>CM021104.1:140799611-141205031 GCA_007115665.2 Sequoiadendron giganteum
TGGCTAAGGGTAGAGCAGAGAGATATAGGAGTGAGTGAGTGAGAGAGAGAGAATTGAGATAGGGAGAGAGCGGGTAGGAGGGAGAGACCTGAGATAGAGAGAGAAAGATAGAGAGAGAGTGGGAGAGAGAGAGGGTAGCGGGTTTTAAGGGTTAAGGGTAAATGGGAGAGAGATAGAGAGACTTGAGAGAGGGAGAGAGGGTAGGAGAGAGAGAGAGGGAGATGAGGGAATGATATATATGTAGGTAGAGATATTTGAGATAGAGATAGAATAGAGAGGTAAGGAGAGGGGAAGGGAGGGAGAAGTTAGAGAGAGAAGAACGAAGGTGGATATAGATTGAGAGAGGGAAGGATGGAGAGAGGGAGAGAGAGAGAATGAGGTATAGAGGGATAGGTAGGTAGAGAGAAGTAGAGAGGTAAGGAGAGTTGGAGGGATAGGTAGGGATGGAAAGAGAGAGAGGTAGGTAGAGAGAGTAAAGGGAGATATAGAGAAGTGGAGGGGGAAGGAGAGATGGATGGAGAGGTAGGGATCGAGGGAGAGATAAGGATTTAGAGAGAGCTAAGATAGTGAAATAGAGAGAGAGGTAGGTAAGGAGAGGGAGGGGAGATAAAGGGAAGTAGAGAATGGAGGAGAGAGGGAAGAAGAGGTAGGGAGGGAGAGATAGGTGAGATAGAGAGAGAGGAGGGAGGGATGGATATTTAAGGAGACAGGGATGGGATAGAGAGAAAGAAAGTAAAGAGGGAAGGGTGAGAGAGAGAGGTGATAGAGAGAAGGAGAGGCATAATGAGAAAGGTAGATAGATTGAGAGAGGGAACAAGAGATGGAGAGAAAAATGAGGTATATAGGGATAGGCTAGAAAAAGAGATGTAGAGTTAATTTTGGAGGAATAGATAGAGGAGGGAGGGATAGGTAAAGATGGATAGTTGAGATAGATAGAAAGAGAGAGATATAGGTAGAGAGAGGGAAAAGAGATATAGAAAGAGGGGGAGGGAGAGAGGAGAGATAGAAAGAGGGGGAGGGAGGGAGAGATAGAGAGAGTAGAGAGGAAGGAGAGAGATAGAAAGAGGTGATAGAGAGAGAATTAGAGAGGGAAAGAAGGTGGAGATATTGAGAGAGAGGAGGCAAGGAGGGAGAGAGAAATAGGTATAGAGGGACAACTAGGTAGAGAGAAGTAGATATGAAAGGATAGATATAGGGAGAGGTAGGGATGGAGAGAGAGGTGAGACAAAAATAGAGAGAGGTCTAGGCAATTAGAGGGAGGAGGAGATAAAGAGAAAAATAGAGGGAAGGAGAGATAGAGGTGAGAGAGATAAGAGAGAGGAGGGGTGAGATAGAGAGAAAGAGAGTAGAGAGGGAAGTGGAAAGAGAGAAGTGAGATAGGTGATAGAGATATGTGATGGAGCTTAAAATTAGAGAGATAAGGAGGAAGGTGGAGAGATTGAGATGGAAGGAGGGTGGAGAGAGAGAGATGTATAGAGGGATAGGTTAGATAGAGAGAAGTAGAGAGAAAAGGTGGGTGAAAGGAAGAGAGAGGGAGAGAGAGAGGGGGAGAAAGAGAGGTGAGATAAAGAGAAGTAGAAAGGGAAGGAGAGAGAGATGGAGATAGAGAAAATTAGAGAGGGAGGGAGGAAAGGAGAGAGAAGTGAGATAGAGAGAACTAGAGAGGGAAGAAGAGAGAGAATGACAAGATAGAGAGTAGAGAGGGGAGGAGAGAGCGAGGGAAGAAAAGAGAGAGAAAGAGAGGAGAGGGAGGGAGGGAGGGAAGGAGGGAGGGATGGGTAGGTATAGAGAGTAGAGAGAGATACATAGAGATTAAAGGAGAGGGATGAGAGAGAAAAATGTAGAGAGGGAAGGAGGGAGGGAGATAGATATTGGAGAGGGAAGGAGAGAGAGATGGACATGTAGCTCTAACTCTCTCTTTCTCTTTCTCTCTCTCTCTCTCTCCCCTCTCTCTCCCTCTCCCTCAATTCTCTCTCTCCCACCCCCTCTCTCTCTCTCCCTCTCCCTCTCCCTCAATTCTCTCCCTCCTACCCCCTGTCTCTCTCTCTCCCTCCCTCTATCCCTCCCGCCCTACCTAGCTAACTCCCCCTCAATCCAACCCCTTCTCTCCCACTCCCTCTCTCTTAAACGCTCACTTCGACCCCCTCTCCATCTCTCTAGACTCTAAATTTTTCCTTCATCTAAAGACATACATAAATGCATACATACAGGCATAATACACATGTACATATAAAATCTTACATCCATACAAGTATACATACATACATGACATAAATGTACATAAAAATATATCAACATACATCAATATATTGGCATTTAACATAAATTAAGACATAACTCGAGCGCATTATAACGCTCTCATGTTATGTGCTAGTAGACATGTTCCCCACAGAAGCAAAAATCATGTCAAAAGTGAGATATAATGCGAGCGCATTATAACGAGCTTGCGTTATATCTTGCTTTGGGAATTCCTGAGCCTTAGGCTTGGTATTTTGCTTGGAATACCAACCCAAAGGCTTGGAGGGAATTCCCAATTACCAGAGATGTGTTTTTAAAAAATCCACCATATTTCTCATAATCGAGTTCGTGCTCACCGTTAGGATTGCACGTGGTTCAATATCAAAAAACTCAAGCACATGGGTAATGTTGGGTTATCTCTTAGCTATCCAACGATGTAATTTGTTTCACTTTCTAAAAATGTTAAGTCTTTCATCCGTAATTTATTTTATCTGTATGTCTTTTTTTTGCCAAAAAGTAGTGTTTGGTATTTTTTTCGTTATAAATTAACCGTTCATCAATTTTTCAAATAAATTACATTTTTAGAAACTAGATTCCATTCTAACGAATTTAAAAAAAAAAAAAAACCAATTAGTTTCCAAAATTTGTAGGGCTAGCACGGCCAAAATTCTATTTCCAGGATATGTCCACTTCACAAATTAGTAAAAAATCAGATATTCATTAAGAAATTATCAGAAAAATCATGCATCAACTACATACTGTTAGCTATCTTCTGACCGTTGCGATTTTAAAAATACTAAAAAAAAATTCATCGTACGAGGGTCGTACAAGAGTTGCTATGTTATGTTTTTCTGAAAAAAACAACACCAATTTGTGTATGTCCCTCATTTGCACCCCTTAATCTCAACCATTTTCAAAATAAATTAGTAGTTTAGAATGTAGACTCGAAGCACTTGAATCCTTCTTTTTGTTCCATCTCAAAATTTTGAGTCTAAGAATCCTCAATTTCACGTCCAAGCTCAATATTTCCTGATTTCAGAAAAAAGATGTCCACTTAAGTCCCCTTTTTGGGAACCATCTTGGTGCACTTACCCCTGAACTGAACTGAACTTCAATTGAACTTCAACTTAACTTCAACTGAACTAAACTAAATTGAACTGAACCTCAGCTGAACTAAACTAAACTGAACTTTAGTGAACTGAAACTCGTACACATCACCCCCTATTTTATAGGACCTCAACATGCATAAATCAAAATCCCCATTTTGTAGGAACCTAGGATGCATTTATGAAGTGTACTCAATTTACCAACCAGTTAACTAAAGTAAAGGTGAGTGTTACCTCCCATATGTGCACCCATGTGCTCCTATTTTGTAGGAGCTAATTCCAAGGCATCCACACATGCTTTTAACATTTAGAATTAATTAAAAATGTCAATTAACATGATTATTTAATGAAATATTAATCCCTTCCTAATCCTAGTGTTGTTGAACACGTTCCAAGGATTTAGGAGACTCATGAAATAGTTCTAATGTTTAGGATTGCAATTAAATGGCATCCTATTTCCAACATTCTCCCACTTGAAATTATACATTGTAATTATTCTAAACAAGGAATAATATAACAAGTACAAGACTCAAGGCCAATGGACTTCTTTCACCAACTAATCAATCCATGCTAACTTGAAATGCAACTTGTATAATCATGAAGCTTCCAAGAAAATGATTAAAACCAAGAGAACTTATCTATATGGTTTCATAAGATAATCTATAACATTAATTAAAGTGTTAAATTTCTCAATTAATACCTTCCCATTATCAGCCAAACCAATACCTTTCCCAAGTCTTTGTATCTAAACCACCTCTTTGGAGGTATGCTAAACCACCGAGTGTGTTGAAATCACGTTCAACCAATGTGTAGGCTCCTCAGTCTTTTATGTTGATTTTTTTCTTACAAGTAACCATTCCAATAAATATCTCTTACCAAAAGAGAATTCCAGCCTCACCTATTTCTCCAAGTATCCATGAGGACCTATAACCAACCAATCCATGCCAAACTCCAAATGCAACACAACACATTCATGAAGTAATCAAGCAAATGATTAATGCACCCAATACTTAAGAGAACTACACAAGATCAATGTCAAAGCTCCAACCTTGAACATAAACATGACATTCATGATCTAACCATATCCTCTTAGGATATCACATGCATCATAACATACTTATACATCCTAGTGGGTGATCCCACAATAGTGGTTAACAATTTTTGGCCAAACTAGACACTAAAATTATTATTATTAACTAAATATTCACATTCGGGCACCTATAGTGGCTAAACCGTGAGGAATTTGAAGATGATGAAAACTAGAGTCTCATCACATTTTGTCTGTAGATTCTAAAAATATTTTTTTCAAAAATTTTGGAATAAGATTGCATTTCTTTTTCCATCTCCCACGAAAACTAGTTTTTTTCAAAAAGCAATTTTTTTTAAAAGTGATGCTCACCGTATACAACATAGCTTTTTTTGTTTGAAGGATAAATTTTTTTTTTTTATGAATTTAGATTTGTAACCTACGATATCTAGCACTTTCATTTGGTCTCATAGTTTTTTATGGAATATTTTTTTCTTAATAGAGTTTTGAAGTCAAACTAATTGTAATTCAGAAATAGGCAGACTGTATACAACATAACTTTTTCTGTATGTATCAAAATTCAATTTTATTTTTTTTAATGGATCAAGGACACCAATACCCAGCATGAACATATTTTTAATTTTTTTTTTTGATAATTTTCTATTTTTCCACATGTGCAAAACAAAGAACTTGATTTTTGATGAAAAACCTATGTTTAATAAAACTAAAAAAACACATACATAATAAAACCAAAACATATTAAAATTATATTCATGGGATAGATCATTTCAAGGACTACCATAATCATTTGAAATCAATTTTAAATGAATTCATTTGGTCCCCCAAAAGGTAAACCAAAAGTGATTTTTTATCAGCATTTTGATAAGTGTAAAGGAGACTCATTTATAGGTATGGTTTAAAACTAGCGAGGTTCTATCCAAGGGGGTTTGATCTAAGGTGGTTTGATCAAACCATCTTCAATTAGAATCCTTAAAATGGAACTTTTAAAGGCTTAAATCATTATATTTTCTAAAAATATGTGATTTCAGCAAAAATCAGTTCCTCTAAGAAATTGTAAACCAGCTTTGTGGGATCACCCTAGTCTCAAGAGAACCATGTAATATGCCAAACTCTAAATGCATATCAAGAGTAAACCATGACATAATAGAAACCACTCTCAACCAAGAACAAACCATATCCCCAATCACATGAAGATAACCTTACCAATGATGCATCCAAGTCACTGCCAACAACTCCCACTGAACCGTGGTACCGAGTTACACATGGAATCGTGACTACCATCCTCTTCATGAAGATTACTCTGAAAAACGAAGCAAAGAGTTATCACAAACACTATTAGCTGAAATAACCAATGCATCATTACTATCATCCGAGGATTCCTCTATAGAAGAATCATAACTTTATTTCTTTTTCTTACAATCCTTCTTCACATGTCTCGGTTTCCCATAGTTCCAACACTTTACCTTACTTCATCCTTTTGAATTACCCTTCCCTTCCTTGTTTCCCTTAGGTTCCTTTTTCTTAGGCTTACCTTTTACAAACAAGACATCTTGGATTTTATCCTTAGACTTCCTCCTCATCTCCTCTGATAGGAGAGTAGGAATAATGTTTCCCATCTTTGGATCTGTACCATTACCACTAATTGCAACAATTAGATTTTCCCAAGAATCTCGTAAAGAACAAAGTAACAAACTACACTTATCCTCATCTTCTAGCTTTACATCTACAGATGCTAACTAACTGAGAATTAAATTGAAAGTATTTAAATATTATGCAATAGATTCACCATCTTTCATTTTTAATGAATACATCTGCCTTTTCAGATACAACTTCTTGGTGAGACTCTTAGTTTGATAAATATCCCCTATTCTCTTCCACAATTTATATGCAATATTTTCATCTAAAACATTCAAGAGAACCACATCAGCAAGACATAACCTAATTGTTCCTCTTGCCTTCTTATCTAACTTAGCCCAATCCTTATCTAAAATAGTTGTAGGTGTCTTTGCCTCATTATTAACTGCTAACCAATGATCTCTTTCTTCAAGAAGATCTTCCATTTTTAATTTCCACATTTCATAGTTAGAACCATTGAAGCTTTCAATATCTAACCGAGAATTCATTGTAACAAAACTTAATTCCAAAATAAGAAAATAACAAAAATAATAAAAGCTCCCACCCAGCCAAAAAAATCCTTCAATACTCTACCCAACCTCAGCTTTGATACCAAATGTTGAAAAATGAGGTGTTTTCTTAGCTTAATACTCTATAAAACTTTAAGATTTATGATCTAAATAAGATTTTCCTTTTTCTTACAATTTATTAGTGGGTGATTATCTTGATTAATCCATTTTACTGTTGTAGAATTTAGACAGAACTTGATAGAAGAAGTAGACAGGATATTAGAAAGATTACACAAGCATATACCATGGAGAAAACCCTTTTGGGTAAAAAAACTCCACCAAGAATTAATCTATTATTCAATCTCTGAAGCATATTACAATAGCTCCAATTCTCGCTTGAGAATGCCTCTTCTGCCTTCACCAAACTTCTTCACAACCTACAAATAAAACTTACCAACTCTCTCTACAACTTGCTTGAGATATATAGAATTTTTCCAACATTATAAACTCCAAATGAGTTACAAAAACAATGCTCAAGCCCTAACCCTTAAAGGTTTTCCTATCTCATGCAAGTGGAATTGTGCCATAAAAACCAATGTTAAACCATCTCCTTCTTCCTTTTGGGCATACCAAACTGAAGTCACAACTTAGTCTTCATCCTGTAAATATCTTAAGGCTTTATCCTCAAACTTGGTCCCCAAAAGAGAGACCCACTTAAATAAGCCTTCAAAAATATCTATGCATGTAAAGGAGTTAACTCCAAGAAGCCAACTTGGGTGCCCAAATTGGGTCCAAGATATTTCTTGTTAATTGAAACAATTCTCAACACCATTCATGCAAGAATGTTCATCTCTTGTTAACTGAAGGTAGTTCCTGCTATCTGTCATGCAACTCAATTTATTAGCCATGCATTCCAAGTTAACTGAAGTCAACTAACATGCAACTAAAACTAATTGAATCTAACTGAACCATAACTGAAATTGAACTGAATTGAACCAAACTTCAACTTAACTTCAACTAAAATTCACTGAACTGAACCTCGTACACATCACCCCCTATTTTATAGGACCTCAATATGCATAAATCAAAATCCCTATTTTGTAGGAACCTAGGATGCATTTTTGAAGTGTACTCAATTTACCAACCAATTAACTAAAGTCAAGGTGAGTGTCACCTCCCATATGTGCACCCATGTGCTCCTATTTTGTAGGAGCTAATTCCAAGGAATCCACACATTATTTTCACATTTAGAATTAATTAAAAATGTCAATTAACTTGATTATTTCATCAAATATTAATCCCTTCCTAATCCTAGTGTTGTTGAGCACATTCCAAGGATGTAGGAGACTCATGAAATAACTAATTTTTAGGATTGCAATTAAATGGCATCCTTTTTCCAACAATTTTTAGAGTCACCCTCAATCCATATGTTTTTAAAGTTCATCCTTCTTGCCAAATCAATGACCTGGTAGGCTCCTATGGCTTTAGCTAAATGATTAGTTTGTATTCCCAAGGAAACAACCACAATCGCAATAAACATGCATTTATCATCTCTTATCACACCCTCGCTCCCCGCCTTACCCGAATTCCCTTTTGCCACCCCATCAAAATTGGCTTTTATCCACCCCCTAGGAGGATGATACCAAATGACACCTTCACAGTTCTTTTTTGTTGGTTTTGAGGATTTGGACACATATCTTTTAATTTCCCAATCTTTGGCCACCTTGAGGTCATAAGTTGAGCGAACCACAGACTCCAACATCTTCCCTTGAAGAGGGAAATTATCAAATTTTTCCATAATATGCCTATAGATTTTCTCAAACACAATATTATCTGAACTTTATGTATCGCTAAAGATTCTATTATTTTGCTCCTTCCACACTCCCCAAGCAATATAAGGGAAAGTCATAAACCATAACCTGCACTTATAAGGATTCAAGGAGGGCACCACCCACTGGAAAAATTGATCTTTAATAGTTTTGGGTGACACCCAAGAGATATTCCAAAGAGAATAGAACCTCCCCCAAATAGAATTCACATGAGGATAGTGAAGGAATAGATGGTTTTCCATTTTTGCATCTTCCTTACAAAGGTAACAATGATTGGGGATCTGAAAACCTCGCTTGCAGAGGTTATCCATCATGAGCACCTTATTTTGGAGGAGGATCCAAAAGAAAATATTGACCTTAGGGGTCAGGTGGCTAATCCCAGCTTTATCCCAGAAGGGGGGAGGGCTAGGAGATAAGCACAACAAAGAGATAGTTGAGGAAACTAAGTAGTTGCTTGAAAGATTAGCCGTCCAAACTAGGAGATCCTCTTGAAGGCTCGAGCCCACCCTAACCGCCATCATAGAGGATTAGATCGGTGCGAGGTCCAAACTGATCTAGTTCAGGTTCACCCATTCCCAATTTCTTCAGTAGTCTTTAACAAAGATTCCATATGTAGCCTTACAAGTATCGGCTTGCCATTTGAATGTGTCAAAGGAAATTAAGAGCTCCTTCATAATCCATCTGTCCTCCCTTTTATCATATCATTCCATAGAGCCGATCCACGTGGTAGACAAGCATGATCAAGAAAAGTTTTAAGAGAGCCACAATTAGCCAAATATTTACTTTTTAAGATTCTATTCCATTCTCCATTTGATGAAAAGATTCTCAAAATCTATTTAGCAAGGAGAGCTCTATTCATTGTTATGATATTTCAGAGACCAAGACCACCTAACTTCCTCGGTCTACAAAATGAGTCCCGGTCATAAGGGGCATTCGTTTCCTTTCTTCAACACCAGAAGAAATATTTTTTTTTTGGATTTTCTCAATAGCCTCCACATATTTAGACAAAATCTTAAAAAGACTAAGAGCATAGATCAAAAGGTTTTGAAAAGTGGCCTTGAGGAGTTGAATATTACCAGCTTGACTAAGAAGAGATCCTTTCCACCTCGCAAGATTTTTATTGAATCTATCAAGCAAGGAGTTCCAAAAGGATTCAGAGGGATTCAAGTCCAAGGGCAACCCAAGATAAATTGAAGGTAAAGAATCCACTCTGTACCCAAAAATTCTAGCTATCATGTTTTGCCTTGGCTCCGGAGTGTTGAAGAAGAATAAAGAGCTTTTATGTATATTAACCTTCTGACCAGACGCACCTTCATAATCATCTAGAATTATTTTAAGATTCTTAGCTTCAGCCACTATAGATCTCCCCATCAAGATGGTATCATCAACAAACTATTGGTGGGTGTAGACCAAGTTACAGGAAGAAGGCCATAGACCCATCAAGGATCCTTGATCAACCATTTTTCAAGTTCCTCCCAAGGCATTATGCCATGATAGTAAACAAAATTGGAGAGATGGGATCCCCTTGTCTTAAACCTCTAGAATTATTTAAAAAGTGAGAAGGAGATCCATTAACTAGAACTGAGATAGAAGTAGTAGAAATGAGTTGACTGACCAAATAGAGAAATCTTTTGCTAAAACCAAATGCTCTCAAGATTCTCAGTAAAAATTCCCAGTCAACACAATCATAATCTTTTGAGATATCTAACTTAAGGAGGAAACCTTTAGTCTTAGACACAGAGAGCGAATGAACATTTTCTTGCATAGTTATAATCGAGTCCATGATCTACCTTCCTAGAATGAAGCCATTTTGCTAGGGAGAAATTAGAGCATGCAACATAGCCAAAAGTCTAGAGGTTGGAACTTTAGAGATAATTTTGTAGAAGGAATTACAAAGGCTTATGGCCCTGAAGGCTTCAAATTTTGCAGCCCCAAGATGTTTCGAGATCAGGACCAGGAAGGACGCATTGAGTTCCTTTAGGATGTTTCTCAATCCAAAGAATTCTTTTATAGCATTCACCACATCCTCTTCTACTATCTCCCAAAACCACTAGAAAATAACATCGAAAAACCATAAGGTTCAGGGGCTTTATTGCCTTCAAAAGAGAAAACAACTCTCTTATTTTCTCCATTCAATGGAATAGCAGTTAGCATTTTGTTATCTTCCTCCTTAACAAGACCAAGGATGGCCTAAGAAAGATGATCTTGCATATTTTGATCTACCCCATCACAAGCTAAAAGGAGATTGCTAAAGAACAAGACAAATTATCTTCTTATATCCTCGTCCTTTTCAAAATAGTCAGCATTGTGCTCAATATGAGTAATCCTATTCGCAGCACAGTGTTTTAAGTGAGGCATATCGAAATATCTAGTGTTTCTATCACTAGCTAAGAGCCACTACACCCCAGATCTTTGTCTCTAGAAGTCCTCCTCTTTAGCTATTATGTCATGCATCTCCACAAGTATCTCATTTTCTTTCTGTTTGTTCTCCACATTGCAACCCTCCTATTGGATTTTCTCCTAGATGTCCTTCAAATCAGTCTATAACTTGGTCTTTTTTCTAAAGATGTTACCAAAAGAATCTTTGTTCCACACTCTTATCCTATTTTTAACTTCTCTTAATTTTTTGGCAACCCTAAACATAGCAGTCCCTGAAACAGAAATATCCCATCAATTCCTAATCTCTTCACGGAGTTGTGGATGGGAAAGCCACATAAGCTCAAATCTAAAGGGGAAATTTCTTTTAGCTAAGATAGGGTCCACCACAAAACTAATAGGAAAGTTATCAAAACCCACCCTGGAAAGGGCTTTTAAAGAGAAGAAATACTTAAGAAACCATTGATCAAAAATTAAAGTTCTATCAAGTCTAACTTGAACTAACTCCTTACCCACTCTACGATTAGACTAGGTGAAGGAGGCCCCTTGCAGCTCTAGGTCGATCAATGCTTGATTATTAATGAATTCCAAAAGGTCCATTCCACTTTCCATATTAACCTAGGATCCTCTAAACTTTACATTTTCTTACAAAGGGGTATTGCAATCTCCCATAATAACCCAAGTTTCCTTAATGAATTTCTTACGAAAGGCCACCAACTCTTGCAAAAAATCTTTCTAGCCCCCTTCCTGTTAGGGGCGTAAATCTTAGAGATGATCTAGCTAAAATTATCTCTAATATGAGTAAATCTAGTGGCCACATGATTAGAAATTTCATACAATGGTTCTCTTTTTATTAAATTAAGATTCAAAAAGGTAACAATACCCCCTGAAGCACCTTCTAAACTATTTCCCTAAACCCCACAAAATTTAAACATTTTAATCTTTTCAAATTTCTCTTTAGGCATTTTAGATTCCTGAACAAGTAAGATATCAGGTTTGTGATCCCTAACAAAATTATGCAACACATCCCTCTTATGGAGGCTATTCATCCCCCTTATATTCCATGACATAATGTTCATATCTTACTAGGAGAAAATTTGCAAATTACGAGAATGGTTTTCTGAACGCCATCTGCTATGTCCTGCAAACTACCATTCTCCCTGAGCCGTCGAGCAAATCTTCTTCCCTAACTATTCTTTATGGCTCCACAATCTTCCTTTTCTCTAGTTCTCATTAAGACACCTTTCGGTGTACTCGTCTATTGGTTTTTCTTGATCTTCCGCTTAGTGTAGGAGCTAACACCATCTCTGTCAGTTTCTTCCTGCCTATCTTCCTCCTTACCTGACTCCCATTATTTCTCAAAAAACCCTTTTTCGTCTAGGAGAACGGTTTTCATCAGACCATTTCTATTTTGGATCAAGTTCACACTTGATATCTCTAGATTTTGGCTCGAACCCACTGAGGATTCCTTAACCATTTCCATAGAATCAACAGATTGTGGATTCTGAACTGACACTTGACTAGAAACATCTTTTCCTCCAGAAGTTGGAGATAATATGAGAATCCCAATCTCCAGCCTCAGATTACCTTCTTTAATCAAAACATTAAAACCCTAAGAAGGAATATCATCCAGTCCAATCTCACCTTCCTCCTTCCCAAGACTTTTGTACTCAGGATTGTTGTCAAGAGGCTCTTGAATCTCCAGACCTCCCTCTCCATTCTGTAGGTCCCTCTCATTTTTCTCCTTCTCTTTAGCTTCAATTTCTAGTTGGTTATTAATAGTCTCATGACACTCCAAACCAGCCCGAAACCCCTCCTCATCCTTATTTTTGGGAGCTTCCACTAGGTCCACCGGCTTCCTGTTGTCATTGTCTTCACATGTTTCTCTTTACTATGTTTTCCTTCCCCATCAGCCTTCTTTTTTCCAAATCAGCATTGGTTTAGGCTGGGGCTTCTCCTTTGTATTGATGGAATTAAGCGGTCATTTGCCCAATGCCCAGATTTTTTGCATTTAAAGCACTAAAAGGGATAGTTTCAAACTCAATATCTTGAACCCAAGTACCCAGTTTTGATTGTATTTCAATAGATGATGGGAGGTCAGCATTCTAGGACACACCCACATAGATTCTAGTAAACACTAATCTTCTCCTTGTTGTTGTCATCGGGTCTATAGACAGGAGCTCACCAAAAGAGTTAGCCAGGCCACTAAAGACATCCTCATTCCAATATTCTAGTGGCAGACCAGGGAGTCTAGCCCATACTGGAACATTTTAAAAAATAGAGTCTGAAAGATCCAAGTTTGTGGTCCATTTCTTAAGAGCTAAGGAGGACTTGCCTATGATCTAAGGACTGCCACTCCTCATAGCTAGAATTTCCTCCTTAAAGAAGAACTCAAAAGAAAAATAGCCTTTTGGAAGAGATGAAACAAGAACTTGGCCATTTGTCCTCCACTTTCTCTTGACAAAAGTCCTGACAACTTCAATGTTTAGTTGAGGCCCCATAAATTTTCCAACCAACACTCTATCCATTAGAGAGATATTACGATCAATGACTGGATCAGGGATAGAGATGGCAAACTTACCTTTTGCTGGCTTCGAGATATTGCAAACTGGGGGGAAAATAGATTTTCCATTTGGTTTGACTCCAAACAGAGATGACCAAGGTCTAATCTTAGCTCCTTCCCCACCAGCGGCCCCCACCACATCTTTGGTTTGATCAGCTTCATGTCCTATAGTACCTTGAGTAGGTATCACAGTCAGGACAACATTCCCCCCAGGTCCACCAAGATTTTTCTACCAGGATCATTTTCTTCATAATCTTCCTTACCTTGGTTTCCAGTTGAATCTTATGTCGATTCCCCCTACGATTCTTTAGATCTAGCTCTTCCATGGCCTCCACCATTGTTCAAAGATTCAAAATTCTGCTTTTCCTACCCATTCTCTTGCACATTCTCCCACTCGCTCATTGTTCTTGCACCTCTTGATTTGTTTTATATTGTTAATTCTATTAAATTTACTTAAATAAATAGATTATTTTTCATACATAAATGAAACATATATAGAAATTGCAAAAGTGTTATTGAACATATTTTTATTTCTTATTCACCAATATTCTCATTTATAATTCTACATGTTGTATATTTATGTAGAATGGTTACATTTTCTAGTGTATTTTGAAAGTTTCAATCTTGTATTATGTTGTCTCTTAATGATTGCATCTCCATTCTTATAAAGAAGCCATTTAATGTCAAGACAGCATAAAAAGATAATCCATGACACAAAGGGTAATATCATCATCAAAGAAATAATTGTACTAGGACAATTGATAAGAGTCGTTAAGTTTTTTCCTCTTTGAGCACTACCAAACCTAGGAGGGTGTTTTCATGATGAGTTTAGATAAGACAAAGAAGGGGAAATAATAAGTTACAATCCATCTATCGACTAACCACACCGCATAACAACCAAAATTAAAACTATTTGACCTTAATTAGGTAGATAATAGTAGGTATGTGCATGCAACAATTGATGTGAAATAATTTTATACCTTTTAAGATGAGTAATCTTAATTGAACAATGCACATATACAATTTACAAATTATACTAGATCATGATCCTTTTCAGATGCTTCGACTTGAATTCAATTAGAATATATAAAAATATAATGCTGAAAAATATTGGTGAATAAGATGTATCAACTAATTCTAAACTACCAAACATAGCTAAAAGAAATGTGTTTTATTTTTTTGTGTCCTTTTCCATTCATAATTAGTTCCTATTTGATTGAGAAATAGCATCAAGGATGAAACAATGCAATAATTTGTGTAAACTTGGAATGAGAACTATATTGTGTATTTCTCATTTCAATATAATGCACAAATTTATGAATCATCACAAATTTTAGGTTTAATTTAAAATCCACAACATTTCAAAGATACTCCACTTGTTTTAAAAAGAGTGTATTGTAAGATATTGCAATGACTTGCAATGTTTTGACAAGTTAAAAAGTCCTCAAAACAAAAATCCACCAAAAATGACATGAGGAGCCATGATGCACCCTCATGACTTCCTAAAATACCTTAGTCCACTAGGGAGACACCTAAAATATGGTGAGGAAAATCCATTAATACAACTTTTCCAAGTTGATATACAAATGAATAAGTCTCCGAGAAAGAAAAATACTATAGGCCAATATATTTTACATATTATCACCATGTATTTATATCATTCACCTCTCTCCCACTCTTAGCATATGGGTGTAGATAAACTTGGAATTTCATGTCAAATCAAAAAAACCCCTATCTTCTCAACACTCTACACTAGACATTAATTTACACAAGGGATTAGATCTATTAAAAATAAAATTAGGAGTAGATAGATAGGGGATAATATCTTTCAAAATAAACTAACAATTCTAAAAAAATCCAAGCCTGTACATGTATAAGTTTCCTTGCCTTCATGCATAATAAATCTACCCAACATGACTTTCCATTCTTATAAACAAATGTTATTTTGAAGAAAAGGATAATACAATGATAATGCACCAAATCAAAGATATTGTGAAAGGAGAAAAAGGAAAAGGCATCATTCTAGTTATACATGTCATATCCTAGCATATAATAAAATGTGATTCCTACATGAATAAGGTGAGGCCACAAAATATCATTTTTAACTATCTTGTATTAGATAATATATTATTTAATACTTGTAGCCAATAATACATCATATTTTATGCATATTAAATATATCCTTAGTACAAGAACCAACATGAAACAATTGGGTAAAAATTTATTTCTTGTTGTTTCTCACACAAATGCAAAGAAGAAACTATAAAATAGGGAATTTTATATTATTAACAAAATAAAAATCATATATTATTTTATATCCCCACTTTACATGTGTTTGATAAGGTTAGAAATAGGGGATATGGGATGCCATAGTTATATTTTAAACATGATGGTTTTCCTTCACTTAATGAGAGCTAATGTTATATTAATGGCCACGATAAATTGTCATATCATATACAAAGCACCTATATTGATATAAGTAGCATTTATGGATTTGGTAGCATTGTCCAAACTATCCAAACTTGTGTACATCCATACACACATAATGTCTCTTTACATACTAAGTAAAAACCTAAACCAAGGAAAAAATACTTTTTAAAATTTCCATGTAAAATAAATTCCTCTATGATGTACCTAGCTTAAGCGAGCCCTTAATTTTAAAATCCATCTCATAAGCCAACCAGAAAATAATCACTTATATATAACTACATCACTATAAATTATCAATATGTTTTTCCTTGTAGTAAACTGCCTAGTTCATGGACCACATGATGATGAATTTAAAAAGAACAAGGAATAAATAAGGTAATTTGATACATGAAAAAATTTAGCAACAAAGAATTGTAAACTAAAATTATATAAATCCATATGCAAACAATAGGTGATCAATTTAATTTGACAAAAAATATATATGGGTTTATGAAAGTTGAAATAAAAGGTTGACAACAAATTGAGAGTCTTAGGATGACAAGGGGATACATGGTGTAAGAAAAAGAAATGGAGCCAAAACCATGGAGAATCCAACATATTCAATTCTAATAATCTTCATGTCTTCTATATCAAGGTATTATAGACTATTGATATTTTTAAAATCTCATGTATAGACTAACTATATTCATCAAATGCTTTATATGGATTCTACCAGAAATAGTCTAGGTGGAGCTACCTCAAGCAATATTTGGAGATGGTATATCAAGCTTGATTCCAAATCACCCCCTTAAGCTTGAATTTCCAAATTAGTGATGCCCAGATTATAACTCAATTTCTAAAAATAATTTATTTCCAATAGCTTTATAAAATGTTTGTGAATTGCTTCTTTCACATGCAAAAATTAAAATTATTGTTTGCACTTATAGCTATTTATTTGATTAAATTATATTTGATATCAATCTAATTAGATTGACCATGTTATATAGGATTTTTAAATAATAACTTGAAACAATTATATTCTCACAAGATTTTCTCATCCAATTAAGTCTAATAATACTTAAATCTCTCCAAATTTATTGGAAATCTATTGAAATTACAACCACATTCTTGGTATTTGGAAGTGCTCTTCCTATTACCAATGCTACTTCCTCAATTATCTTATAGCCATTTAAGTTTAAATTATTTTAAAATTTAATATATAGAATTCCATGTTTTTTAGTGCCATTGACATTTTTCAAGATTCCTTTTCTTTCTTGCAAGTGCATGCATTTTAGTTTTCTCATGCACTTGGGGATTAAACTCACTACATAAATTATATTAGGCCTTGTAGCTATCTAATACAACATACTTACAACTAATATTTTATAGAATGTTGGTCTACTTTGTTGTTACAATCATCTTTTCTTATTTTTCATTATAATTAAACTAGTGCATCTGAGTTGGTTTACTACTCAACATTTGAAATATCTTAAATACATCATAAATGCATACACATATAAGTTATAAAAAAATCAACCACTAATTTAATTAACTTCTATAACAAGAAAACATTTCATCAATCCTAAATCTATCATCTTAAATTATTTCTTCAATACTAATCTATAATTTTCAATTAACAAATTTCAATTTGTTGTAAAAATTAAATCATCTACATACAAAAAATCCTATTATAAAATTTCACATCATTTTTCTAGCTTGGTGGATAGTGCGGGGTTCAATGCTACTCTTGTCAAAGCCATTGCTTAACATGCATATTTATGTAGTTATACCAAGCCTTAACTACTTGTTTGAGCTTATATAACACAATTTTTATCTTATAGAATTTATTTTCTTGAACCAAAAAATATCATAGCCAATTGGCTACTCAACATAAACCTCTTCTTCTAACTCATTATTTAAAAAATATGGATTTTATATCCATTTGATACACATTCCAATTATGTTGGGCTACTATTGCTAAGATTTCTCTTTAATTGTATCCAATCTTGCCACAAGTGGAAATGATTCATTATAATAAATTATATGATAAATTTCAAATATTATTTTGTATCCAATATTTCTTTATGCCTTTTAATTTTACCATTCTCATTGTATTTAGTTTTATAAATCAATTTGACACCAATGACATCATTTTAGGTATTTGAAGATCCACTAACTACCATGTTTTATTTTTCTCAATATTATAATATTTGCATACATAACATTGAAACATTTTCGTTACATATATGGATTCTTTAGAACTAATTAGATCAACTTCCAAAAATAAAGGAAAAATTAGTAAAATTGCCATTTTTTTCTTCATTTTGTGTTGCCTCACATAGTTTATCTTGAGTTTCTTGTCTTCCTTAACATCAAAATTGGTATTCCTCTTGTGTTTGGAGATTTCATTAATGGTAAAAATGAGATAGTAGTTGTGGTGGATGTATTGCTAGGTATAGGGAAATTTTGTTACACTTCCATTAAAATATTTAATTTCAATACCTTTTAATTTCTTCTAGTCATTAATCCATTCATGTTGTCATGATTCATCTTCATAAAAAATATCATATTTGAAAATTGTAGCTTCTTTGATAATTGCATTATATAGTTAGCTTAGAAGATTCAATTCTAAAGTAATACTCAATCAAATGCATGCATATTGGGGTTTTCTAAATATATAAAATATATAACCAAATATATCTTTTGTATTATGAACATGGGATCTAATTTCATAAATTTGATACAAGTAGGTATTAGGGGTTAGAAATCATATACATAGAAGGTAATAAGATTTTTATTAGTGACATTCTAAATACTTTGTATATCACTTTGCAAAGGTCAATTAGAGGAAATCATATTTATTAGTCTAGTTTTGTCTAGGATTGTGAAGCTATATTATGTTTACACCTCATGTTCTTGTGTGTGTGAATGCCTCATAATCCTAAGATAATTTCTTAATTCCAACCCTAATAATGAAGAAAGGAAACTATGATCACACCAAGGTCATGAAAATTCAATATAAATCTTACCAAGTTTCCTAGAACTAATCATTAGGGACCTTTTTGTAATGTTATGACCATACCACAAAGAATCAACATGTATAGATCTAAAATACTTCCACTATAATGTAGATTAATATTTATATTATAATTGAGATACTATTATTAGGGGAGTTTGTTTTAATAGTATAAAGTGGAAAGGGCCTAAACCCATTACAAAGTAGCCATTGAGGCATAAGAGAGGAGTCTCACAAAGAGTAAGACAACAAAAATAAATAAATAAGGACGAGACTCATTGACAATGAGATTGGAAAGGATATCGAATAAAACAAGTGTCCTAATAAGAGAGACATGAAACAAAAACGGAAGAAGAGAACATAGACCAACAATATTTTTTACTAGAGCATGGAACCAGAAACAAGCTTTTGGAAGGACCCAAAAACATTGACAAAGATAATCAAGGTAGTTTGAAATAATCATATTAGGGTTTTTTCTCCCAAACACCAAGCCTAGAGAAAATATTAACAATGTTGGGAAACTCCCAACCAACTTTAATACAAACACAAAATCAAGAAAAAATAAAAATTATTCTAGATTTTGTGACATTATCAATGGTAACAAATTGACTAATAGCATCAACTACCACAAATGATAATTTTATCCTAGAACTCTAAAGGGAGTTCTAGGATATGAACCCAAACAAGAACTATGTTGGTCTTGGTAGCATCAAAACCAACAAACTAATTTTGAATGTAAAGAAAGGATTTACCCAAAAACTAGGGTCCACCTAATAGAACATTAGAGTAGTCCAAACTGGAGTTGAAGGAGAATAAAATGAATGCATTCCTCAAAGCCTTCACCCTTAGCAAAACAAAACCACACCAACAATCAGATTCCCAACAATGAAACATCATTGTTTGGTATTTGACCCAAGAATATCCTAATGAGAGCATGTTGTAGGAAAGCAAAGGTTTTCTCCACCCACTCATCAAGCTAAAAAAGGTTAGGAGGAGGTTAAGGAACAAAATCCTCAACACTACACTCCAATTTACTATAGGGAGGATAAGACACTCTCTTTCTAATAATAGGAATGGTGGCTTCACCCAAAGAAGGTGATGTGGAACAAATCTCTCGATTGGGATAGAGAGGGCACAATCTCCACTTCATACATGTCAATAGTAGAAGGCATCAAATAGGAAGATGAGGCAAGAAAATTTATCTTCAAACTCACCTCAAGCAAAGGATTCTTGGGAGGGGTAGAAGAGAGGCCCTCTTGAAAGACAACCTATTCACAACTAGAGAAAGTTGAATAGAACCCAATCGAAAAAACACCATGCTTATAAACAATTGAATGTTAGGCTTCTAGCCACATAGCCAGAAGAGGAACATCCTCACCGAAATCCACTAGATCATTGGTAGAAGACATGGACCCCATACAGTGCTTTGTAATAATGATCCTCCATAAGAATATTTGAGGAGAGATTCTTCCTCCTCATCATCCAAAGAGGTCACCTAAGAGAAATACCCCTCAAGAGAGCCACCCCTCACATCAACCTCAATAAGGGTTTCAAGGCTAGTGTAGGAGCCCAAGCTCACAACACAAGGGAAGGTACTAGGCACAATGATTAGGGCTTCAATATTAGGAATGAATGCAAAGGCTATCACCACCACCACAAGGGTAAAGGGGATTAAAAACGACACCAAACCACATGTAGGAAGCCAACTCTTGCTCACCAACACCTTATCCATCTTTTGACTCATCATTGCCCTCACCACCATCTACAAAATTTCCAAAGCCTTCACCTCCATTGTCCCCACCATTTATGGTTTTTGTGTCTATGGGTGATCATTAATTTTGTGTGGTGACTATTAGGGGAGTTTGTTGCTAGAGATATTTATATATTAAAAAATATAAAAATATTACTTAAATTTGGATTATTTGGATGATTTTTTCATTAATTATTATAACTAGAGAAGATATTTATTTTTTGTAATACCTACATCTATCTTCATTTCAAACTTACCCTTCTCAATAATAGTGGTAATTAATCAAAGCTTATAGGTGTATTAAGAAGAGCTTAGGGTTCAGGGGTTGGATTTAAGATGAAGTTGGATAAGGTTATTGGAAAGAAACTCTTGAAAGATGGAATTGGAGGCTTTTCTAGCTTCATCCAATTAGTATTAGCTTGTGTAAAAGGGGAGATAGTAAGTTTAGACAAGGAGAAAGATAATTTTAGTTACTTTAGTTGATTGTTTGATCAAGGTTGGGTTAAGGAGAAAATTATAAGTTATTGGTATTCTTTGTAGAATTATTGATTTCCTAAGAAGAGAATGAGGCTAAACAAATAGAGACATTAGAGGCCAATGAGGAGATGACCTTAAATTGATCTATCACCTATGTACAATCATACAAAGTGTTATAAAAGTTGAATATTTGTGCAAGAGATTTTGATTCCGATGCTTTGCAAAAATATTCCTAACAAACACCCTCTCAACATTAGAGTTGAGAAGAAGATCTAGGAGATCTATGAAAGAATGCATTGCTAATAAAAGATAAAATCCATCACCTTCTTATTTATATCTTGATTGCAATGTATAATGTTGATGAAACTAACCTACAATCCTATGTTGACTTGAATGCATTCCATGACAAGATAAGTGAGATAGAGGAAGGAACCCAAAGAATAGGTAGATAAAGAGTATAGCCATTTTATGTTTTTTTCCTTAATGAATAGATAAAGCTTAGCTATGAATAGATCATCAAAGTAATAATCAATGCACATTGATCTATAAAGGATTGAACATACATCTTAGTATGTATTATCCAATCATACATGTATGTCAATGTTTAACATGATGAACTCTGGTTCCTATGGGTGATCTATTATAGCCAAATATATTATGCTATGAAAGAGGTTTAAGGTTTCATCCCCAAATGCATAAGATGATATGATAATAGTGTTGGCCCCATAGTTGTCATTGCACCAAAAGGTTGACTTGATAATGCCTGATACAACCGCCGGAATTAACAGATCCACGAAAGGTGGTTAGTCCATATCACGAATCCTGAGGGGAGCATTGATTATTTGCCAACAATCTCCCCCTCAGCACAAGAAGAGGAGATTTGAAGCCAATACCTTTGGCTTTGATACCAATTGTTGGCCCCATGGTTGTTGTTGCACCAAAAGGTCAACATGTTAATGCCCGGTACAACCGCCTGAGTTAACGGATCCATGAGAGGTGGTTAGTCCATGTCATGAATCTTGAGGGGAGCTCTAACAATTTTCCAACAAATAGATAGCTAGCATTGCATTAATAAAATTTTCAGAACTAGGTGGTAAATGATAGTACTAGGGGCATAGGTTGGGACATTGAGGGTAGGAGATGTAAAATAAATCATGTTTTGGTAAGAGTATGGAAAGGGTTGTGAGGTTAATGGTAGGATAGGAGAGGGAAAGCCAATAGTGGTAAGAGATGATCAAGCAAGATAAGTTAAGGGTAAGGGTTGAAAGGGTGGCACATCTAGGGGTAGGAGGTAAAGTGGTTGCCTAAAGGGACATGATTATAGTTAAAAGGAGGAATGAAGAGAGAGACATAATGGTAGTAATGTGTGTTGGATGAGGAGTAGGAATGGAAATTCAGGTGAAGGAATATGGATATGTAGGAAAAAGAAAATAAGTTGGCTAGAAGTGAGGGATGAAGGTAGGAGAACTCGACTATGAAGGGACATAACTGTGGACAATATATCCTATACCTTGTAATATCTCTAGCCTCTCAAGATGGGCAATGGAGATATTTGTTAAGGAGTAGACCGACATCATCAAGTAGGCTACTTTGGAGGAGAGACAAGTGGTGCTCAATTTTGGTGAGTGACAAATTAAGAATCATCTAATAAGGATTCATTATCAAAGTGGTCATCATTGTGAGACATATAGAGTGGAACAACATGTGGGGTGGATGACAATAGAGGAATGGTAATGGAGGAACGAAAATACATGAAAGGATTTAGGTGAGGATTCTTATAAGAGATAATGTGTGAGGAAGGGATAGTCAAAGAAGGAAGGCTAATAATTTATATCAAAGAACATCAAAATGATTCATTCTCATATACTATATACAAAATTTGAGTAGAAAAATGTAGAGTTTTTAGTTTTAGGTGAAAATAAAAGACAAATATGGTAGTGTATTAAATGGAAACTAACCTAATTGTGATAAGGTCTATATGTTGTGACTATGTTTATGTTTACTCAAAAAGAGTTTCATTGAATGATGAAAAATTAAAAAGTCAAACTAGAATTAACTAATTATCAAACATTAGAATGAGCTTTTTTTGTTTATAGAGAAATATTCTTTTGAAGATGAAGAAGAATACACAATGAAGGTTGGGACTAAAGTCAAGTTCACTACATATATAGATAGGAGATAGATAACCTACATAATTTAAATGTAGGAAAGCCTTCTCAATTATCTATCTTAGGATTCAACTAGCAATCTATCATAAATGAGTTTACTTAATGCAAACACACAAATTATCTACCAACTAAATAAAAAATTATTTTTATTTCTAGTTAGATTGCTTAACATGTCTTACTTAAGTGAAATTCTTAATCTAAATGGGACTTAGTTGGGAAATGATAACAAAATAAGAAATTGGTTAGTTTACTAAAAATTAACTTTATGAATGACAAGATTGTTTAAAGACTTTTAAAAGGTAATAAGAATGAAAGGTAGAATCTATATAAACTAGATGATGGAAAATAATAAGAGGGTCTATTGGAAAATTGAGGTTGCTAATAGGAAGAACAAAGTTCGATTTTAGTATAAGAATGCCGACACAGTGTAGAGTGCAACCATGCCTTTGTTACATGAAATTTAAAAAAGCAAGATAAGATAGATAACAACAAACAAAAGAATGCTAAAAGTTTCGAGAAATGATGATTAGAATAAAGATGTTGAATTCCAATCCCAAAATAGTTTCTACCCCTTGTCTATACTTCCACATTTTGCATACATTTTTACCAAAACAATTGCAACTACATCAAACATAATTGCTCTATCCTTAATGATTTGATAAATGTCCATACCCTATTCCAAAGCTCCCTATTCTCCTCACCATCTCTTATAACAAACTAATTTCTTTAAGCATGATTCTATAGATAGGAAAATAATTCCCACCCAAAGAAAGGTCTCACTTGTCTACAATGTTAACCAGTTTAACCTCACCAAAATAAAATTATTTTTGGTTAAACAACGTGCTTATACTTTTTAACTCTTTGATGAACCTATCATATAGAGATAAATTTATTTCTTCAAATTTGGCTAATTTATGAAAGTCATTTTGTACAAATTATATGTGATACACTTGATCTCCAAGATTATTGTGGATTGATCTATATCAAAGACTCATCAAAGTTGTGAACTGGAGAATAAGCAACTTGCAGAGACAACTTTAAGTTTCATATTTCTTCATTTTCATAGAGAAAAAAGAGACCTCAGCTGGTGCTATCAAACGCACTATACATTCTTAATAATTTAAATTTCCAAATTTATTTCCCTCTTAATTACACTAAATTATTCTACATGCACATTATCTCAATAAATTTTCAACACATAGTAGAGAAAATACTCCCATTGTGCAACGAGGAACAAAATAATGAAAGCCAATGTACTGACGAGCTCTTAGCAACGAAGCCTACCTGCCAATTGCATTTGCTTGAAAGTTCCTAAATACTTTTAAAAAACGGCAAATTTGTGAATAATCTGCAATAAAATGTGGAAGCATAGACAAGGGACATACCAAATACCTGAAATAAATGTGGTCTCATGGAATGCTAGATAGCAGGATATACGCAAAATAGATTTTTTGAAAGGCTTTAGGAACATTCAAGCAAATGCAACTGCAGTTGTAAAGCCAGACTCCACAACCTTTGCTAGCAGCCTCCCTGCCTATGCGAAAATAGGAGGTTCGAAACAAGGTATGGAATCCATTCGAGGAATTTTTTCAGATGTGGTTGCAACTACCTTGGTAGACATGTATGCAAAATGTGGAAGTATAGCCAAGGCATGTGAACTGTTTACTAAAAATTAACTTTATGAATGACAAGATTGTTTAAAGACTTTTAAAAGGTAATAAGAATGAAAGGTAGAATCTATATAAACTAGATGATGGAAAATAATAAGAGGGTCTATTGGAAAATTGAGGTTGCTAATAGGAAGAACAAAGTTCGATTTTAGTATAAGAATGCCGACACAGTGTAGAGTGCAACCATGCCTTTGTTACATGAAATTTAAAAAAGCAAGATAAGATAGATAACAACAAACAAAAGAATACTAAAAGTTTCGAGAAATGATGATTAGAATAAAGATGTTGAATTCCAATCCCAAAATAGTTTCTACCCCTTGTCTATACTTCCACATTTTGCATACATTTTTACCAAAACAATTGCAACTACATCAAACATAATTGCTCTATCCTTAATGATTTGATAAATGTCCATACCCTATTCCAAAGCTCCCTATTCTCCTCACCATCTCTTATAACAAACTAATTTCTTTAAGCATGATTCTATAGATAGGAAAATAATTCCCACCCAAAGAAAGGTCTCACTTGTCTACAATGTTAACCAGTTTAACCTCACCAAAATAAAATTATTTTTGGTTAAACAACGTGCTTATACTTTTTAACTCTTTGATGAACCTATCATATAGAGATAAATTTATTTCTTCAAATTTGGTTAATTTATGAAAGTCATTTTGTACAAATTATATGTGATACACTTGATCTCCAAGATTATTGTGGATTGATCTATATCAAAGACTCATCAAAGTTGTGAACTGGAGAATAAGCAACTTGCAGAGACAACTTTAAGTTTCATATTTCTTCATTTTCATAGAGAAAAAAGAGACCTCAGCTGGTGCTATCAAATGCACTATACATTCTTAATAATTTAAATTTCCAAATTTATTTCCCTCTTAATTACACTAAATTATTCTACATGCACATTATCTCAATAAATTTTCAACACATAGAGAAAATACTCCCATTGTGCAACGAGGAACAAAATAATGAAAGCCAATGTACTGACAAGCTCTTAGCAATGAAGCCTACCTGCCAATTGCATTTGCTTGAAAGTTCCTAAAGACTTTTAAAAAACGGAAAATTTGTGAATAATCTGCAATCAGGGGATTCCAAGATTACACATTTCATCGAGGCATTTTGTTAAACAATTCGCGTGCCTTGTCTATGATTCCATTTTCTACGTATCATCCAATCGTGGCAATCCATTTGACCACATTTCTTTGAGGGATTTTGTCAAACAGTTCACATGCCTTGGCTATACTTCCACATTTTGCATACATGTCTACCAAGGTAGTTGCAACCACATCTGAAAAAATTCCTCGAATGGATTCCATACCTTGTTTCGAACCTCCTATTTTCGCATAGGCAGGGAGGCTGCTAGCAAAGGTTGTGGAGTCTGGCTTTACAACTGCAGTTGCATTTGCTTGAATGTTCCTGAAGCCTTTCAAAAAATCTATTTTGCGTATATCCTGCTATCTAGCATTCCATGAGACCACATTTATTTCAGGTATTTGGTATGTCCCTTGTCTATGCTTCCACATTTTGTATATCTATGAGAGCATTTTCACATGCCTTTCCGCTACAATAACAATATTCCATGAGAAGCTTTTATTTTATTTAATGTGATCAAACTCTGTATGAGCATCCACCAAACTTTGCAGCACGAGAACAATTTTAAAGTTTGGTTTGAATCATAGGCGGGAACTGGCGGTTGACTGCTGATTGCAGCGATTAACAAAACTATTGAGGTAAACAGAAACAGAGGCAGGTGAAAGCAACAAGAAAGACAAAAGTAAAATAGACACTAATAAAAACGGGATGCTGGAATGGCCGGTTAAGAGTGGGTCCCGCGGTACGCACACACTAAGCAGTCAAAGCTTAATGTGTGACGTTTAAGCCAGGCCATTGGGTATTGCTAGGGCGGGAACGATAGTGAAGGTTGGAGCAAATTTTCTTTTGGCAGAATTTGAAATCTCCATCCTATGGTCTAAAGTCGCCTATTACTCCCTCCACTTTTGGGGCATTCAGCCCATGGATAAAGACAATAAAACATTAAACTTACAGTAGCATGAACCCTAAAATCATTGAGTTTGGCGCTTACTCTACTTCAGCGACCTGACAGAGTAAGAAGGCGGTCAATCTGAAGGTACATAACAAATTCTCCCCCCTCGATGTAGGTCAACACTTGTTGGGTACCTTGCCAGAGAGACTCTTTCCTATTCACTATTACCATAACTTTTCTCTACAGAGGTGACTGGAAGTTGTGACCGGAAGTTGAGGTCCTCATCGTCGCTTCTGTGTAAACATTTTTTTTTGTAGTGTTTGAACTGTTGTTTATGCAGTTGCTGGGCATTAACCTTTGGATAGTGGCAACCACGATAGAGGTTGTGGGCTCTATAGGAGTTGCAACCCCCTTACAGTCGCATCCCTGTACAGGCCCATGCGCCCAATAGATGCGTTTGATTTTTTAAAAATCTTCTGTATTAATCTTGTAGGAGCAACTGTAAGCCTTTTCATTTGGGCTTCAAGGCAACAGCTGAAACATGCGACCAAGATCCATGCGTGGATATTTTATTTAGTTATAAATATTTATTTATTTTCTTTGCTTAATGATTTAATATATATTGGCTATTATTGTTAGTTGGCTCTTCCGTTTGTTGTTTTGTTGCTCGTTCCTGGTTATATCTGTCATTTTTGTTTCTTTGTTTTGACAGAACCTTTCTTACATGGAAATTTAGGAATGTGGGCTTTGGATTTAGTTAAATCTGTTTGATTATATATATTTTTTGTTTCTTTTTATGAAGCAAACAAACAAGTGGGTCTTACCACAGAAGCAAGCGAAGAGGGGGAAAATGTAACAGAATAAAATGATAGATCTGCAACAGTTTCCCCTTTGCTTTTATATTTTCTTTGCATTATGATTTAAATGCAGCCAGGTCTGCAAGTGCCACTATATACTATTAAGAATTGTATTGATCTTTCGTATCTCACCCCTTTTTTCCTTGTTATTCTTCAATAGCCATTTCGAGAGAGGGTGCGGGTTTACCTATTTTCTCGGTCAGACTACATTTTAATACTAGATAAAGAAATATGTCGTTTGGAAGGTAAGATGGGCAATATCTAAGGTAGAATTTTCTACAACTATTTCTTTTAGGAGTCTGGTCTATACTTTTTTTTAAGAATACTATTTGTTTCCTAGAAATCTAATAAAATAGCATGATAAAACAAGCTACTGTAGCTTATATAAAAAAACAAAACTCCCACACACAAATGCATATAGCTCTGTAAGGAAATGCTTAAAGCCTGAAAAAATAACAAGACCGACATTTCCTTTTCAATGAATTGCATGGATGTTTAAAACCAAGAATAAACCTCCTCTACAAACAAAGGTACATTTTTTTCCCTACTTATATCTGAATCATTCAATTATACAATTGTTTAAAGACATAATACCTTCGATTAAATAGACAGAACTATCATAGATTTGTTACTGATAAAGTGATCTAGGGATATATAAATCTGCTAACTATTTCATTATTTTTATTTCCATTCCATATATCACAGTGCAATTTAGGATAAAAATCCTATGTTTGAATAAAGACAAAAGTATTTATTACTACAGGTAAAACAGAGACAAGTATTTCATTTCTTGACACACTTTGTAACATCAACTTTTTTTTGCACGAAACTGTATTGAAAGGATAAAGTGAACTCTTTCCTTACACTACATAATTACAGTATTTTCATTTACACATTTACAACAGTAATTATGGAATTCCTACCTACAGGTTACACGCCCTTACTGTTGATCAGGTCACTACATAAATAATCTACAACAAAATTATTTTGATATGATTTAAATTTAGAGATGCACACACATTTTTTATTTTTTCGAGCAAATATGACTCTTTTTCAACAATACATAACTTTGAATAGTTTATGCATACAAATAACAGATCTTTCACGTTCATTTTATAACAGTAGCACAAGACTTTTGTAATTCACACATTAGGGTTGTTCTCACTAGATGGATACTTCTAATGTTGTTCACAAAGGAATATAGATGCTTCCAAATCTGCAAACTTCTTTAAATATGCAAACCTACACAGATACAATTTTTTTAAAAAGTTAATAGGGATGCTCACCACCCAACTATTTGTTGGAAACCCAACCACGCCCAAGCTAGAGATACCAAGAGATCAAGTACACCTAATAGCCATACCAAGCATAGCCACTCAAGCAAATAGAAACACACAAATACAAAGATACACCCACCGAAAGGATTTCACATTTACAAAGGATCCTTAGCAAGAATCCAAAAGGGGAAAAGGAGGGTGGACTACTCTCCGTATGGGGAGACTCACGAAAACCAAAACAACCAAAAATCTCATTTCTCTCCATTCTCATACAAACCCACTTCACCCATCCACCATTGTCACTATACAACCAATTATACATGGGTACTCATACCCTTGAGCCTCTCTTTTTCTGAGGGTTAGGCTCTCCGTAGAGATTCCTTCACCCATCCACCATTGTCACTATACAACCAATTACAAATGGGTACTCATACCCTTGAGCCTCTCCTTCTCTAAGGAGGATTAGACTCCCCATAGAGGTTCCTACCTCCCACTATCCCCAACAAAAGATGCTCTTTCCAAATGAGTGAGTTTATCCTTCACAACCCAACTTTTTTACAACATTTACATTCACAAAAAGTGCAAAGAAAATATAAACAAAATGCATTTCACAACACAACCATTCACATTTACATGAAATCATAGAAATACATGAACAAACATGAGGTGTTTACCTCAAAATCAATTTCCAATAGAGAAGAATTTGAAGATGAGCTTCCAGTCTCTCCTTCCAAGCTATCTTCTCCCAATCTAAAATCCAAAAGAAAAGTAAAAGTTATTCCCCCCAATAAGAAACCCTCCTTTGTTTTTCCATACGATAGATACAAAGATCATAGATTTGAATTCTTGAATAAGAGAGTGACACATGTCACTCTATCATTCATCCCTTTGGACACATCTCTCCAAAAGTTCTCACATGTGTAAAAACTCTTGAGGAGGTGAAGAAACAAAGAGTGTTCAACACTCCAACAAAAGTTTTCAATTTTATGAGGGGAAGTCTATTATGACATTCCACCTCCAAAGTCATTTCTCATTAATGAGATTTTGAAGACAACACTCATCCCCTTCCTCAAACTCCATCACCCTTCTTAATGGACAATTAAGAAGGGTCATACTTTGAGAGTAATTTCCAAGATATGGACTTGATTTAACCCGTAACCCATAGGTAATCATTCCTAAGGGTTCAAAAAATGGTCAACTACCTCAATTTGAAGACTTCTTCCAACCCTCAAAACTTAAAAAGAGAAAAATCTAAATTTCAATTATTACAAGGATAAATTAAAATATCAAACCCCCATCTATGACCTAATTAACTTTTAAACATTAACCACATTATCAAACATTCAATAATGACATCACAAATTAAACACAACACATACGAGACTATAGTCAATTTAACGTAGCTTAACACATATAGGGTACCATTAGTTACCTCTGATCCTAGTGACCATGGGGAATGCACTTGCACACTGGAAGCCACATGTCAACATATCCAATACATGATATCTGAAACAACTAAATAAAAAAAAATCATATATATATACTAATCTTTGAGATCAATTAAATGAAATATCAATATCAAACAATTTATCCTTTACTTTTGTAAGTAACTTATTCTACTAATTCACAACAAAATCATTACAATGTTATGAAGCAAATCACATGATCATCTAACCTAAATTTGTGTCTCATCAAATTCATGACATAAACACACTTATCCATTTTCACCATGACAGTAAAATTAACAAGAGCATAGTAAATAGTGAAAGCATTCACAAGTATCTATAATCATCATGCAAGATAATAAATCAGGAAATCAACATAGTATCAATGTCTATATTCATCCATAATAATTCAAAACACATGGAGTATCAAAATGATCGAACCAAAATAAAGTCAAGTTGGGTATTTCAAATAGTAGGCCTCATAGTCGACATGAGAATGTAGATTGTGAGTGGTTGCTAGAGCTACTACGTGCTACTATAACCTTGATCTCACGTCTCATCTCAGCATTAGCCTCAGCGATTGTTGTACACTCTTGCTGGAGTCGATCTCTCTCAGCTCTCTCGGCTCTACACTCTTCGCATTTGGCTTCCAACTCTTCCCATTCGGCTATCAACTCTTCATATGCGGCTCTAAATCGTACTAGAGGCTCAAACACCTTTGCCTGACGCCCTGCACTCTGCAACAATAGCATATACTCAACTGGCACTGGTCGACGCAGTTGCACGTCAGGTACTATCTCTGATATTGCTTGACTTATAAAGTCGAGCCAACCTCGGGTGCCAACTGAGAAAAGATAAAAACATAGAATAACATCAAATGACAATTTTGTATAAAACATAAATCAAACTAAAACACATCTAGTAACTATAAATTAAAAAAAAAAAAAAAAACATATAACGTCACCTGGATCACCGGCTCGCCAGTCGGGATCTCTACATGCGACTATTGAGGCTATGTCTGGACTCCCTCGAGAGGCTAGGGGCATAGTATCTAATGCTTCACTTGTCTCCCCATGCTCATAGGTGTATGGTCTCTCAGGTGTGGTTAGCTATCAGGTTCAAAACATATAAATTGATTAGAGGTTTTTTTGTTAGATGGTAGAGGTAACAAGAAGAGGCATGTTATCTCTTAGTGATGTTGTTTTCCTATAAAATTGGGTGATTTAGGATTGAATAATTTGAAAAATAAAGGTATTTCTCTAGTTACTAAATATTTATCAAATATTTGAAGGGGGTGAACCTCCTAAAGTGTTCATTAGAAACAACACTAATAATGTTGTGTCAAAAGATAGTAACTATTGGAAGGGTTTGCATCCTCAAGATAGTATTTTTGCTAATTTTATGGTGAAGTATTTGTGCTTCATTGTATTTTGCAACATTTGGAGGGCTTGTGAATCCATTAAGGACTACCTAAATACTCAACAATCTATTTATATGAAAGATAAGAAAATTCATATTTTTAGATCCATTTTGTAGCGTTCTTGTAAGGAGTTATTATCTGAAAGCATTCAAATTTAAAGGATATTTTTCATTAAGGTAAATTACTTTCTTTGAACAATATTAAGTTGATATTTATTATTGGTGACTCATGAAAACTAAATTTCTCAATTATTTTTTAAAGAATTGGGTTATCTTGTTAGAAAACCTCAAAAAAAGTTGACATTCTAGCTAAAATTTATTAGGACAATGGTGTTATTATTAATAATATTTCTAGCAAGATGATTTATGAGAAACTTACTAGCAGTCACCATATTTCTTTTGGGGTATCTTATTACTTATAAATTTATTTTTCATAATATTATAGTTTTGAATAGTTTTTCCTCCATATCATGTATTACCAATGAGTCTTACAAGAATCCTTTTCTAATTCTCCTTATAAATAAAAAATTGAAATCATATGTTTAATAGTTGATAAAATTAGGATAATTCTATTGATTAAGAAAATATTATGTTTCATTCTACTAATAGTATTGATAATAGTTCTAATAAAATTTGGCTTTTTATGTTTTACTAACACACCTTTGCATGATTCCTTGCACTCTGCAGCTGTACCCTAAACTCAACTGGCACTATCTCTGATATTACTCGACTTATAAAGTCGTGTTAACCTCGGGTGCCAACTGCAAAAAGATAAAAATATAGGATAACATCAAATAAAAATTTTGTATAAAACATAAATCAAACTAAAACATAACATCTAGTAGACTATAAAATTAAAAAAGCATAACACGTCACCTGGATCACTGGCTTGCCAATCGGGATCCCTACATGCGACTATTGTGGCTATGTTTGGACTCCCTTGAGAGGTTGGGGGCATAGTATCAGAAGCTTCACTTGTCTCCCCATGCTCATAGGTGTGTGGTCTCTCAAGTGTCATTAGCTATCAAGTTCAAAACATATAAATTGATTAGAGATTTTTTGTTAGATGGTAGACGTAACATGAAGACACATGTTATCTTTTAGTAATGTTGTTCTCCTATAAATTGGGTGATCTAGGATTGAATAATTTGATAAATAAAGGTATTTCTCTAGTTACTAAATATATTATCATTTGAAGGGGATAAACCTCCTAAACTGCTCATTAGAAACAACACTAATAATGTTGTGCCAAAAGGTAGTAAATCTTGGAAGGGTTTGCATCCTCAAGATAGTATTTTTGATAATTTTATGGTGAAGTATTTAGGCTTCATTGTATTTTGAAACATTTGGAGGGCTTGTGAATCCATTAAGGGCTATCTAAAGGCTCAATAATCTATTTATAGGAAATATAAGAAAATTTATATTTTTAGATCCATTTTGTAGTGTTCTTGCAAGGAGTTATTATCTAAAAGCATTCAAATTTAGAGGATATTTTTTAATAAGGTAAATTACTTTCTTTTAACAATATAAAGTTGATATTTATTATTGATGACTCATGAAAACTAAATTTCTCTATTATCTTTTAAAGAATTGGGTTATCTTATTAGAAAACCTAAATATCTTTTTGAAATTCTAGCTAGTATTTCTTAAGACAATGGTGTTATTATTAATACAATTTCTAGCAAGATGATTTATGAGAAACTTAATAGCACCTAGGAGGTTTTCAGTTACCATAATTCTAGACACAATAAGGATTTTAATGTCTCCATTTGGAATAGGACATGTAAAATTATTTAGTTTTCATTATTTCAACCCAAGCAATATTTCTTTAGGGGGATCTTCTTACTTATAAATTTATTTTTCATAATGTTATAGTTTTGAATGGTTTTTTCTCCATATCATGTAGTACCAATGAGTCTTAAAAGAATCATTTTCTAATTCTCCTTATAAATTAAAAATTGAGATCACATGTTTAATAGTTGATAGATTTAGGATAAGTCTATTGATTGAGAAAATATTGTGTTTCATTCTATTAATAGTATCGATAATAATTCTAATAAAATTTGGCTTTCTATTGACTAAAATATATTGGCTCATATAAAAAGATAGGAACAATGAGTTTTTTTGGGGAAAATTATGATTTTTTGCTAACTTCATTTTTTAGTTTACCTCATTACTTGTTATCTCACAAGTGTCTATGGTATGTGAATATTTCAAAACAAAAATATTTTCAAGTCAAGATGAACATAGGTTATGTCAAGCAAGCTTATGAAAAATGATGTGTATGCTAAATGGTGGCTAGAGTTTCAATATGATAGTTAAAAATGATGAAGAATAAAACACCCCTACTACAAGACAAACACACTAAGAAATATGATGAAATCTACAATAGGTTTTATAATGATCAAGCTAATGTGAAGGTTAAAGAATGATTTGTAAAGACTTCAATCATTTAGATAGTTTATCTCTTCTAGAACATCTCAATTTAGACAAAATGGAAATATATATTAAATTTAGTTTGATGATACAATGAAAAAGTTCACATAAGTAGGCATATACTAGTCATGGGTTTTGAATCTAACTTTAAGATTGTTTTCAAAAAGTTAAGCAGTATTTATAGGGTGCTGAACCCTTCACAAAGGGCCCAACAGGCGAAGGGACAACAAGGTTCAAACCAAAATTTGAACAAAGGAACAAACAAAAACAGCTGACGGACAGCTGAGGAAAAACAAAGGAAAAAGAAAGGAAACAACCTAGGATCCAGAGGGGACCAAACAAACTCCTTGAACCCGAGGCTGCAGAGAAGCCATAGGTCGGGGGAGTCCCTTTCTCTTACGCAACACAACTGACCAAGAAGGCTCAGAAACAACCCCTGAGCAGGTCGAGGGGAGAGGATCACCAACAACCACCATGAGCAAGGAGCTGGGCACCAGAGGCGAAGAGGAGGAGACGGGAATGATCAACGAATCAACAGAGCTAATAAGTGAGGGATGATCAGGAATCAACAGCACAGCGTCCATAGATAGAGGCAGCATAGGAACAGTCGTAGTGGTAGCCAAGAACAGAGCCTGGGGAGGCTCAGACAGCAAAGGAGGGACATAAAGATCACCCTCCTCAGAGGAAGCATCAGAAGAGTCTGAAGAGGGAGAATCGACGCTAAGGTGATCCGACAGAGCATTCTTCCACCAAGTAGCAGCACCCTTGTGAAGAGCAAGAGAAAAACCCAAGGCCAAATGGTCAGTAGAAAAACACCACCTGCAACGAAAAGGGAGGCCCTCATAGTCCAACAACTGCGACCAGGGTTTTTCCAACACCATCAAAACCACGTCGCCATGAAATGGTTTGGAAATATCCAAATCAACCAAAATACGGGCCACCGTCGTGTGCCCCAAATCTCGAGACATTGAATCCACCTTGAGGAAATGTACATTGATGATATTTATGCCATCTATCATTAATATTTTGAATCTAACTCCAAGTTTGATCCCTTTTTCATTTTTTTTTGTATGTATAGGATGTTGTGATTGAGTGCTTCTTTGTCTAGATTAAATTTTATGGCATCTTACACCTCTATAGCTCTAGCTATCATATTATCTCCTTTTCGTGAACACTAGACAATATAAAAAATATTATCTCATGACATTTGTTGTTTTTAGTTCCCTAATTCTCACTCCTTGATATTTCATGATCTTATCTTCTATCAAAATATAGGGTCTCATCATTTAGAGTTTGATTTATGCTTAAAAATTTCTTTATAACATTATGAGTCAAATAATGGAAGTCCTTATATCCATGTCTAAATTCTAGTCTATCTACCTCTATGCTTCATTATCTTGTCTTTATGTTCTTTCCATTTCAGATTTGAACCTATGTTTAACCTAAAACTCTAATTATCTCACCTCATTCTATTTATGATAATCATTATCTTGTCTTTATGTTCTTTCCATTTCAAATTTGAACCTATGTTTAACCTAAAACTCTAATTATCCCACCTTACTCTATTCATGATAAGCCTTTTATCACATTTGAAAACTCCAATGAACCCCAAATTTCTTATATATAAAATTAATTGAGATTCTTGTGCCAACAATGTTGATTTTATAATCTTCAATTTACTGCATGTTTTTTATTTATTTCTGCATTAATTCTAGTAGTGTAATGGCTAATAGTCTCAATGTTTATAGTCTATCATATCTAAAATTAGTTATCAATTATAAATTATTAATTGGCCTCATATTTTCTAATATAAAACATGTCTCATACATGATGAATGTCTTACTTATGGCTTAGACTTAAAGTTCTTATGTTTCATATTTTTTCAAGTCTCTCACATCTATGGTTGGAGTTGTTATACCTACAAGCTAACTTAGACTTGAAACTCCATATATATCTCAATTAATTTAGTTCCCACATTTTACAGTAATATGTCATGTATAAGAGGTCTCTATTCATCAACATGTTTCAAATTTGCATAAATTTTAGTTAATTGAGAACTTTCACACCTATAAATTTTGAAAATGGAAGGTAAGATACAATGAGAGAGCTTTTTTTTGGATTATACTATGTAAAAAATTTTGCATCAAATTTTACACAGTATAATCCAAAAAAAAGCTCTCATTGAACATGGACTGCGGAAATCTAATGCCTCTTATAGGTAAGATACATTTTAATTTCCTCCTTGTGTCTAGGTTCTTATAAAGTTACAACATTGTAGATTGAAGAGCCCTCATAAAGTATAATTAAAAATTGTATTTGATTCCCTCACTTGACTAGAGACCTTGGTGTTGCTTATTTTAACTACTCCCATGTATAAAATATTACATAACTTGTTTCCAGGAGTCATTGTGCACCGTTAGGTCCTTATAAATTTTATTTGATCTATTTTTTTATGTTTAGTATTGTTTATTTATTTCTTTTAGATAAATTGTGTTATAATAAACAACATCCATGTTTCAGCACAAAACACCTATTAAAATTAATGTGTAATTTACACTATAATCTTATGTATATTTTATGTATCTCCACCACTCTTGGAAAGTATCCCTCAATGTTTAGGATGTAAATAGAAAATAATTTATAAATAATACACTCTAGAAATCTGGCATTAGTTGACATATGCATGAACATGAAGGGGGTGGAGTGGGCAATGATAGTTATGAAGCTACTTTTTAGCAAATTTATAAACTTGCGCATGAGAATTGAGTAGTATATATCTTGCATGTTGTTATTGAGATCCATATTATTTGTGTGATTATTTTCAATGTTCACCTTGGAATATGTGCCATTAAGGAGTATTTACAAGTCAAACATTTTATCTATTATTGGTATGGAGGTTGTTTTTTTATTTATGTCTCATTAAAGTAAAATTTGCTATTCTTGAAAGAGCCTCTTCATTTTGAACATGATTTTTTTTGCATTTTACCATAACTTGATGGTACATTCGATTGAAAGCCAATTTTGATATTCCTCTCCCCTTTTTAATTGTAATGTCCCAAATTCACTAAGGCATATACGATTAAAGACACATGACTAACCATTATTTGAGGAATATAATTTCCTTCAAGTTCCTAATATCAGATTAATGACTAGTCATTCGCAGAGCATTCCATTCCTAAAATTCCTACTATATTTTATCTCAAAGAGCCTTAATAAATATGGTTCAGAAATAAACAACGATAAAATTAAAAATAAAAATACTATTTCCATAGAACGCACGAAACCCAAAAATATTTCTTTCTTTGAGTCTTAACCCTAAACTACATATCTGTTTCGTTATGCGTGCAGGTAGGGGAAATCTACTATGAGCAAGAAATTTATGATTGTTATTCATGTATTTCCTAAACTATATGAAGAATGATCAGAGAAGGATTCTTCAAAAGAGGATGGCAGTAATGAAGAAAGTGAATTTCCTGAACTATATGAATAGTCTCAATTGACGATTATGAAGATGCACTTAAGAGACAACAAACATCATTTTAGAAGAACCTAATAATATAACCAATGGTAATCCATTAGTACCTTAATTTGGAAGCCTCCATAGGAGATGCACAGATCAACAGATATTCCAACATTTCATATCCTATTTTTTTAAAGATTATATGTTAGAATCTTCTTGTTCCTACCTCCAACAACCTCATGGATCTATTTTCATGAACACAAAGAAACTCAATGGTATATTCGAAGTGTTTGTAATTGCTTAACTCATAAATAGGAAAGGCAATTTCAGATATCAGTTGGTAGAGGAGCAAGTTTGTCCCAAAAATGGTACTCAAAAAGAACTCAAGGGTCCTTGCAAAGCCTCTTTATAAATCTATCTTATTTTATCAATATAAATGTCTCCATCTCTCTCACAAGAATTTGAAGGCTTAGAGCAGATAAAATAATAATTCAGTAAAGTAAAATTCATTTGAAATAGGGTCTATTGAAATCATAGTTTGAAGGCTTACAGCAGAAGAACGAATAATTCAGTGAAGAAAAATTCATTTGAAATAGGGTCTATTGAAATCATAGTTTGAGGACTCTCTAAGTCTTCGAAAAGATTCTTGGGACTCTCGAGTCTTAGGGCTCGTCGAGTCGACTCGTCAAGGATTTCCGAGCCGAGTCCTGGAGAGTCTAGGCTAGGACTCTCGAGTCTTGGCAAGTGACTCGCACGAGTCCTAGAGTCGAACTCCCCAGTCCCAACTTAGGACTCTTGGCATTGCCTGGAAATAATGAGTATGAATGTTTAAAACTTTTTTTTGTTTGTCCTTTTCATTTGAAAATTTGAAACTATGAGTATGAATGATGAAATTTTAAATATTGAGTGTTTGAAGATCATATAACATGTGTAATATTTGAATTATGAGAAATTGATAATCAAATTAGGCTCTTATGTTCTCTAACTGCATTAATTTATTTTATTTTATTGTAAAACTACAGTTTTCTTCTTTGACAAATCCTAGCCAAGTTTTTTGCTGAGTTTGTGCCAAGTCTGGAGTCCGAATCCTATTTTGGACTGTTGAGTCCGTATCGAGTTCGAGTTTTCCAACTTTGATTGAAATGTTAGATCAGACTAATGCAACTGATGGTAATGTCATTATTATCCTTGATGAAGAAACTAGAGATGAGGACATTCCTATATACACTACCATCATCCTCCATCCAAGAAAATAACAAATGGAAAAGAGTTACATTCACTCTACGTAACTCTCCCTGAACAGAGAACTTCATTATGTTTCATCCTCATCGCTTGAAATATTCTCCTCACATGCTGGTTGGTGGATTAAACACCTTCCACAAAGAAAAATTAACCAAATTGAGAGATAAAAACCAGGCCAAACACAAACCATACTCTGAGACAACTATTCATTTAACCTTGGCCAATGAAACTTTTAAGTCGCCTTAAGAATTCATTGAGCAGCAGAATAAGCAGTAGTAACTTGATCGAGAATATACTACCTTGCTAATGTACAAACTCACAAGGAATAAAAGGGAATCAAAGAGGAATAATTGATAGCATACACAAGCTTGATGAAGAGATTTATATCTTTTGCTATTGCTATCAGTAGGTTGACAACAAGGTTGAGGCCACTCAAAAGGGTTCTTGGAGCTGACAAACAAGAAACAGATAGCAACCTACTTCACCAAAAGCTTAGTCTGCCAAAAGAATGACAAATCAGAAGTCTGTCTCTTTAAGCGACTTCAATGTCTCAACTGAGTATTGGAGGCTGCATCTTCGTGGGTGAAGGCCATGTTGGTTGGGGATGGAACACAGAGAATAAAGTGCTTAGGGAATTCAACAGCATATAGTTTAGAAAGTAACTTCCCCCAAATAAGAGTTTTGCAAGATATGTAGCCTATGGAAATGGAATAATGGCTGCCATTCCTGTATTGAAGAGTTCCCTTTTGTTTGAGCAAGAAATTGATTTCTTTACTAATTATGTGTTGAATCTGCTCATTTAAACTTTTGTTTATTTCCTATTTTACTGTTGCTCTGTTTTGGAGTACACCACAACAGGGGCGGCCAGCGTTAGGGCTCTGCCCTCTTTTATTTATTTGCAAATTTTTTTATTACTTTATTAATTTATTATCCTTTGAATTTATCTTATTTATATTTTTCTTCTTTTTTATAAATGTCACATATGGCCATTTTATTATAGTGGTAGAAAAAAAATGAAAGTATAGCTGCTGTTTATTTCTGGCAATTTAATAGCTGTGTGTAATACTGTGCAGGTCTGAAAAATGGGTAGAAGAGTATGTGCTTTAAAGCAATATTTACCATGTTTTAGATTCTCATCTACTAGCAGATTGAAGTTCTAAATGTTTTCAATAAACTTAGTTATATTTGCAGCTTTAAGGTTTTGCAGCGAACTAGCTAATAACATTACCAAATAATTCATCGAAGTCTCATAAAGTTACTGTTAAAAAAAATCCTAACATTTGTGCCTCTTTTAAATATATTCACACTTCTACTCACAGGATGATTTTGGGAACACAAGACCAGTTTTTCCCCCATCCACAATGATTTGATCTTCCCAACATGAAAGAACTACCAGCATATCAAAACAAGAGTCTGTAATTTCAAAATAACATAGCATTCTAATTTAACCATGGGATTCACCATTCCTAACAAGATAATTTCCCAGAACCCCTTACAAGAACAGCACAATGGTATACACAAACCCAAAAGGAGTTTCAGACTTTCAGAACATGAAAACTTACCTCCATGCAAACCTTGAATCCACTCCCCTTGCAAAATCAACCAGTCAGCCAAAAAAAAATTCAAATCCTCTCCAAAACAAAGCCCAAACTATCTTTTTAACCTCCTCTTAAAGTGCCCGTGCCCTAGCGATTTGATCTGGGGGTTCCAAAATAACATCACCATGCATTCTCACTTTTTGCATGCTAAACTTAGCCTACCAACTTGCCTACGGGTTTACACACATACCCACAATTTACATGATACTAGAAAATATTTCTTTCTACCATTTTTACATGAAGGATGCATATTTGGGCTAAGGCCTTTATTTTTTTATTAACTAGCACTTGCACCGAGGGTGCAAGGGTTAGCCAATAGAAAAATATAACCTCTTCTTTAACCCACCTTATCTAATAAATGAGTTAGTTTAAAAAGGGCATCCACAATAATATTAAGAAAAGGATCAGTCACTTCCTTATAATAAAAATCTAATTAATAGAGAGTAAAATGTAAACTGTAAAAGCATTTTAAATTACTCATGAATATTTGTACTTAAGCGCTTCACGTGGCCACCGAATATCTACAAATTTGACACACCATACACGTGAGTCATCTTATTCAGCATTTTTAGAGGATCATGCAGCAGAAATAAGAAACTTTGTATTTAGAGATTCCATGTGTGTGTATATATATGTAAATGTATGTGTATGTATGTATGTATCTGCATGTGTATGTGAATGTATATGTATATGTGTATGTGTATATATATTAAAAAAATTCTAAATTTATTTTGAAAAATCAAAATTACAAAACATATTTCTATATTTATATATATATATATATATTTAAAATTACTTCAATTATATATATAACACTTATAATTGAAAAAACTTTCTAAATTAATTTTGAAAAATCAAAATTATAAAAACATATTTCTATATTTTAATCTTAATTATAATTTACAATAAAAATTTAAAAAAATCGAAATAAAAATCTAAAAAAATTATAAACATAATATTTAAAAAATCATTTAAATTTATTTTTTATTTATAAAATAATTTATATTATAATTTTTTAATAATATATTATATATTTCATTATTCATTAAAATATAATTAAATAATTTTATATTATTGACAACAAAAATCAAAACCATTTTAAAATATTTCTATCAAATAAATAAACTATTTTAAAAAAAAATTTAATTGTTAAATAATTTTATAAATGTATATTAGTTTTATTAAAAAAACTCAAACACTTTAAATTTTTTATGGAATGTCAGATGTGGGCAATGGCTATCCAGCCTACAATCCTCCATGTGCATGCGATATGCTGCATCCGATAGCAATGGAGCCATTAGACTCCATATTTTATGTCATGTAAAAATGAATTAAATTTCTTCAACGTGAATAACAAATTTAATTTGCTTTTTTAAATCTCAATATTTTACTTCTACTTTCAAATTCTCTATGATTAGTAGATAAATTTAAATAGATTATATATATAGTAAAGTGTAAATTAAAATTGTTTTGAAACCATTAAAATTTAGTTTATTATTTTCAACATCAACTTTATAGTTAAAATTTTCTCTCATACTATACAATAAATGAATCTATTAGAATACTATATATTATATTTATTATATATATTAATTAATTTAATATAGTATATAGTAATAATATAATATACTATAAAAAATTAAGTTAATTTAAATTTATTTATTAATCATTAAATTTTTAATTTAGTTTTAATAAAATTTACTAAAAATTTACTATAGAATTTTAATGGAAAACATGTTTCAAACTTCTCAAACTAAAAATTTAAAATCTTATATTTTTCCAATTTAATTTTAAATATTTAAATTTAACTATAAAGTTGATGTTAAAAATAAGGAACTAAATTTTAATGAATTTTCAAAACAATTTTAGTTTTCACTTTACTATATATAATCTAATTATATGGTAAAGTGTTAATTTAAATTTATTTACTACTCATTAAATTTTTAATTTAATTTTAAAATTTATTAAAAATTTACTATAAAATTTTAATGGAAAAAAGTTTCAAACTTTTAAAACTAAAAATTTAAAATGTGATATTTTTTCAATTTAATTTTAAATATTTAAATTTAACTATAAAGTTTATGTTAAAAATAATAAACTAAATTTTAATGAATTTTCAAAAAAAAATAGTTTACACTTTACTATATATAATCTAATTATAAAGTACAGTGTTAATTTAAATTTATTTACTAATCATTAAATTTTTAATTTAGTTTTAATAAAATTTATTAAAAAGTTACTATAAAGTTTTAATGGAAAAAATGTTTCAACTTTTAAAACTAAAAACTAAAAATCTAATATTTTTTCAATTTAATTTTAAATATTTAAGTTTAACTATAAAGTTGATGTTGAAAATAATAAACTAAGTTTTAAGGTTTTCAAAATAATTTTAGTTTACACTTTATATATATATATAAAATCTATTTAAATATATATGTGCAGTATATATATATATATATATATATATATATATATATATATATATATATATATATATATATATATATATATATGTAGCATGATATTGTACCCCCCATCCCCATCCCTCGTGGTAGACAAAATGGTCCTGATAGAAAAGGTAACTGGACGAAAAAATAGCTCCCATGAAAAAAGTTGACGGTTGGACGTTAAGTCCACCATGTCATTGAAAATTCGAAACCATTATTTCATGGCATTCAAAACCATTATTTGCAAATATCAAAAAGCCCAAATGAGGTCCCATTTTCAATAGCAATGTTTTGCTGGAGAGCAACGGGAAGGAGTTGAGTTGCAGGCGTTCGGAGCTAGTAGGTATGTATATCTGCTTGAAGTATTTGTCCTTTTTCCATTATGCCTAGGAACTATGAGGAAACGTACGACCATTCTGCAGGTTTATGGTTTATGTGATTTTCTGTTGAGGGTTTTTTAATTTTTGTTTCCTCTTTGCTGGTTTTGAAATTTTGCGCTTGTTGAATGAAATAGTTGACAACCCATTGTGGAAATATGAGTGAAATTAGTGAATAGTGTTTACAGAAACTTGAAATCATGCGAAATATATGATGAGGTTGGAAAACGCAACGTGGGCTCTGTAATGAAATGGTATATTGTGAAAACCATATAAAGCCCAAAATGTTGCCATTGTTGACCTTCTTATTTTGAACATTGCAAGATTTTCATTGGGGAAAGGGGTATTTATTTGAAATGCAAGGTTGTTAATGTTTTTTTATTTTGTCGAGGGTTTTTTAATTTTTGTTTCCTTTATGCTGGTTTTCGAATTTTTGCAGTGCCGAATGAAAGAAATGACAACCCATTGTGGAAATATGAGTGAAATTACTGAATAACGTTTATAGAAATCAGAAACCATACAGAATATGTTACGAGGTTAGAAAAGGCAATGTGGGTTTTGAAATGAAATTATATATTTTGAAAACCACATAAAACCCCAAACTTCGCCATTGTTCACATTCGTAGACAAAAGGAACCTATGTATGTAAGATAAGATCAAAATGGCATTTCACTTTGCTTATCTAATTCGACCAAATAAGTGCTCACATTATTCAAGCAGTGTTGGAAAATAGACTGTCTCCATATAAGTTGTTAAGAAACAAGCAACCCATATACTATTGTAAAACTCTCTCTAGATAGATGAGGAAAGTGAAATTCCATTTTGATCTCATGTTGCATACATAGGTTCTTTTTGTCTATGATTTAGCTTTCTCAAACGACATGATGGAGTTAACGTTCGACTGTCAACTTTTTCCATTGGTGTTATTTGTTCGTTTGACCACCTTTTCCATCGGGGCCATTTTGTCCACCGTGGGAGATGGGAGATGGGGGGTACGATATCATGCTACATACATAGGTCCCTTTCCTTTTGTCTAGGATTTAGCTTTCTCTAATTGGAACAAATAAATTGCTTGCATTACTTGCACAATTGGAAAACACATTGTCTGCTCTCAGTTCCAGAAGGTTTTACAACAGTATATGGGTTGCTTGTTTCTTAACACCTTATATGGAGATAGTGTGTTTTCTAACACTGTAAATAATGTGAGCATTTATTTGGTCAAATCAGATGAGGAAAATGAAATTCCATTTCAATCACATGTTACATACAAATCAATGATTTTTTTTTACGAGTTAGCTTTGTCCTGATTGGAACAAATAAATTGGTCGCATTATCTGCAAAGTTGGAAAACACACTATCTCCTCTTAGTTGCAAAGGGTTTAACAACATATATGGGTTACTTGTTTCTTAACACCTTATATGGAGATAGTTAGTTTTCCAATGCTGCCAATAATGTGAGCATTATTTTATTTGGTTGAATCAGATGAGGAAAGTGAAATTCCATTTTGACTGTAAAAATTAGAAGAGAAAAAATAAATAGAAATAAAATGCTCACATTGTCTCTTCTCGGTTATTCCCTCATGAAAAGTGTTGGTTTTGTACGCTCCAAAAATGTAGTGAAGGGACCTTGATCTTGTAGAACAATTATTTGGTGACATAAATATGGCATTTCATTTTTTTCATCTAATTGGAACAAATAAAAGGCTCCCATCATTTGTAGTGTTGGAAAACACACTGTCCCATGTCAGTTAGTTCGTTATGAAAAGTTTTGTTTCATTATGCTCAAAGAATGTAATGAAGAGCACTTTGATGTTTTTGAATAACTCTTTGCTGCAGTCTAAATGCCATTTCACTTTCTTCATCTGATTGGAACAAAATAAAAAACTCATAGTATTTGCAGTGTTGGAAAACACACTATCTCCTCTTAGTTATTTCCTCATGGATTTTTTTTGTTTTGTACACTCAAAAAATGTAATGAATTCCACCTTCATATTTTAGAACAATTCTTTGGTGACGTAAATATGGAATTTCCCTTTGTTCATCTGATTGGAACAAATAAAATGCTCGCATTATTTGGAGTGTTGGAAAACACACCGTCGCATGCCAGTTAGTTTGTAATGGAAATATTTCTTCGAGTAATTTGGAGATAAAAAAAAAATCTATTTTGAAAACTCACTCTCCTGTGTCTAAATTATTATTTGTTATTTTTTGGCAACATACATATATATAGTATGCATTGTTGAGTACATTATTACTGTTTTGAAAAAATCTGGGCTAGGAAATGGTGGGTGTTATACAAGGTGTAACCCACATACTATTCTAAAACCCTTTACAAGTAGAAACCCAATTGCTTACTCATCCTCACCTCAATTTGGTAAGTTTTGTGGTTTCCCCATGTGCAACTCCTTGTTGTGCTCTTCACCCTCTAGGTTTGAGCATGGAGATTGAACCACAAAGTGCTATCCAACATGTAATTATTCTGTGCATTGTCATATTTAACCAATGCCATCACTTGCTATTTTTTGGACAATCAAGGTGATTACCAAGGTGTTCATTGACTTCTTAACATTTATTCTTGAATAGCCGATGCACAGTGTGCTTTGCAAGCATAGTGTCTTGCAATAATCTATAGTTTTATAGTTATCTATACAAGTAATGAAATAAATAGAAGTTTGACAGTGGTTTGTGGTATCTCTCTTGTGTGTCTTGTCTGCCCTTATTGATTATGCAATTGATGTCCTCTTTCATATGCCAGGAGAGATGAGTTTGAGATATATCTGAATGAATGTTCATTGCTTCACAGTTCCAGCAGAATGGCAAAATGGCAAATATAATTGTTGATATATATTACAAGTGTTAGCGATATGTTAAATTGGAAATTAATTTCCTCTGGTACAAATTAATATGTTTTTTAATTGATTGTACAAGCTGGCATGTTGTAGTCAACACAACATATAATCCAATATCGGTGAATTTTGGAATGAAGTGAATTCTTTGTAGCAGGAAATGTCTTTAATTTGCCAATTTAATCTATCGCTAACACGTGTCTCTCTTCTAGGTGGTTGATATAGGCAAGGAAAAAAATTGAACAAAACAAGGGTAGGTGGATTGAGAAGGATTCTTTAGGAGACGTGAAGCTTCTATAGTATATACAAGTGATTCTAGCTACCATAGCTTGAATCGCAAGTGTACTGGGCAGTTAAATTTCCAGAACAAAAACTGCATTTAGAATTTTTGATTTATATAGGGATGGGATGGTTATTGTGGGGAATGCAAACAATTTGCACTTTTATTTAAATAAAATAAATGTCACATTATTGTGTGTGTATTATATCCCAAAATTTTACATGAATCATGTTTTCTTGTTGAAGAGTGAGTGTTGCACGAGAAATTTTTAAAGCATCAGTGAAGGGTGATAGTGCATCTTTTCAATTATCCTTCTCATAATTGATTTGTGTGAATTTTAGGTTGACTTCTGCCACACTACATCGGTATCATTTTTCTCCCAAAATAGAACAAGAACCTTTGGATCCCATGTAATTAGATCAGATATATTTTGAAAAGAACATAATATTTATGAATTTACATTAGAGTAATTCTCCTTTTAACTGATGTACATTTGTTTAGTTGTGAAGCATTGTTTCATAGTTGGGTTTCGTAAGGTTGTGAGTAAGGAACATTGGTATTCTAATTGTTTTGACTCAGTATAATATACCATACAAACTGCAAAGGCGAGGCCATAATAACATAGAAATAGCCATTACGCTTCCCAAATTTTGTAATGGAATTTCTCTTTTGTAACACTATGCAAAAGTTTTGAAAACACAATGGTTTTTGCAATGTAGAAGCCTCTTTACAAATATGAGTTTTCCTTGTTGTGACTTTTGAGGTTTAGAAACATAATGTGTTGTCAATTATGCAGATGCTTATGCCGAAAAGACCCATCTAAGTACATACAACAAACACATAAAACCATAAATAAAAGATTACATAACAACACACATGGTAAGAAAAAATGAGGAAACCAACAGACGAGACCAAACACCCAAAAAATGGTAGGTAGGAGTTAATGGCACCTTGTAGGTTTTCCTACCCCTTGTCGATTGAAAAGGGTGGGCACCTTAGCTTGGTCGTGAAGTCTTGCTTTCATCCGCATTTTTTTCTAGCATGAGAAAACTAGCGAATGACGTGGGCCTTTTTGTTTCTAGTCTTCTCATTGAACGCTGAAGGTTTGAGTGCATGTGGAGGAGTTACGGGAGAAAACTGACCAAATTGGGGTGACGAGTACTATCCAATAGTGTTGTAGAGGGTTTTACAACACTATTTGGGTTGCTTGTTTCTTAACATGAAGGGTTTTCCAACATGAATTGTTGCAAAATAGAATGGAGTGTGTAGTATGAAACACACTTTGTGTTGATGGTTAATAGAGTCCCCCTTAAATGAGAGATGTGCTATTTGATAAATTAGAACACCACCTATACATTTGTATATTTGAATTTCAAGACAAAGGTTGGGTATAAGTAAAGGAAGGCTTCAAAACACATTGTTTTTTCCAACATGCACTACACAACATTCACCACTTTCAATGAGTTTATTCATTATTGTCGATAATGACAAGAAATTGGTGTTCTTGCTATTTGTAATGCACAACTACATATACAGGTTTAAAAAATAGAAGGGCTTGGGTATGTTGTGATGTGGAGGTTGAAAAATGCAGTGTGTTATGAAGCATGCAATTTTTTATATACTTGAAACTTAAACATAATAATAAAAGGTGTGATTTTGAAGACACTCATACTATTTTGTAACATTCCATGTTGCAAAACTATACATGTTAAGAAGCAAGCAACCCGATGTGAGAAAACCCCTTACATGTAAACAAGGAGATTCAAACAACTCAAAACCCGCATTATGTTTTCCAAAATACAACTATTTGGTGCACTTTTTTTTTTTTCAATCAGCTGAAATTTAAACACAACAATGGAAGGTGTTATTTTGAAGACATTCATATTGTTTTGTAGCATTCCATGTTGCAAAAACCACGGGTGTTAAGAAGCTAGCAACCCACCATGAGACAACCCTTTTCATTTAAACAAGGAGATTCAAATTACTGAAACCCAACACTGTGTTTTCTGAATTACAGTTATTTTGTGCACTTTATTTTTTCAATCATGTGAAATTTAAATGTTATTTTTGTCCAAGTTAAAAGTCATTATAAATTTTTGAAAGGGCTTTTGAATACATTCAGACTTTCTATATTACGAAAGTGTTCGAAGACATTCTTTCTGTTTAGTAAGAATGCATGTTGGAAAACCCTAGGTGTTTAGAAACAAGCAATGCATATTATATAGTGTTGTAAAACCCTATGCAAGTGAGAAGTGATAGTGTGTTTTCCAACACTACAAATAATGTGAGCATTTTATTTATTCCAATTATATAAAGAAAGTGAAATAACATTTGGACTGTACCAGAGAGTTGTTCAACAATTTGAAAGTGGACTTGATTAAATTCTTGGAGCATAACGAAATAAAAGTGGAACTCTTCGTAATGAACTAACTAAAATGGGATAGTGTGTTTTACAACAATGCAAACAATCTATAACAACTGTGTGTTGCAGGTTTCATAATACCTAATCTTTTCCAATTTCATTACATTTTTCGTACCTAATTCTGCTATTTGCAAATAATGGTTTTGAATGCCATATTTTTTTGGGTTTTTGTGCATTCCAAAATATGATTTTAAAAACCCACTGGTGCTGATACATTTTCCTAGCAACGAAATAGGCCACGGGAGGTTGGAGTTAATGTCTGACTGTCAAGTCTTTTCGTCGGTGCCATTTGTTCGTCTAGCCTTCTTTTCTGTTGAGTCGTTTTGTTCCAATCAGATGAAGAAAGTGAAACTAGATTTTGACTGTAGCAAAGTGAAATATGAAACAAAAATCTTAAATATTCTATATGGTTTCTGATTTCTGTAAACGTTATTCAGTTATTTCACTCATATTTCAACAATGGGTTGTCAGTTATTTCATTCGTCAGTTACAAAATTTCATATTTCTCGTTGCTCTCTACCAACCTGCAAAACATCATTGTGGAAAATGGCAGTGAAAATGGGACGTTGTCTAGGCTTTTTGCTATTTGCAAATAATGGTTTTTAATGCCATGGTTTGGGCTTTTTGTCCATTAAGAAATATGATTGTTAAAACATGATGACTTTTATGATGCATGTGACATGCATTTTTGTAGCGAGAATAGCCTCCTCCCAATTGGAGAAGGTAATCTCCTTGCAACATGGCTTACACATGATAATGTGTTGCCCTTCTTCAGGGATAAGACATGTCCAATTATTACTGGTAGTTGATTTTTTCATTCGATTGTTTAATATTTTTCATCAACGTTTTAGATGAAACTCCATGATCCATCATTAGGATGAAATAGAGAGCATAAGGGGTGATGTTGATGGTCTCTTCATGTTGATCTTCGATTATGGAGTCTGATCTAAAACGTTGATGCAAAAATTCTTACAGAATCGAATCCAGAAATCAACTAGGAATAATCAATATGGATTGTGGAAATTTGATATCATTTATGTTTGATTATGTTATCATTTGAAAGACATGTTTTTTTAGGGATAATAGCTTGAGTTTACTATATTTTGTAGGGAGATTAGATTCTTCTCTACAATTGGATGTTGCTATTCTCCCTAGAACAATGCATGTTAGAGGCATCATAACATACAAAAATACATTAAAACATACAAAAATACATACACCGCATGATGGGACAGCATATTGTGGAAAATAATTAGAGGTTGGAAAACACTGTGTGCTGTGAGGTCTTTCATTTTGGACGTTGAAAGCTAAAGGTTTGAGAGCGTGGGGAGGAGTTGTAGTTTTGAGATATATAAAAGCATGCAAATTCAACTAATCAACTGAGGGGGGAGTAACGATTTGGGATGTTACTTGTGAAGGGTTTGTAAATTGTATTTGGTTTGCAGGTTGAATAACACCCAGTGTTTTCCAACCTGCAATTACACATTGTTGGCCTTGCCATTGTATGAAAAGGTCGACCTATCAATGCTCGATACAAGCGTTAGATAAGACCTCTATAAAGACATGAGAACATTTCATTACAACTAGGAATCTTTGGAGCTACTCTGCAATATTCACAAAACAAGCTCTTCTCTCTAGCACACATCACTACCTCTTCCACAATCTCATTCACTCAAATCCATGATGTCGAAAGTTGTCATTGATGTATGATGGAGAGAAGTGCATGTTTTGGAAATGAGAAAGGTATGCTTGAAATTTGGCCAGTTGTCATGAAATTTTTTCGTGCTAGTGGAGGGGGGGTGGGGGTACAACCCTATGTGTTTTCCATCGTGCAACTTTTGTTCCAAATGTATAACAATATTGAAATGGAATGTTTGCTGAAAGTAAGGGTTGTTATTGTAAACATGCAAAATATATGCATGCATCTAATCATACTTCATTCAACGCTATTTCATCTATTAATTAAATAAACTAGTTTAATTAATTCACTAAGCTTATTTCTTTAATAAAATAAATCAAATTATTTAATTATCTCCTATAGTTCCCAATTTAATTAAATCACATATATCTAATCACTCATATGCATTTTCCTCTCATTTTATTTAAAACAAATACAAAAATTCAAATCAAATGTCATATCACCTAACCTCATGTTAGATTAATCAAATCTTGATTAATTTAATCCTAATCACCTAAAATCCTCTAGATTCATCCACTTGCACAATAAATCATTTAAATTGATTTATTAAAACACCTATTTCCCTCACAAGGGCATATTCCCAAGGAATATGCCCTCATTAACTCTCTTGTTTGACTTTTTTGGCTAAACATAATTTCCCCCAAAAATCCTCAACCATATTCATTTATTGCCATTTTCAAATTTGAAATGGGCACATTGGCCAAAACTTGCACAAGCATGTGCTAATCCCATTGTGACAAGTGGCTCTCTCTCATTTGTTGGGTTTTAGTCCCACATTGCTCAATCTTGGCTTCTCCTCTCTCAATCTTTCCTATAAATTCAATTTCTCTCTCATTTTTCATCTACAATTTGAGCACTATCACTATAGGAAACTTGAGTTCACTTAGCATCTCATTGTCTATCATCTCATTGGCTTATCAAGGATTGGGAAAGGGTTTCCATCTACACAAAGGATAGCACCAATCCACCATAGAATAAATATACTTCATGTCTTCTTTGCATGCTTGAATTAGTTTTTTCATTTATTTTGAAGAATGTTGTATTATTCTATGAGGATGTTAGAATCATGCTAACCATTTGCAGATTTTGATGTCCACAGTTATAAAATATGAAGTTGAACTTCAATACATTGTGTTGTTTTTCCATTCTGCAACTTTTTTTTGTGCATATTGTGTTCCAAACGTATGACGATATTACAATGGAATATTTGTTGCAAGTAAGGGTTGTTATGAAATATGAAGTTTAACTTCAATACATTTTGTTGTTACTGTTTGCATAATAGTAAATGTTGTCTTTGAACTAAATTTGAGAAGTCAAGGGCAACCCTATGTGTTTTCCAACAGTGTAATCCATGTAAACATTTTATGTGTTCCAATAACATGGAAAAAGGAATTATGCCATTTCAAGTCTACCAAATAGTCATTCTACAAAAATTCAAAGTGGACTTAATTTCATTTTGGGAGCATACAAAATAAACACTTTCCATAAGCAAATAAGTAGCAGGGGATAGTGTGTTTTCCAACACTACAACAAATGCAAGCATTTTATTTGTTACAAACACATGAAAAAGGAAAAGCTGCCATCTGCACTCTACCAAATCATTGTTCTAAATTTGAAAGTGGACTTCACTTCTTTTTTGGAGCGTGAGAAATCAAAAATTTTCATAATGAAATAACTAACAAGGGAAAGTGTGTTTTCCAACACTACAAGCAATGCAAGCATTTTTTTGTGTTCCAATCACACGGAAAAAGGAAATAGTATTATGTATCCTCCAGTTGCAATTATATTGATAGTATGAATTTCTTGGAAGCCTTTTTATTTTTACACGCTAATAATGTAATTAAGTTTTAAACATTCAAAATCTATAATAACTCTTACTTATAGTATAAATTGTATTTGAATTTCTTAGTACGCTTGAAACAAAGAAATGCACAAAATAATGGAAGATTGGAAAAAACAATGTGGGTTATCAGTTGTTCATTTTGCATATTTAAATTGAAACACTTGAGAGGGCAGGGGGGACTTGCAAGTGTAGGATACATTCAGTTGCAGGTTTCTTAATGCCCTATGTTTTCCAAATTCATTACATTATTGCTATCTAGAAAGCTAAATGTTCTCAAGATAATCACAAAACATACCAAATTGAGGTGGGGCGACTAACAAATAGGGTTGTTACTTGTAAAGGGTTTTAGAATAGTTTGTGGGTTGTAGGATTAATAACACCCTATGTTTTCCAACCTCAAATTACACATAACAGTTTGAATGCCTTTAGAAGCTTTTCTTATTTAGACAGTAGGAATGTAATAAAAGGGCACCTCCAATAATTACAACTATTAGTTATGGTATAAATTGCAAAATAGTATCTTCATGTGATTGAAAAAATTAAATACACATAATTATTGCATGTTGGTAAACATAGTGGGTTACTTCTATAGCGTTTTACAATATTATGGGTTATATGTTTCATAACACCATCTCTTTTCCAGCCTGCAATTTTGCTAACAATAGGAATATATTGAAAACCTATTTTTATTTAGACACAAAGAATGTAAAGAAAGGCACCTTCAAAATCTATCACAACTCTTAGGTAGAGTAAAATATGCGTTTGAAATTATTCTTATGATTGAAAAAAGATATGCTTGCTTACTACAAATGGTGCAATAAATTTTAGAACTTTAATTATCCATAACACTTGCAACAATTTTACAGTTTAGAGAAAACAAAGGATGTGTTCTCTAAAAGGAAATGTGCTTCGTATAGTGAAGAATGTCATTGAGGTGGACAACACACCTGAAAGGGTGTCTAGTGGTGCATCTTCTTCGGGGCGGTCAAGTTCCCCAAACATGTAGGTAAGATTTGCTAATTACAAGATGCAATCAAATGTATAATTTTAATCTCCCATAAGTGGTTACAATGTTGACTAGAAAGTGGGAATGTTGGAGGCAGCAACCGTGGTATAGAGGAAATCCCATTGTTTGAGGAAAACGTTGAACCCTAAGGCAGTGACGCGTTCGGTAATTGATTGTGAACTTCCAATTTCCCTTTCCTTCCAATGCATCAATCAGGATGCTTTACAATTTCAGTTAGAAATATCATGTCTATTACAAATATGATGATTTTGACAGTATATTAATGGAGTTGAGAAAATACAACTTCAAAGGAGCCCAATGATCTCTGCAAGCAAGAATACCTATTACAAGGAGAAGCAAAGAGAAGCAACAAAGAAAACAATAAAATGCTCAAAGATGTGGAGCTCTGTATTCACCAATGTGTAAAATGAATAATGATACAAAGGAAAATTTTCAACCACATATAGGTCAAAGAAACCCTAAAAAGGAAAACCCTAGGTTTGCACATTAATAATTAATAAAATAATTAATTATTATGCACCTAATGTTAGCTTAAGTGTAAAAGAGGTAAGGGGGAACTTTAATTGATTAAACAAATATTATTTAATTAATCAAGTAAATAACCAATTACTCTAACACCCCCCCTTAAGATAGACTTAGGGAGGAGCTAAAACCTAGAAGAAGCTACTGAAAGCAAAAACAATGGGTCCCGACAACAAGGCCAGATCAGGTACACAAGTACAAGGAAATATCTATGAAACAGAGAAAAGGAGAAAACCCAGTGGGAAAAAACTCCTCTCCAAAAAGAGATAGAAGAACATTCTGAAAGAAACATGAAGGAAGGAAGGCCTCATAAAGACCCCCCAAGGACAAATTACTTCACCCCAAGCATAGAGCGCAACTGAAGATAGCGCGGTGATGCAAAAGGCTTCGTGAAGATGTCATCAACCTGCTCAACAGTGGGCATATACTACAAGATGAGATAACCATCCTGAATCAATTGTCTAATGAAATGCATATGAATTTCAATGTGCTTCATTCGCTGATGCTCTACCAGGTTGTGAGAAATGTGTATAGCACTCTGATTGTCACACCAAAGAATAGTGGGACTATCAGGAGGAAAACCAAACTCAGTCATCAACTGTCGAAGCCATCAAATCTCCTGAGTAGTGAGCACATTAGCTCGGTACTCAACCTCTATAGACAATAATGCATGAGCAGACTGCTTCTTGCAAGACCAACGTGATAGGACCAGAGCCAAGACAAAAAACAAAGCCAAAAGTAGACTTCTGATCATTTACATCACCAGCCCAATTTGAGTCAGTGTAGCCAATAATGTGAGGATCCCTTGATGTGTAGTGAATGCCATAAGAACTAGTGCCCTGAATGTACCTCAAAATATGTTTGGCATCTTTCCAATGACTCTCATGAGGATCACGGGAGAATCAAGGGACAAGTCCAACCACAAAGGAAAGATCAGGACGAGTGTGAGTCAGGTACAACAAACTACCAACCAACTGCCTGTAAAGTGTAGAATCTACTGAAGGAGTGGGGCAAGGAGTAGTCAAAACAACCCCTGACTGAAAAGGTGTGGGGGTGGGCTTGTAATCAAGCATGCCAAAGCACTGAAGCATATCAAGAGCATACTTATGCTAGTAACTGGAGATCCCATCAGAAGACTGAACCACCTGAAGACTAAGAAAATGGTGCAAAAGATCAAGATCTGTCATCTCAAACTGCTCCATCAAAGTGTGTTGAGCATGCTAAATCATAGAGGATGAGCTACCTATGATGAGGAAATCATCAACATATAGCACAAGAATCAGGATCTCACCCTCAAGATTCTGAATATAGATGGTGGGATCAGAATGACAGCGTGTGAAACCAGTGGAGAGAAAGAAAGAGTCCATCTTCTCATACCAAGCCGGAGGGGTCTGTTTGAGACCATATAATGAACACCAAAGTCTGCAAACCAAAAAAGTATCCTGCACAAATCCCTGAGGCTGCTCTATATAGATCTCCTCTTCTAGGTCACCATGCAAGAAATCACTCTTCACATCCATCTGAAAAATGGGCCATCCCCGAGAAGCTGCAAGTGATAGTACAAAGCCAATAGAATTCATCTTGGCGATAGGGGAAAATATCTTAGAGTAATCAATACCCTCAACCTAGGAGAAACCCTTCACAACAAGACGTGCTTTGTACTTATCAATAGAACCATCAGCAGCATACTTGGTGCGATACAACCATCGACACTGAACCATCTTTCTGCCCTTAGGACAAGGATAGAGATCCCAAGTACTGTTCCTCATCAAAGAAGAATACTCCTCCTCCATAGTAGTATCCCATTTAGGGTGACCTGTCGCCTCTAAAAACTTCTGGGGATCCTCTGAAAGGGCATGACTCAAAAGACTAGAACCCGCAATATGAGAATGGGTGCGACGAGTGTCAGAAGGATCCCCTGCCATAGGTCCTGCTGCCTCAATAGTAAAGCGAGCCCATTTGGGCATCTGAGGTGGAGCAAGTGGAGGTGGAGATGGGGGATCATCAATATCCTCATCAGAATCATCCTCAAAATAATCCTAAAGAGTTGCAATGGGTGGAGTAGGTAGTGAAGTAGACATTGGAGACGGGGTATCAACTGTAGGAAGGCGCTCATCAAACTAGACATCCTGTCAAAACACGACCTCTCTAGAATTAGGATCAAACAACCTGTATGCCTTAACATCCTCATAGTAGTTGACAAAAATGAGGGGTCGACTCTTCCGCTCCATTGCTCTCCTCTGAGCATTAGGAATAAATGCCCATGCCTCACTACCAAATACTCGAAAAGATGAAACACCAGGCTTGTCATGAGACCAAGCCTCCTTAGGAGTCATATGTTGAATTGCCTTGTGAGGCATCTAATTCTAAATATAGTTGGCACAATTAACTGCCTCAGCCCAAAAGGATGAATCCATGGACTTGGACTGAATCATACAATTTTCCATCTCCCGTAAAGTCTCATTCTTTCTCTCAGTGACACCATTCTACTGAGGGGTGTAGGGAACAGTAAATTGATGCTGCAAACCATGCTCAGTGCAAAAATCTCTGAAAGACTGATTCACATACCCCCCCCATTATCTTTACATATCCATCGAATAGAAAGGCCATAATGCTTCTCTACAAATGTCTTGAAGATTCGAAAGGAATCAAAGACATCAGACTTGTACTTAAGAAATTACACCCATGTGCATCTCGAGAAGTCATCAATCAATGCGAGTACATACTTGGCCCCAAAAAAAGGAGTGGGAAATGACATGAGGTCACTATGAATCAACTCCAAGGGTGCCAAAGCACGAGTGGTGCTTCCCTTCGGAAAGGGATCCCTATGATGCTTTCCAATCACACAACCATGACAAAAACCATCAATGTAGGAAATCTGTGGAAGACCAAGAACAAGTGCCTGTGTACTCATTTGTTGAATATATCTATAATTGACATGGCCCAAATGCTCATGCCAAAGCTTACTCACTGAATCTGCATGTGCTATAAGAGATGAACCTGTACCCTCAGAAGGCTCAAATCCATCAAATCCGTAAAGATGAGATGCAATATCAACACTACTAGTAGCCACAACCAGATCATAGTCATGGAGGTCCCGAATAACCACCTCATGTGGTGAAAAATCAACTATTTTACTAGAGCCAGAATGGAAAATATGATAAATGGACAAGAGGTTTTTCGAGATGTCAGGAACAACCAAAACATCCTATAGAGTGCCCCCATCCAAAGAGACAAAACCTAAATCCAAGACTGAAAGTTGTGAAGAGTCACGACTACAATCTATGAAGTACCACAAGAGGCAAGAGAAGTGACCAATTGCTAAGTGTGAGTCATATGGTGAGAAGCACTAGAATCTAAAATCCAAGTGGACCCATAGGTCGATGCTCGAGCAGTGAGAGCATGGCCTTTCCTTGTGGAAGGAGAAGAGGAGATGTTATGCTATTGCATGGCTTCCTCTAAAGCCTCTAATCATTTCCAACACCTGGAAACTGGATGTCCTTCCTTGCCACATAAGCTGCAAGTGGCTCCTGAGTTTTGCTTAGTCTTGGAGGAAGACTCACCAGACTTCGAAGATTTCCCATGTTTTGGATTAAGTGGTGGTTTAGAATCAGACTTAGGAGGAGGTTTTGAGGAATGCTCACTGCTTGCAAAATCTTTCTTGGGCTTTGGTTTCTGCTTTTGTTTCTCCTTAGATGACTGAGCAACCAATGCTTTGTTCTTTGATCCTAAGAGCATATCCATCTAAGAAAGGTGTGACTGCTCACAAGACAAATGCTCACAAAACACATCAAAGGTAGGCATGTTAAAACTAGCATCCAGACCATCCATGGTGGAATAGAAGGAAGAAGCAAATATCTGAAATGGACCACAAAGCTTCGAAAGAATCAAGTAAATGCACTTTGTGTCTGACTTATTCTTGCCACAACCTTGTAAAATAGTGCAGATAGTTTTGAACTTGTTCAAAAAATCCTCAATAGTGGGAAATGATTCATGTAATAGTGAAGTCAGCTCTGCATCAATCTGTAATGCTTAGAACTCATTAATGGCCCCAAAAAGTGTCTCAAAATTCAACCACATGGCTCGAGGAGTGAGCAAAGCATCAAGGTGAAACAAAAGACTGTCTGAAATGTGCATGGATGGCAAACCCATAGCTTCATCCATCTTGTTCCTATGCTGCATAATCTTAAAAGGATGCTGCAACTGAGGTTAACCTCATCTAAACAAGACCACAACCCTCATGACCTAAGTAGCCTCATCATGCGAGACTTTTGGGTGTGATAGTTGTGTGATGTGAGTAACTCAACTAAAGAGTCTGCCATGAAACCCTACACCTATACCTACTTGTGTTTTTTATTATTATGTGATCTTTTAGAATAGACAGAAGATGCATAAGGGTTTGATTTTTGGAGAGTTTTTGTGTTGTGGTTTTTTGATATAAATGACAAAAAGCGAGAAAAAACACCCCCCACAAGAGATAAACCCAAACCCTAGTACAAACCGAGAAAGAGGAAGCAATGCATAGGAAAAAAATACTTCAAAAAAAATTCTCGTGTACCTAGTGAAAATTCTGATAAAAAAGATCACACATCTGAATAGAGCATGTTGAGATCTTTCCAACGTCCATTCATTTTTGAAAAACAGAGTCTGTTTGCACTTTCTATGGCCCCAAAAGTGAAGAAAAAAGACCCACTTTGGCTGGAAAAATAATATCTAGACTGGTAAAATTTTGAAAAAAATCCTATACCATCAAATTGGTGTCAGAACCAGCTTTCCAATGCCTATTTCCATTTGAAAAATTGAGCTAAAATGCTCGAGTTATGCCCGTTTGAATGAGAGGTGCATAAAAGGGTGTTGGAGAGAAAAAAAATAGCCATGAAGGGTTCAAATCAAGAGACCCCTAATCATATAGATGAACCAGGGGGCTGGCACGTAGGTGGTAGCGCATGGGTTGCACGTGGTCAGCTGGTGGCACACAGGTGATGCATGGGTGGTGAGCAAGTAGAGCACGGGCGGGGCACAGGGCCGACGGTGCGGTGGTGGCAGCTTGGCCGCGGGTAGCTATTGCCACCGGTGGCCGAGCGGTGGTGCGAGGAATTTGCATGGGCCACAGGTAAAAAACCCCAAAAAAAATGATTTTTTTTTATTTAAAGAAAAAAAAATTGCGATTTTTTGCTACGGACGGCGTGCCCTGGGGCCGTACGACGTTAGGGCAATTTTTTTTTTGCCTCCCTGATCGATTGTAACCAAAATCGATGAATGAACAGTCAACTTAGGGGTTTTTTGACGTTGTGAATCCAATGGTGAGGTCCATTTGAACTCAAAGTGAACCCAAAAAATGGAGTATGTTGGATCCGGAAAAAATCACCCTACAAACTGCTGAAACCCCAAACCTGCTTCCAATGCAAAAAATCTCAAAGAAAGAACAAGTAGTTGTAGATCTAAAGCTCTGATACCATGATGGAGTGGAGAAAATACAAATTCAAAGGAGCCCAATGATCTCTGCAAGCAAGAATACCTATTATAAAGGAGAAGCAAAGAGAAGCAACAAAGAAACCAATAAAATGCTCAAAGATGTGGAGCTCTGTATTCACCAATGTGTAAAATGAATAATGATACAAAAGAAAAGTTTCAACCACATATAGGTCAAAGAAACCATAAAAATCAAAACCCTATGCTTGCACATTATTAATTAATAAAATAATTAATTATTATGCACCTAATGTTAGCTTAAGTGTAAAAGAGGTAAGAGGAAACTTTAATTAATTAAACAAATATTGTTTAATTAATCAAGTAAATAACCAATTACTCTAACATATATGGTTCCTTCGATTCAAGACAATAGTCAGGGAGATCATCACACTCTTTCCATAGTTCACGACAATGAGGAAGAGTGTGCAAAGGGAGACCCTAAGGATGGAGAGGGACGCAATGAAGCACAGGGTGATGTGGAGGATGGGAAGGTAGATACAATAACTCAATTATTGTATCATTTCGTTGTGTGTACATGTTGTGCATTCAAATTGTTTTAATATCAAATATATTTTATTTTCTGAATTTGTTGTGCAGGTTGCTGTTGAATACAAAAGAGACGTGGAGAATGCTAGACATGTATATTACTGTATTGTAGAAGAATGTACAATAAAATATGAGGATTGGAGAGTGTTCAATATACATAGGGTTCAAAATCACCACCTTCCTATTCTTGCACCACGAAAGTGGTGCCGAATTGCATCGGGGGGGAAGAAAAATGCCCCCCTCCTCCCCCTGATAAATTGAAAGAGTACCTTCAAAAGAAGGTGGAAAATATGGATTACCAAATGAATCTACGACAAAATCTCTAGTAGAAGCATGTTATTCAAAGTGTTTGTCAAAAGTATGGGAAACATAGCTTCCTTCAACTTCCCCAAAAAGGAAAGGACGAGGTGAAGAAGTGAATGGCGTTATACAATAATGAGGAGAAAAAGGAGCAAAGAAGGCAAAAAATATTCCAATTGCAGGAGAGAAAGAGAAACAAAGGAATGGTAATGTTGAATTGAACTATTAAATCTGAATTTTGGTTGGTCCATACTTTATGTTTTGTGGCATACAAGGTTCACTTAACATTAACTTACATGAGATGACAGGGTGATGGTCAAGAAGCGGTTCTTGCTGCCCACAAGAGTAGTATTCATTCACTAGAGGAAGTTGTGCCCAGGAAAGGCAAAGAGTATGTAGTGTGTAACATTCAGAAGAAGCCTCGTACACAGTTAAAAGTTTCAAGGCACCCTGTGAAGAAGAAATGAGAAGAAAAGGTGATCTCAAAATCTTTTGTTTAATCTTTGGTTTTATTATTTGAATGAATTGGTTGCATGCATTTCAGTTTGATGTGACATTTCAATTCCTCCTATTATATAACAAGGATGAACAACGAAGTGCTTCCCTCATATGTTATTGTTGTTTCAGAAGATGAATTAGTGACCACAAAAGCACAAGATGATGTTGTTCCTCCCAATCGCTTGTCTAACATTGAGAAGAAGAAGAAGCATGTATGGTTTAAAATTTTCTCACACCCTCACAAGAAGAAACAAGTACAAACGGTGATTTCAAAATATTCTATTTGATGTTTTTTTTCATTATTTCAATGAATTGGTTTCATGCATCTAAATTTGATGTGATGGTTCAATTCTTGCTATTACAGGTCAATGATGAACACCGAAGTCCTGCCCTCAAACATGATGCTCTTGATTTGGAAGATGAAGCGAATGCCATAGAAGAAAAAGATGATTTTGTTCCTCCCAACCTATTGTACAACATTGAGAGGAAGAAGAAGAAGAAGAAGGAGAAGAGCATATACAGTTTAAAGTTTCCTCATTCCCTCACAAGAAGAAACAAGTAGAAACAGTGATTTTTAAATTTTCTATTTAATCTTTTTTTAAATTATTTCAATGAATTGGTTGCATGCATTTGAATTTAATGTGACATTTAAAATCCTGATATTATAGGGCAACAATGTACAATGAAGTCCTCCCGAACAAGATACTCCTGATTTGGAAGACAAAGTAGACGCCATTGAAGAACAAGATGATGTTGCTCCTCCCAACTCGGTGTATAACATTGAGAAGAATAATAAGAAGAAAAACAACAAGGATCATATAGGGTTGGAAGTTTCCTCATGCCCTCACAAGAAGAAACGAGAAGAAACGGTGATTTCAAACTCTTCTATATAATGTTTGTTTTGATTATTTCAATGAATTGGTTGCATGCATCTCAATTTTATGTGACATTTCAATTGCTTCTATTATAGGGAAATGATGAACAATGGAGTTCTACCTTCAAATAGGATACTCTTGATTTGGAAGATGAAGTAGAGGCCATGGGAGAAGAAGAAGATTTTGTTCGTCCAAACCCGTTGTCTACCATTAAGAAGAAGAAGAAGGAGTGTACATGGTCAAAAGTTTCATGGTGCCTTGACATGGAGAAACTATAAGAAATCGTGAATTTGAACTCTTCTATTCAGTGTTTGTTTCGATTATTTCAATGAATTGGTTGTATGCAGCTGAATTTGAAGTGACATTTGAATTCCTAGTATTACAGGGCAAGGATGAATGAAGTGTTGGGCTTTACCTAATTGGCCATGTGCTTGCAATTGAAATTGGAGAGGCTAATAGAGATGGAAATGTGGATGGGGAGAGCACTGGCCTGCAAGTGGGCAAGGGAAATAAAGATGGACACGGGGAGGAGGAGACCATTGGCCTCCAAGCAGGACAGGGTAACACAGATAGACATGGGGACAGGGAGAGCACTAGAAAATTGGGATAGGGTATTAGAGATGGACATCGGGATGGGGAGAACATTGGCCTTCAAGTGGAATAGGGTAACAGAGATGGACATGGGGATGGGAGCAACTCTGGAATGCAAGTGGGAGAGGGCACTAAATAAGGACATGGGGACAAGGAGAGCATTGTCCTACAAGGGGGAGATGCCAATAAAGATGGACATGGGGACGGGGAAATCACTAGCTTGCAAGTGGGATAGGGTAATAAAGAAGGACATGGGGATGAGGAGAGCGCTGGATTGCAAAGGGGAGATGCCAATAAAGATGGAAATGGGGGTGCGGGGACAACACTGGCTTGCAAGTGGGAGAGGGTAATAAAGATGGACATGGGGATGAGGAGAGCGTTGGCTTGCAAGGAGGAGATGCCAATAAATATGGACATGGGGACCGGGAGAGCAACAACCTACCATCTATATTGGTAATAGACCCAACACACTTGCATGCTTTTGTTCTTATTTCTTTATGAATCCTTTAGTATGCCTTTAATTATGATTCACATCAATGATGTTTCCATTATACCCAAATCCTATGGATGAACAAATGATAGAGTTCAAGGGCATCACTTTTAAGGTCAGTGATCATGTTAATCTTTTGAGGCAGTGTAAACAGGTTGCCAAAGGCATTGTACATGTTGTCGACATAAAGGATAAAACCCACGACTTTATTCACCCAAAATTTTTTGTGAGATTCAACATTGTTGAGGCCTTTGTTGGTGAACACTATGTGCCTTTTCCACATCCTGGCGTAGAGACCATCGAAGAGTGTGTGGGAGAATTTTTGCTATGGAAGCTCTCCAAGATGAAGCATTATGTTCTAGAGGTACACATAAATGATATGTTTCTGTATATAGCATACTACCATATATTGTTTCCATCCATACGTTAATTGTGATTAATTGTTTGTTATAGGGTGAAGGTGTTAAACATGCCAAGGACAAAGCACAACCTATGAAGAAATTTATTGTTTTACTTTCATCATTTGTGAGGGTTTGTGGAATTGGAATCACCCCTCCTGAAAAATACAAGAACCCTAAGAAACATGCCATGTATAATTACACAGGCTTGAACTCAATTGCAAAGAATAGGTAGTGTAGGATATGATGAGACAGGCTCAAAATAATGATTCTGCATTGTGGGTTTCATTATTTGATCATTGAACAATTATGGTGTAGAGATATACCATTTTTATATGTTTGAACACTATGTTGTTATACATTTCATATCAGAGTTTTCATGGCCCTCTCTAATTATTTGATTATTGAATAATGATGGTGAATAGATATACCTTTTTCATATGTTTCAACCCTATGTTGTTATACATTTCAAATTAGACTTTTCATGGCCCTCTGTATTTATTTGATTATTGAACAATTATGGTGAATAAATATACTATTTTTATAAGTTTGAACACAATGTTGTTATGAATTCCACTTTCAATTTGTAGAACAAGTATTTCATTTGTGTATTTCCTTTTTCCATGTGATTGGAACAAATTAAATGCTAGCACTATTTGCAGTGTTCGATAACTCCCTGCCCCTTGTGAGTTATTTCGTTACAATAAGTATTTGATTCGTTATGACCAATATTGTAAATGAAGTCCAATTTGAATTTTAGAAAAATGGTTTGGTAGAGTGGAGATGGCCTATTTCCCTTCTTCATGTGATTGTAACAAATAAAATACTTGCATTGGCTGTAGTGTTGGAAAACATACTGTCCCGTCAGTTTTTTGGTTATGGGAAGTGCTTATTTCATATGCTCCCAAAATGAAATTAAGTCCACTTTGAATTTTTGTACAATGACTATTTGGTACACTTGAAATGGCATATTTCCTTTTTACATGTGATTGGAACACAAAAAAAATGCTTGCATTGCTTGCAGTGTTGGAAAACACAATGTCCCTTGTTAGTTATTTCGTTACAAAAAGTTTTGATTTCTCACACTCCAAAAAAGAAGTGAAGTCCACTTTCAAATTTAGAAAAATGATTTGGTAGAGTGCAAATGGCATATTTTCCTTTTTCATGTGTTTGTAACAAATAAAATGCTTGCATTACTTGTAGTGTTGGAAAACACACTGTCCCTTGCCAGTTATTTTCTTATGGAAAGTGTTTATTTTGTATGCTCCCAAAATGAAATTAAGTTCACTTTGAATTTTTTTAGAATGACTATTTGGTAGACTCGAAATGGAATATTTCCTTTTTCCATGTGATTGGAACACAAAAAAAAATGCTTGCATTACTTGTAGTGTTGGAAAACACACTATCCCTTGTCAGTTATTTTGTTATGAAAAGTTTTGATTTCTCACGCTGCAAAAAAGAAGTGAAGTCCACTTTCAAATTTAGAACAATAATTTGGTAGAGTGAAGATGGAAACTTTTCCTTTTTCATGTGTTTGTAACAAATAAAATGCTTGCATTTGTTGCAGTGTTGGAAAACACACTGTCCCCAGCCAATTATTTTCTTATGGAAAGTGTTTATTTCGTATGCTCCCAAAATGAAATTAAGTCCACTTTTACTTTTTGTAGAATGACTATTTGGTAGACTCAAAATGGCATATTTCCTTTTTCCATGTGATTGAAACACAAAAAGAATGCTTGCATTGCTTGCAGTGTTGGAAAACACACTATCCCTTGTCAGTTATTTCGTTACGAAAAGTTTTGATTTCTCATGCTCCAAAAATGAAGTGAATTCCACTTCCAATTTTAGAACTACGATTTGGTAGAGTGGATATGATAGATTTTCCTTTTTCATGTGATTGTAACAAATATAATGCTTGCATTGGTTGCAGCGTTGAAAAACAACGTTCCCTATCAGTTATTTGGTTATGAATGGTTTTTTTTTTACGCTCCCAAAATGAAATGAAGTCCACTTTGAATTTTTGGAATGAATTTTTGGTAGACTCTAAATGACATATTTCCTTTTTCCATGTGATTGGAACACATGAAATGCTTGAATGGATTGGACCATTGGAAAACACACTATCCGTTGTGAGTTATTTCCTTATGATTATTTATCTCTGACGCTCCAAAAATGAATTTAAGTCCACCTTCATATTTCATGAAATGTTTTTTTATTTTTTACGATCCAAAAATGTAATGGAGTCCACTTTAAGATTTTATAACTAGTTGGTTGAGTAAAAATGACATTTCCTTTTTTCATGTCATTGGAACAAATAGAATGCTCACATTATTTGTAGTGTTGGAAAATGCACTGTCCTATACAAGTTACTTCATTATGAAAACTTACTTACAAATGTAAGTGCATGCAATGAGCACTTTATGTTCTCGAGACTATAACAAAACGGTGTATTGAAGTTTAGCTTCATATTTTATAAGAACCCTTACTTTCAGGAAACATTCCATTTGAATATCATAATACATTTACAACACAAGATGCACAAAAAAAGTTGCATGATGGAAAACACACAGGGTTGTCCCTGACTTCTCAAATGAAGCTCAAAGACAATAGTTATTGTTATGCAGATTGCAACAACACAATGTATTGAAGTTTAACTTCATATTTCATAAGAACCCTTACTTTAAGGAAACATTCCATTACAATATCGTCATACGTTTACAACACAAGATAGACAATAAAAAGTTGCACAATGGATAACACACAGGGTTGTCCTTGACTTCTCAAATGTAGTTCAAAGACAACAGTTACTGTTATGTAGACTATAACAACACAATGTATTAAACTTCAACTTCATATTTCATAACAACCCTTAGTTGCAACAAACATTCCATTGCAATATCGTCATACATTTGGAACACAATATGCACCAAAAAAGTTGTAGATTGGAAAAACAACACAATGTATTGAATTTTAGCCTCATATTTTATAACAACCCTTACTTGTAGCAAACATTCCATTTGAATATCATTATACATTTGGAACACAAGTTGCACAAAAAAAGTTGCATGATGGAAAACACACAGGGTTGTCTATGACTTCTCAAATGTAGTTCAAAGACAACAATTACTATTATGTGGATTGTAACAACACAATTTATTGAAGTTAAACTTCATATTTCATAACAACCCTTACTTGCAGAAAACATCCCATTGTAATATCATCATACATTTGGAAAACAATATCCACAAAAAAGTTGCAGAATGGAAAAAACAACACAATGTATTGAAGTTCAACTTCATATTTTATAACAACCCTTACTTGCAAAATACTTTCCATTTCAATATCCTTATACATTTGGAACACAAGTTGCACAAAAAAAGTTGCATGATGGAAAACACACAGGGTTGTCTGTGACTTCTCAAATGTAGTTCAAAGACAACAGTTACCGTTATGCAGACTCTAACAACACAATGTATTGAAGTTCAGCTTCATATTTCATAACAACCCTTACAACAAACATTCCATTGCAATATCGTCATACGTTTGGAACACAATATGCACAAAAAAAAGTTATAGAATGGAAAAACAACAGAATATATTGAAGCTCAGCTTCATAGTTTATAAAAACCTTTAGTTGCAACAAACATTCCATTTCAATATCGTTATAAGTTTGGAACACAAGTTGCAAAAAAAAAGTTGCATGATGGAAAACACCTAGGATTGTCTGTGACTTCTCAAATGTAGTTCAAAGATAACAATTATTGTTATGTAGACTATAACAACACAATGTGTTGAAGTTCAACTTCATATTTCATAGCAACCCTCACTTGCAGCTAACATTCCATTGTAATATTGTCATACATTTGGAACAAAATATGCACAAGAAAAAGTTTCAAAATGGAAAAACAACACAATGTATTGAAGTTCAGCTTCAGATTTTATAACAACCCTTACTTGCAGCAAACATTCCATTTCAATATTGTTATAAGGTATGTGCAGGAGCATCATGGAAAAAATAGGCCCTTAAGTGGCGATGAAAATTTAGAAAATCAGAGTTAGGCAACTTCATGTAAAAATTTGAATAAGTTATCTATATTATTTCAAAAATATGTAAGAATAGAATCTGTAGAAAATTGAAAGTAGTTTCTAAACCTCTAGGTTTATTTTTTGTAAAAAAAATTTATTTGGTGAAAATTTGAAATTTCAATGCAGTAGTACTTAAATTTCAGGGAAAAAATAAGAAGTAGGTATCTATCTGACCACCCTAACCAAAATAAAATGATAACATTTTTTTAAGAGATTTTAGATATAAGTAGATGACTCATGCCCCCATGTGATTCATATTTTTTTAATAAAAAATTTCCAAGTAAATAATTAATTATGAATTTTTTATTACACTTTTTTAAAAACATAAAAACTCGTATGTCTAACCACCTTAACTTGGTCAAAACTTCATGAAATTCAATTTTTCTTTTTTTAATCCTATAGTATGTGAAGCATAGAATCTGACACATGTTTCAGATTCAAAAAATGTGACACAGTTTGAAAGATATAGATATTTTTCAATTAGCTTATCAATCAAGAATTTAGTCGTAATCCAAATAGAAAGTAAGTAATAATTATTTATCAAAATTCAAAGTAAATCATAATTTATATTGGTGGAAACCTAACAATATCCTTTAAAAACCCTTTTTGTTTCATCAATTTTGGGTAAAACAAAATTCATCGGCCACATGGGCCATCATATCACTTACATATCGCCACTTTTTGGCCCATCATGATCCTACACATACCCTATACGTTTGGAACACAAGTTGCACAAAAAATTTGCATGATGGAAAACAAACCGGTTTGTCCCTGACTTCCCATATGTAGTTCAAAGACAATAGTTACTGTTATGTAGACTGTAACAACACAATGTATTGAAGTTCAACTTCATATTTTATAAGAACCCTTACTTATAGGAAACATTCCATTTCAATATCATCATACGTTTACAACACAAGATGCACAAAAAAAAATTGCATGATGGAAAACACATAGGGTTGTCCCTGACTTCTCAAATGTAGTTCAAAGACAATAGTTACTGTTATGAAGACTACAACAATAGAATGTATTGAAGTTCAACTTCATATTTCATAACAACCCTTAGTTGTGACAAACATTCCATTACAATATCAACATATGTTTGGAACACAATATGCACAAAAATAAGTTGCAGAATGGAAAAACACACAATGTATTGAAGTTCAACTTCATATTTTATAAAAACCCTTACTTGCAGCAAACATTCCATTTCAATATCATTATACGTTTGAAGTTTCATGATGGAAAACACACAGGGTTGTCTATGTCTTCTCAAATGTAATTCAAAGACAATAGTTACTATTATGCAGACTATAAAAACACAATGTATTAAAATTCAACTTCATATTTCATAACAACCCTTACTTGCAACAAACATTCCATTGCAATATTGTCATATGTTTGGAACACAATATGCACAAAAAAAGGTTGCAGAATGGAAAAACAACACAATGTATTGAAGTTCAGCTTCATATTTTATTACAACCCTTACTTGCAACAAACATTCCATTTCAATATCGTTATACATTTGGAACACAAGTTGCACAAAAAAATTGCATGATGGAAAACACACAGGGTTGTTCGTGACTTCTCAAATGTAGTTCAAAGACAACAATTACTGTTATGTAGACTCTAAGAACACAATGTATTGAAGTTTAGCTTCATATTTCATAACAACCCTTAGTTGCAGAAAACATTCCATTGCAATATCGTCACACTTTTGGAAGACAATATGCACAAAAAAAAGTTGTAGAATGGAAAAACAACACAATGTATTGAAGTTGAGCTTCGTATTTTATAACAACCCTTACTTGCAACAAACATTTCATTTCGATATCGTTATGTAAATTTGGAACACAAGTTGCACAAATAAAGTTGCATGACACAGGGTTGTCCATGACTTCTCAAATGTAGTTCAAAGACAACAGTTACTGTTATGCAGACTGTAACAACACAATGTATTGAAGTTCAACTTCATATTTCATAACAACCCTTACTTGCAGCAAACATTCCATTGCAATATCATCATATGTTTGGAACAAAATATGGACAAAAAAAGTTGTAGAATGGAAAAACAAAAAAATATAATTAAGTTCACCTTCATATTTTATAACAACCCTTACTTGCAGCAAAAATTCCATTTCAATATCGTTATATGTTTGGAACACAAGTTGCAAAAAAAAAGTTGCATGATGGAAAACACATTGGGTTGTCCCTAACTTCTCACATGTAGTTCAAAGACAACAATTACTATTATGTAGACTGCAACAACACAATGTATTGAAGTTTAGCTTCATATTTCATGACAACCCTTACTTGCAACAAACATTCCATTGTAATATCATCATATGTTTGGAACACAAGATGCACAAAAGAAAGTTGCAGAATGGAAAAACATACTGTAAGGTTATCATTCACTTCTCAAATCTTGTTCAAAGACAACAATTACTATTATGCGAAATGTAACAAAATAGTGTATTGAAGTTTACCCTCATATTTTATAACAACCCTTACTTGTAGCAAACATTCCATTGCAATATCGTCATATTTTTCAAACACAAGATGCACAAAAAAGTTGCAGAATGGAAAAACATACAAGGTTGTCGGGCACTTCTAAAATCTTGTTCAAAGACAATAGTTACTGTTATGCAAACTGTAACAACACGGTTTATTGAAGTTCACCTTCATATTTTATCATCAAATAGGGCATTGAACTTATTAGATCTCTGTTGCTTTTCCTTAATGACTATCATCTCTATGAACAACAAAGTGCATAAATATTCAACTTAAGCTTCACATTTTATAACACTATTGAAAAATGCCTTTATATTTTATAACAATGCAAACTTGCAACAAACATTCCATTTCAATATCATAAGATGTTGCGAACATAAAATGCACAAAAAAAATTACAGGATGGACAACAAATAGGGTTGTGACAATGTTTTGAAATGTTTTTAGACTTAATCTCAGATAAACAATTCTCATCACATAGTCAGATGTAAAAACATTTTGAGTTAATATTATAGTTTGTGAAGATAATTACAAGCCACATTTTATACTGCTAACACTGAGAACTATGTCAATCATTTACGAACAGGTATAATTTTTGCGTTCTCAGCATCTGAAAGAATTTTTCGCACTCTGATTGTCAAGGTGGAATTGACAACATACAATGTTGGCACCCTGTAATATGCATGTAGTAGCTTGAATGATGGTTCGACACGGTAGATCTCGAACTTGACTATGTGGTTGAATTTGAAGATGGCCAACAACCATTCCTCCACAGGACCCATGTGATTTCTAATTAGAGATTTCCCCTTAAGGAATCTCATAAACCTCATGCTCAGTTCATCCGTAAAATTGTGCTTGCGTATGATTACAGTTGGTGGAATGTATACCTTCCAGATGCATCCAGCTAGGAAGAGGTCTCAAATTTTGCGGTAAAGAGACATTGGCTAATCACAAAAATTTACAATCTCTATTTGTAGATTGTAATATTGAACATCCATACCCATTTTTTCCCATACACCAAAGACGTTAAAAAAGTGAGCATAATTATGGTAGTTCAAATCAGTGCGGTTTGACCCTTTTCTATCAATTCTCCTTAATATTTTTTCGTGCAACCTGTATGGGAGACTTAATTCTTCAATTTGAGCAAGAATATTGCATGGAAGATGGCGGTGGTAGTTGGTCAACCAACTAGCCACCCATGCTTGTGAACAATGCTACATCGTCTATAGAACCAGAGCAACAGGTGCTAAAATGCCTAAAATGAAAGACAACACATTTTTTTTAGAATGGACATCTGCATTTAATAAGTAGAAAGACACTCAAGAAAAAAAATAACAATAGAAAGAAAATAAACAAAGCTAATACCCAAGAAAAAAAAGAACAAAAAACAACATCAGAAAGTTTTATATATATTTTCTTTTTCAGAAAATAGAGTACACTTGTATATTATGTGGCCTGCTAAACTTGTTTGTTTATGCATACTTAAATACAAAATGGTTCCAATACAATGAAAGCAATTTCAAAATATTTGGAGTGTACGATACAGTTGCTCAAAAAGTTGAAAGTTAAAGAAAAATTTTCATAACAAATTAATTGTGTAGGGACAGTTTATTTTCTAGCAATGCAAAGACTATGACCATTTATCTAAAACAACCACTGCATGCAACATGAAAACTCAAAATAGACTAAACATCTAAAACAACCTTTACATGTGATGCAAGAGCATCTTGAGAATATTATAATGCTAGGATGCAAATCTTGAAGATTGATCAATTTTTTGATGTTTTAACATTGTTCAAGGGTCATGTAATTCATTTTCCATTTATTGAAGTGATTAGGAGGGTCAATACTCAAGGTTTTGTGTCAAATTTAGAAAAATATAAAAGTTGTCAACACAAATTTGTGAAGTTGCAAAAATGCATTATAGGAACTTGTGAAGAGTCACATTAGTTTGGTTTGCTTGGAAAGTAGTTAGAAATTGAAAGGTCATGATGAGTTTCCATCAAAAAGGCCTTGTAACCTATTGAGAAGGCATGGGTGATTGATATTTGAAGAATGAATAAGGAAAACCTCGATAGAATTTCATTGTTTCAGACCATTGTACGGATCTATACAGGCACGTATGCATGTTTAAGTACTTTTGAATACTGGTCCATCCAATTACCTTCCATTTCGAATTGGTTTCATGTAATTGGTATTAATTTGAATACGATATTGAGATTTTTACTATAGACTGGTAAAACCCTGTTCTAGGGTAAACAAAGATAATGAAAATTGTCTTTCTCCTGTTTTTGCCAATGGAAATTGCCAATTCTTGGTGAAGACACTGTTTGTTATATGTACCTTCATATTTCAGAGGTCACAAGTCAAGTGGTAAAGGAAAACATCTGGAAAGGTGAAGTTCCTTGACTGAAAATTGTGTTACAGTCCATAAAATAGAGTGTTGAAGAAGCCTAAGACCTATGGTTTATACAAATGATTATGAGAATGAATAGTTGATGGATTATTAAGATTTAACAGACTAATTTTGTGGGTTCCAAGCAATCATTAGGATAAATTAATGGTGGAGATAGCATAATCAATAAGCCCTATTTGGGTTAACACCTAATTAGGCCTAATTTGCACATTAGGAGTGTTGATGTTATAGCAGTGGGAGATATCTTTCTCTCAAATTTAAAAATGATGGATAAATAATACCAACGCAAGTCAGCCTTGCTATATATAATAATTTTATGAAGAGTCACCTTGTTTCTGAAAAGAGGCCAAGCCAAATAAAGAGTCACCTAGTTTTGTATAAATAGAAGGTGATGATCATTCATTTGATCATCAAGTTCATACTTGAGCAACATATCATCATCTTGTAGCAGGAGATCATCATTTTGTAGTAGCAAACCGTTTTCAAGGAGAAACATATTCATTTGTATATTTGCATTTAGGAGAGGTGCTATTATTCATTGTATCAAATTCAGCATTGTGTTGGGCCTGAGTTGTAAGCAGATTTCTGCTCTTATTCCTTCAATATATAACATATATATTTGTTGGGTTTTTTCTCCCTCAAGTAGGAGGGATTTCCCAGGGTATCTTGTTGTGTTCATTGTCTTATGTGTTGCATTATCTGATTGCTTTCATTTCTTATCCTAAATCTAACAAGAAGTCCTAATTTGATCACTGATTTTGAAAGTAACATATGTTAGTTTTTAGATATGTTCTAAAACTCTCTGATGGGTATCCAGAAAGATAATCACAGTCTGAAGGAGGGGTTTGAATTAAAAGATAGGTTTGATAGTCTTGATTTTAATGGCTAGTAGGAATTTGATTAGTCAATGAAGGAAATGGGAATGGTGTGTAACGGCAGACCTTGTCAAGAGTTTTATTTTTCTATTTTAACTCAAATAAAGATGTCTTAAGCATTGAGTAGGTTGGTTGTGCCTTGGAAGATAAAGTTTGTGTTTGAGTGCCATGGTAGCACATTAAGGACAGTCATGGAGAAATGATGAAAATATGAAAGGGCGGACTTGGTAAAGGTTTGTTTTGTTTGAATTAAAGCTTATAAGGAGTATAAATATGGTGATTAAATTGGTTTGGGCCTGAGAAGTTGGAAACCTAAATTATGCTATGTTGAGAGTATTATATTTGTGAAGATTTCTTGTGGGATTGAAGCCCACTATTGTGAAATATGCCTCAATAGAATGGGTTTGAGATTGGTGAGAGGGAAAGTGTGTAGGGACAGTGTGTTTTGAAATAGTGCAGAGACTATGACCATTTTCAGTGGAACGAAAAAAAACTTTTCACAAGGAACAAATTGACATGGGATAGTGAATTTGCAATAGTGCAAACACTATGACCATTTTTCAGTGGCTTGGGAGTATGAGAACACTTCAAAAGAAGTGAGAAATGTGAAAGAAATAGATAAAATCTTCATTGAACATAATCTTCTTGCTCTTCACGGGTTGAGGAAGGACTGCATGCACTATGCTTACCTATAGATGAAGGTTCACTGAAGTATGCTTGTGCAATCCTTAGTAACTCTTGAAGAAGAAGTAGAGTGAATGCATGTTGGCCGGTATAAGCCTGTCAGTGTAGCCAAATTTTTATAAGGAACCATGGTAGTGCATAATGTCATACCTAAAATTGGACTTTCGGAGACATAATTATTAAATTTGAACCATACCTTCTATTGGGTTTACAGTTGTGAAAGACAGTTGCCGACAAGGACTCCTTTCCCCAGATTGGGGTGCTGAAGCGAACAAAAAAGGCCAAAAAAGAAATCAGAAAGCACCTGATGTGGTAGAAGCACATACTGGAAAAATAAATCTGCAATACCATTTCTTATTACAATATAGAAATTCAAATGGGTTTTCTCATAGTCACCTGTATTAGATGTTGTATCCTCTGCCACATCCATAGAAGCTACTCCTAAAGTTTGACATTGCATATTCACATTCACATTGGAGCTGTTGTTTATGGAGAAGGGAAAGGAGTCATATAGTGGAGTTCAATGATCTGAGTGTTTTGCAGCACACTTCATACAACAAGTTGCACGTCGATGATGATCCCTGCTTGCACTAAACCATGGATGTATGTGAATGGTGCTAGTTGCAACTTCATTAGGATTGGGAATGAATTCAAAGGGAAATGCATTTGATTGCTGTAGGTCCTATAGAAACCTCTCCATGCACCGTGCATATGATTGCACCTATTGTAGACACTATGGTGGTGTACTGATCACTTTGTTCAAGATTTGGTTTGTGTCATTCCAAAGACACATTTTGAGCACGTGTTCATCATATACATGAGTGATAGAAGGATATTGTGTAGGGGTGAGAAGATTTGGATTGTGTTCTTTGATACCCCCTTGTGACAATGTCTTGTTCAAATCTATCCCTCTATCAATTGATTGACCTCCCTCGTATAAATGACCAAACTGATGAAACTTGTATTAGGCAGTAGAAAATGCAAAACACAATTGACTCCCATAAAGTAACGAAATTTGAATTGAAATTCACTTACCATGAACCAACCCTTCAATGATAGATGATCTTTTAATCAATCCAGAAAAACCTTTAGGACATGTTTGGAAGTGTTCCCCTACAAACTCCAAGGGCACTCATAGACAAAAAGGTGCTCCCCAAATTTTTGAACAAGGTAGTGATCAGACCTACTTTGAATTTCCACCCAGTACCATCCAAGATGTGTTTCATCGGGTACACAGTGATCGTCTAGAATTGCCCTAGCCCGCTCCAAACTAGATTGTGTTTTTAAAAACTTATAGTTTGTTGGAAAACCATAATATTGCAACTTTTCCTTTTTCCTATAGAATGGTTCCATTTTATACAAAAGTGTGTAATACAAATATTCCATTCTCCTAGTGCATTTGTTAGAATGATCACACAAGTACCGAGTTTTGAGTAAGCAATGGTATGACTCAATGGGTGAATTTGTATGCTAGTTGGCATGTGGGAATAGTCTGAAATTTTTCACCCATGTGGTTGCGAAAAAAGAAATCTAATAGTCAAGTAAACCATAATGTATTATAGGTAACATTGAATAATGTGAATGGTGTGAATCCAACGAGGTGACAAATATTGTCAACTCACCAATTTGACCCTCTCCTTTGCACCATGTCCTGTTGAATTACTCTAGAAATCATGGATGATCATTGAACTCCTCAAAGAAAGAGTTCAATAGTTGAGTGACACTATCGTCGTTGTCACTGATTGCCATCATGATCGTGCCAAGTTTGCAAAAGATTTCCATTTCCCTTTCCTTGGATGCATACTTATATACATTCTTCAACCAAGCCCTTTTTACATGCCAAAGGCATAGCAACACACGATATTGAAAGACAACCCTAATAGACAATACAAACGATATTATTTACTGCTTATCTGCAAGAGAAAGTGGAATTGAAAATAAATAGAAAAAGAGAAAGGTACACAAATGAACAAAGAGATGCACATACTATATGGCTTGGATTTTTGCAGTCGCATCATCGATAAAAAATGCATTGATTCTCCAGTTGGGTCTAGCTTTTCTTCCATGGTCATGCAATATGGGTAGCCACATAGAGATGTCCTCAATCTTGTTTCATGTAGACACTACCCATGCAATTGGCACACTACTCTGTTGCTCATCGAAAATGATCAAAGAATACAATGGAAACTATAGAGATGACAACTCAGCATGAGCATTGTCAGCTTTATAGCCAACAAAATCATTGAAAAGACAAAGAACTATTTGTCAATGTTTGTAAGGCCTCACCCCATATTTGTTAGCGGCAAACATGGAATCCGTCGAGATGACTGAATTGTGCGAGTGGCTAACCATCTTATCTAGCATCCATGGTGTCTAAACCCTGATAACAAAAGGTTTATCTTTCCCATTGGGCCATTGAAAGTAGAAGAATTTGTCAAAGTCCTATCCATTCCACTTCATGATACTTGTCGAATTGACTTTGTGTTTTTTTACGTGAGTAAAACGCACATTTCAACATGCATTCATTACATCCTTTCTTGTAAGGAATTGATCTCTCTTTCACATCATGGCACATAAGATAGGATTGTTGATGTGTCTATCCATTATTACATTGATACTAACGTCCATGAGAAAAAGACTTTCAATATAGCTTTTACACTTTGCAGATATACTAGCGAAAAAAATAGAACACATATCTCCACTTATGTCACCAATGCCATGGAAAAATTCACCTTGTTTATCGATGTGGAACATTTCTTTGTAGATTATAGAGGCAATATCAGGTTTTCCATTCATAACCCTTACCATGAAGTGGTATTGACAACCTCGTATTTGTGTAAACGTCTTCTCTTGTTTCTTCTTTACATCATGCTGGTCTCTATTCTTTGGATCATGCTGGTCTTTATTCTCTGGATCATGCTGGTCTCTATGCTCTATGGGATTGTATTGACACCAATGTTGTAAAGAAGGCATAATGTCATCATCTAGAAGCAAGAGAGAATAAAATATCATTGGACCATACAAATGAATGTTTAAAGATACAAACCTTTGATACCAAATTGTTTTTCCATAATTTTTGTCCTCGATGGGATGCGTGGTGGTGGGTTGTCTTTTTTTCCTGTCATTGAATTTAGTTTCAAAACCTTCAACGCACATTTCACCGCGAATGAAATCATCAATTCTCATATGAGGAATTGTTGTGACAAGGTCAAGTACTCCATCCTTCTTGATAGAAATAGGACTCCATTGCAAATCGGAAGAGGAAAAAGGAGTACCTCCATTTTGTACATCTTGCATGTCCAATTCGTCTTGCTTCTTCCATTTCAAAGCTTTCCCCATTCTACGAAAGGACATAATTGGACGAATTTTTAAAATTAGTGTAGATTGTGTCATGAAAAAGAAAGGAATCATTCATTGAATGTAAATAAAATGTGCTTGCAATGTTGTCACCCACATGCAACCAATAGGAGGTTACCAACTTCAACTGAGGAAAATTAAATGTGATAGATTGAATCAAACTACCCATGAAATATAACACAAATGTATGCTGGAAATCAAACTATCTATCTCATCGTACAAGTGGACATAGACAACGATAACAAAAATGACAACCAAAACATTTGATGACATAAAGACCGCAAGTAAGTTCACAACCCTACATGTAAATATAACAAATATTAAGGAGTATATGGGGTGTACAAACCTATTTTACCTGAGGAAGCATGTTGTGATATTCAACCTTCCATTTGGCATGACTTAACATGAGGAGCAAAAGAAGATCTAGCAATTGATGAAATAAACAACTTTCTATGTGGCGTACGAGTGTAACATGCATAACACTATGTAATTACTTATACAATAGCAACAAAAGATGTATTATCTTGGGAAAATACATTGGTTGTGCTGCATGTGTATGTATTAAAGGAGATGAAGGGTTAGAAAGAAATCAAAACCTTTGATGAGAACCTTGTATGTCAAAAGAAAAAGTGCATCCATTGCTACCAGCAATACCAAAATGATAACATGTTTGTTGCATCTGTTGAAAAAAATATGAATCAGTAATATAGAGAATGAGGAAAGCTAGAAAGGTGTAAAATGTCCTATCAACCATGATGTAAGTGAATGCAGGTTGGAAAACATAGCATGTAGATGAACCTCCATGTAGACATAAAGACTGCAAGTAAATTTTCAACCCCACACATAAATATAACAAAGATTAAGCAATATATGGGGTGTACAAACCTCTTTTACCTAAGGAGGCATGTTGTGATATTCAACCTATCCATTTCGCATGAGTTTACACAAGGAGAAAAAGCACATCTAGCAATTATTGAAATAAACAAGTGAAGGTTGAACCACACGATGAGTGGTGCACCCTAGAACTTCGTATGTGGTGTATGAATGTAATGTGCATAACATTATGTAATTACTTCTAGTGTTGCAAGAAAATATGTATTAGGGAAGATACATTTCTTGTGGTGTATGTGTATGTGTTAATGGAGAGGAAAGGTTAGAGGGCTACCAAAACCTTTTATGACAACCTTCTATGAAAATAAATGTGCATCCATTGCTGCCCGCAACGCCAAAAGAATAAAAAGTTTTTTGCATCTATTGACAAAATTATGAACAGTAATGTAGTGAATCAAGAAAGGCATAGATGTGTAAATTTCCCTATCAACCATGATGTGAACCAATGCATGTTGGAAAACACAGTGTCTACTTGAAACTCCAAGCGGACATAAAGACCACAGGTAAAATCACAACCTCACATGAAATAAGAATAGGATGCCATAGTAGATGGGGTCTACAAACCTATTTTACATGAGCATGCATGTTTTCATATGGAGCCTTCCATTTGGGGTGAGTTAACATGACCAGCAAAAGTGTATATGACAATTCATTAACTAAAAAAGTGCAAGTTAAACATTTGGATGAGAAGTACAACCCTTACTTTATATGTAGCTTATAACCGTAACGTGAATAATAATATGTAATTAATTCTATGGCTGCCAAACATCTGTGAACATAAAACTAAACATGACCAGCAAAAGAACATCAAGCACAAAAGAAAAAATTCCACCCTTCAGCTTACAACAAGCAAAAATATAAGCGAAGGTTGGTAAACATAGTGTTTTAAGAAACCTACGACCCACATACTATTGAAAAACCCTCCATGTATAAGAACACAAATGGTTGGTCACCCCTCAGCTAAATATGGTTAGTTTAATTAATCTTTTGGCTATAACTCCTCTCCAAATTCTCCACCCTTTAGCTTTGTACAAGCTCAACAAACTAACTCACAATCCATTGTGTTTTCCTAGCTGCATAAATTTTCATGATATGACAAAATCGAAATGCAATTTAGACTCTAAGTAATAGTTTTGGTAAATTTTCAAGGTGCCCTTTCTTATATTGGTAGTGTAAGGTTTTCATTACACTCATTTTCTCTATTGGTAATTCAATGTTGGAAAACACTGTGGCTTGAGGAACCTGAGATCTTACAAATACTTCAAGAGGTAGCGGGTACTAGAATGCGCGAAATCAAAAAGGAATTTTTTGTAGAAATACCTGAAAAAAAGAAGACCATAGTGAATGAGACAAATATTGTATTGATTCAAATAACTAAAACCCAACACTGTGTTTTTCAATTTATAGTTCTTTTGTGCACTTTATTTTTTCAATCATGCAAAATTCAAACACAACAGTGGAATGTTTGATTTTGAAGACATTCATACTATTTTGTAGCATTCCATGCTGCAAAACCATGGGTGTTAAGAAGCAAGCAACCCAACATGAGACAACCCTTTGAATTTAAACAAGCACATTCAAATAACTGAAAATAAAGACTATGTTTTCCCAATTACAGTTATTTTGTGCACTCTATTTTTTCAATCATGCAAAATTTAAACACAACAATGGAATGTGTGATTTTGAAGACATTCACACTATTTTGTAGCATTCCATGCTGAAAAGCCGTGGGTGTTAAGAAGCAAGCAACTCACCATGAGACAACCTTTTTCATTTAAATAGGGAGATTCAAATAATTGAAACCCCACACTGAGTTTTCCCAATTATAGTTATTTTGTGCACTTTATTTTTTCAATCATGAAAAATTTAAACACAAGAATGAAATGTTTGATTTTGAAGACATTCATACTAATTTTTAGCATTCCATGTTGCAAAACCATGGGTGTTTGGTGCAAGAGTACCCAGATCCTGACCCTAACATGATAGGGAAAAGGACCTTAAAGGTTCACCAAGTATTTTTTTAAAGGTTTTCATGTTTTATGCAACAAGGAAGTTGCAAAATATGTCAAATTAAGTTGCTTTGTACTCAAAAATCTTGTATGTCATGTGACAAGGGGAGGTAGATAGGTAGTAGATGGCTTTAATCCATGTATTTTATACAAATAAGGTCTCATTAGACCACTTTCAATAAGTTGGGTAAGCATGGGATCAAAAAGATCAAACATAACAAGTATGAAGTGAAATTGATTAACTAATATTATGTAAAATGCTTAACCTTGACCTCCAAACGGTCATTAGTGGTTCATATTTCTGTTAGGGAGTAGTTGGTCGGTTGTAGAAGGTAGTTGGATATTAGAATCAATATATATTCATTGTAATCTCGAAGGAAGGCTGCTGTTCATTTTTTATAATAAGAAAAATACACTTTGGAAAGTGCTGATCACCATTTTTTCCAGTTGTTCTGAATTTTTACTTCTTGTTCCAGGCTCGTACAGGTTCAAGATGCCTTGAGGCATTGAATGATTGTCTATTCAAGTATTTAACTTCTTATATGTTTGTCTTGGGGGCTTAACTCTTGTGCTTGTGTGACTAGGATCAGCAACTGCAGGGTACCCTGTTTCCTGTGTTTGGAGTTTTGAGGACAGCACCATGAACATCTAACCAATCCACCTACTGTTCCAGACCTGTGACTCGGTGGATTGGTCTGTACTATGCTTAGTTGAGTATGTAAACACCTTGGGAGAGAGGGAATGAAGGAGCCTTGCCAGGGTGGAATTAGTGAGAGAGAAGGGACTATGAGAGTTTCTTGAATCAGGTTTGGTATGTTTATGCTTGAATCTGTTTTAATTTGACAACAAAAATAGCCTCAGTGTGGGGGGCATATCTTCCTAACGTACCGTTGGATTTTAATGAGCTTTGGATATGTTTTGATAAACCTAATTATGCCACTCTTCACCGGAGCGATTGAGGATTTTTGTTCGGATTCAAAAGTTATGAGTCTTTGTATGCGGGTCTGTCCAGAATGGCAGAATTGAAATCCATGTGTTAGAGATTGTTTAGTTATTTATTATTTGGTTGTTCAATGATAGTGATTGAGTATGTGTAGGCCTATGAAGGAAGTTGAATTTTTCTGAGCACTTGAATGCTGTGAAGTGAATGCAGCTAAACAGTGTAATATGCAGATGTGCAGAAAGACATTGAAGGATTTGTAAATGGAAGTGAATGGGTTGTCGATGCCTCTGCATCAGTGTTAAGAAGAAAGCAGCCCACTATGAGACAACCCTTTGCACTTAAACAAGGAGATTCAAATAACTCAAACTTCACACCATGTTTTCCCAATTACAAGACATTCATATTGTTTTGTAGCATTTGATGTTGTAGAACCATGGGTGTTAAGAAGCTAGCAACCCAACATGAGACAACCTTTGCATTTTAAGAAGGAGATTCACATGACTGAAACCCAACACTGTATTTTCCGAATTATAGTTATTTTATGCACTTTATTTTTTCAATCATGCAAAATTTAAACACAACAATGGAATGTGTGATTTTAAAGACATTCATACTATTTTGTAGCATTCCATGCTACAAAACCACTGGTATTAAGAAGAAAGAAACCCAACATGAAACAACCCTTTGCATTTAAACAAGGAGATTAAAATGATTGAAACCCAACACATAGTTTTCTGAATTTTGTGCACTTTATTTTTTCAATCATGTGAAATATAAACACAACAACGAAATGTGTGATTTTGAAGACATTCATACTGTTTTGTAGCATTCCATTGTGCAAAACTGTGGGTATTAAGAAGCAATAAACTCAACATCAGACAACCCTTTTCATTTAAACAAGGAGATTCAAATGACTGAAACCCCACACCATGTTTTCCCAATTACAGTTATTTTGTGCACTTTATTTTTTCAATCCTATGAAATTTAAACACAATAATGGAATGTGTGATTTTGAAGAAATTCATACTGTTTTGTAGCATTCGATGTTGCAAAACCGTGGGTGTTAAGAATCTAGCAACCCAACATGAGACAATATTTGCATTTAAAGAAGGAGATTCAAATGACTGAAACCCAACACTGTGTTTTCTAAATTACAGTTATTTTGTGCACTTTATTTTTTCAATCATGCGAAATTCAAAAACAACAATGGAATGTGTGATTTTGAAGACATTCATACTATTTTGTAGCATTCCATGTGTTGGAAGTGGATTCACTCTGAGAGGGGGGGTGAATTAGAGTGGAATAATCTTAACTTTTAACTTTGAAAACATAATGAAACTTTTACCAATTTAACCCACAGTGACAAATTTGTTTAAGCAAGTGAACATTAACACTTTAGATTAGATTGAAATGAAACTTGACCAACATTCACAACCCATATTAAAAGAATCATATGATATTGTTCAATTAAAGTTGTTATGAATAGTCTTGCTGTGCTTTATCACCAGAACTATAAAACTTCATAATATGCAACTTTGACTTGCTTTTGACAAACTTTTGAGCATTCAAATAATGAGCATAGAATGTAGAAGTTAATTCACTTTATGAAAGACATTTTGTATCAAATTTTCACAATCTAAATTTGCATGACAGAATTGAGCAAATTGACTTTAAACTTTTAAACAGCCTTAAAGTATTAGAGCATTGACCAACTAAATGGGCACAATAACATAAATGACTATAAGAAAGATTATGCAAGATAAACATAAATCACACAAATGAGAGACATAGAAATTGCCCAGTGGAAAACCCTCCTGGGGTAGAAAAACCACTCCTAAACTTCCTTACTGGCTTAATTTCAAAAACCACTACTTACAATGCCTTATAGGCTAATTTCTTAGCACCAAATCAAGGAGCACCAACCCCTTTTCTGTTTTCAGTAAATCACACAATGATACAGAGGATCTCTCTGTTTCTCTCTTATCTATCAAGTTCCTCTTGATAGACAATATCTAAAATCCTCAAAGTTCCAAAAATGAACTTTTAGAATTTCAGCCATTGTCAAGCCTTAAGTCAGCTTGATTATCAGCTCATATTTTAGATTTTCAATCTCAGAGCTCAACATTTTTCAATACAATCACTATGATGTAATCACACTAGTTTTTTCCTTTTTGTTTCATACTTTTCTTATTTTTCTACTTCATGAAAATTAACTCTCTCTTTCTGTTTTTATACTCTTTTCAGGATACTGTCCAAAACAATTAACACACTGTGTTTTCTAATTTTTCCAACAAAAAGGATAATTCCCTATATCTCATACAAAATTCTCATCTGTACACCTGTTTCATTTTCTTTTCAGGTTTTCTAGTAATGATAAAGCCTTAATCTCTATGTTTTCATCTTTTTATAGATTACATCATTACAATCAAAGAAAATTACAACTTTCGGTTACAGCTGAAACTTGTTTTTTACAAATAATAACAAAGGAGATCATTTTGAATGTATCCACTTTCCTATCGAGCCACATTTCAGGTAAGACAGAGAAATTTAGAGAAGAATGTTTTCTCCTGATAGGAAGAGAAGAACAATATGCCAAAAATAGAGAGGAGACTAAACAAAAACTTCACAAGCAACCTGCACACATTTTCCTCAATGACGCAACATAAAAAATAATATATATACCATGATTTATACCCCATTAAAACAATTGTAAATCTTTAATTAACTGAAAGAACTCAGTTATATAATCGAAATAATTCTTTTAAGAGTTGTTACCAAAGATTCTAGGTAGGTATCTGAAGAGTTTCAAAGATTTTATCATTACCCACAAACTAAAATCACTATCCCTTTAAAATTGACAAGTTAACCTTCAATAGAAATGCAGTTACAATTTGGAGCAATCATTTCAAATATAATCATGAAAGTAATAGACTTATTTCACCTTTCCTTTTGCAGAGAAAACTTAGCTCGTAATAACCTTGCTTGAGAAGTAACGGATATGCAAACCAGTTGAAAGAATGAGTACCTGACAATAATGATGGAGATGTTGTCTTGAAGGTTTACCAGATCTATAGAGTGGTTGAGCAGCCTGCGTTTCTTCCTCAATATGAGCTCTTTCCCAATGGTAGGAGACTAACAGGTGAATTGACCATTGTTATGGTCTTGCAATCTTACCTATACACTGTCAAAGATCAGTAAACCAGCAACATGCATAGTGAAACGACTAAAAAACATTCCAAACTCAGGCCTTCACCCAGCGGTAGGAAGCATACACAAAGAATGACCATTGTAATGGTCCTCTAACCTCCCCCATATGTTGTCCAAGATCAAAAATCCAGTGAGTACAATGAAACAACTGAGGACAAGATTCCATAGTGGCGGCTAGTGTAGGGTTCCAGAAATGTGAACAGTGAGAATGATAAACCGTTTTCCCTAAACATCCAAGGAAAGCAAACAAAATCCTTTGCAAAGGTTGATAAACATTTGGAGTCCGAGAGGATAGTCATTGATAAGTCAAAACTCATGATACCCTTTGAAATCTGTGGGCAGATTAAAGATAATTATGCCGACCAAAAAACTCATAAAATATTTACTAATTGCCAAGTAAACCACCGACCAAATGATGCCTTCAAAGATATTTTGACATGACCACATTGCTAAAAAAAAATGCCGATTATATCATGCCTTGCATTATTGCTACCAAATGTCAATTTTTATTAACATATGTTTTTTCAAGAAATCAAACCAAGTCACTTCCAATGTGACAAAGAAATTAATCATTTGGACCCGATGTAAATGAAAATTAGAGAACAATTTGAATACCTTTACCCAAGGTCGATTTGCCACCATTCTAAGATATGTATACCCAAATACTTGTGTTGACCAAGGAACCGGAAAACATGCATAGGAATGATCACATGTTTGCCAAAGATCAAAATTGATTTCCACCATTAAAATGCCATATATACTAAAAGTATCTAAAACCTTGTGACGTGTAGTAAAGGCTGAAATACATGTTAAATGCACAATGCCATTCCGCATACCATAAACCATTATTAGTTATTAAATAAACGCGATAGGGTTTTTTTAAAATTGAAAAGCAAACTACATCTCATAAACCCAAGCACAAGAACCATAGATCATTACCTATAGAACACTGAACATGCCAAAGTCAAATGAATACAAAATATCAACTGCGCCAATCAAATGTCATAATAAGAATAGACTGAGAAATGCTTCTAAGGCACCAACCCAGGGAAGTTTTGACATCAAGGACAAATGCCACAGAAGAAGTCAACACCATGTTCTAGAACCGTGGGTGTTAAGAAGCAAACAACCCACCATGAGACAATCCTTTGCATTTAAACAAGGGATTCAAATAACTGAAACCCCACGCCATGTTTTTCCAATTACACGACATTCATGTTGTTTTGTAGCATTCCATGTTGCAAAACCATGGGTGTTAAGAAGCTAGCAGCCCAACATGAGACAACCCTTTGCATTTAAAGAAGGAGATTCAAATGACTAAAACCCAACACTGTGTTTATTGAATAATAGTTATTTTGTGCACTTTATTTTTTGAATCATGCAAAATTTAAACACAACAATAAAATGTGTGATTTTGAAGACATTCATACTGTTTTGTAGCATTCCATGCTGCAAAAATGTGGGTATTAAGAAGCAAGCAACCCAGCATGAGACAACCCTTTGCATTTAAAGAAGGAAATTCAAATGACTGAAACCCAACACTATGTTTTTTGAATTACATTTATTTTGTGCACTTTATTTTTTCAATCATGCAAAAATTAAACACAACAATGGAATGTGTGATTTTGAAGACATTCATACTATTTTGTAGCATTCCATGTTGCAAAACCGTGGGTATTAAGAAGAAGGCAGCCTAGCATGAGACAACCCTTTGTATTTAAAGAATGAGATTCAAATGACTGAAACCTAACACTATATTTTTTGAATTACAGTTATTTTGTGCACTTTATCTTTTCGATCATGCAAAATTTAAACACAACAATGGAATGTGTGATTTTGAAGAAATTCATATTGTTTTGTAGCATTTCATGTTGCAAAACTGTGGGTGTTAAGAAGCAAGCAACCCACCATGAGACAATCCTTTGCATTTAAACAAGGGATTCAAATAACTGAAACCCCACATCGTGTTTTCCCAATTACAGGACATTCATACTATTTTGTAGCATTCCATGTTGCAAAACCATGGGGATTAAGAAGCTAGCAGCCTAGCATGAGATAACCCTTTGCATTTAAAGAAGGAGATTCAAATGACTGAAACCCAACACTATGTTTTCTATATTACAATTATTTTTAGCACTTTATTTTTCAATCATGCAAAATTTAAACACAACAATGGAATGTGTGATTTTGAAGAAATTCATACTATTTTGTGGCATTCCATGTTGCAAAACCATGGGTATTAAGAAGCAAGAAACCTAGCATGAGACAACCCTTTGCATTTAAAAAAGGAGATTCAAATGAATGAAACCCAACACTGTGTTTTCTGAATTATAGTTATTTTGTGCACTTTATTTTTTCAATCATGTGAAATTTAAAAACAACAATGGAATGTGTGATTTTGAAGACATTCATACTGTTTTGTAGCATTCCATGTTGCAAAATCATGGGTATTAGGAAGCAAGCAACCCAGCATGAGATAACCCTTTGCATTTAAAGAAGGAGATTCAAATGACTAAAACCCAACATTGTGTTTTCCAAATTACAGTTATTTTGTGCACTTTATTTTTTCGATCATGCAAAATTTAAACACAACAATGGAATGTGTGGTTTTAAAGAAATTCATACTATTTTGTAGCATTCCATGTTGCACAACTATGGGTGTTAAGAAGAAAATAACTCACCATGAGACAATCCTTTGCATTTAAACAAGGGATTCAAATAACTGAAATCCCACATAGTGTTTTCCCAATTATAGGGCATTCATACTGTTTTGTAACATTCCATATTGCAAAACCGTGGGTGTTAAGAAGCTAGCAGCCTTGCATGAGACAACCCTTTGCAGTTAAAGGAGATTCAAATGACTGAAACCCAACACTATGTTTTCCGAATTATAGTTATTTTGTGCACTTTATTTTTTCAATCATGCAAAATTTAAACACAATAATAGAATGCGTGATTTTGAAGACATTCATATTGTTTTGTAGCATTCCATGCTGCAAAACCATGGGTATTAAGAAGCAAGCAACCCAACATGAGACAATCCTTTCCATTTAAAGAAGGAGATTCAAATGACTGAAACCCAACACTATGTTTTATGAATTACAGTTATTTTGTGCGCTTTATTTTTTCAATCATGCAAAATTTAAACACAACAATGAAATGTGTGATTTTGAAGACATTCATACTGTTTTGTAGCATTCCATGTTGCAAAATCATCGGTGTTAAGAAGCAAGCAACCCACCATGAGACAACCCTTTCCATTCAAACAAGGAGATTCAAATAACTGAAACCCCACACCATGTTTTCCAAATTACAATTATTTTCTGCACTTTTTTTTTCAATCATGCAAAGTTTAACACAACAATGGAATATGTGATTTTTAAGACATTCATACATTGAAAGAAGGCGATTCAAATAGCTGAAATCCCAACATTGTGTTTCCCAAATTACAAATCATAAGGTGTTGTAAAACCCTCTGCCTGCAACCGAATTGGTTAGCACCCCTCACCTTGATTTGGTAAATTTTCTCCTCCAACTCCGCCACATGCACTTCAAAATTCAGCTTATAAAGTGTAGACTACCAAATAGCACCTGGATTTGGTTTGTTTTCTCCTCCAACTCCTGCATGTGCACTCAAACTTTCAACTTTCAATGAGAAGACTTGAAACAAAAAGGCTCATGTCAGTTGCCAGTTTTCCCATGCTAGAAAAAAATGCGGATGAAAGGAAGACTTCACGAGCAAGAAAAGGCACCTGCCTTTTTTGGTTGATAAGAGGTGGGAAAACCCACCTGATGGAATCATTAACTCCTACCTACCATTTCTCGGACGTTTGGTGTCGTATGTCAATTTCTCCCTTTTTGACCCCCCTCTAGCGGGCCCTGCAATATAGCATCTCCTCATGTTATGTATGTTAGCATGCATGTCGTTATGTATGTTTTCATACATTTTTGTATGCACATAGGTCACTTTTGTCTAGGAGTTAGCCGACTCCTAAACAAAATATTGTATAATATAAATTAATTATTAAATTATATAATATTATATAAATATCATATTAATTATGTAACATCAATGATAATTTACAAGTATGTTTTAATGTTTATTGTTTAAAATATTAAATATGTTTAGTACAATATGATATAATTGATTTTTTTTTTAATTAAAAGATAAAATATTAAAAATTACATTCTATTATACCTACAACAAACAAATGAAACTGGGATGAATGGAAATGGTGCCTAAAGATTGAGAGGGGCAATCTCAAAAAGGAGTTAGTTCAACATAATTTGGACTCTTTGAAATAAACTTAAAGTAATAAGTTTTATATTATTTTATTATTAACTATAAAGTTATATTGTGATTTTAATAGAATAATATTATATTATTAATATTATAATGTCAATTAAGTATAATTAGATTGAATATTATATTAAATTTATATAATGTAATATTATTTATTGTTTATTATTAATAATAAATATATATATTTAGTAGTGTTTTATATTATTTTATTGTTAATATATTTAATCTATACATGTTAGAATAGTTACATAGTCAACTAAAAAATTTCCAATGAGAAGAAGCTACAATGAACCCAAATATTGGTAAGGCTAAAATCAACACAAATTTAGCATCATAGAATCACCAAGGCAAAATGATTACCAAGATTGTTTTATTTGTAAGTAAATCATTGATCATGTAGTGAAATTTTTTAAATGTTATAAGATTGAAAAGAGAAGTTGTATGCAATGGTTAAAGATATGACCCACCTTTCATGGTTAAAAATAGGTTGAATGTTGGGGCGGTGGGCCTAGCTCGATTGGTTAAAGCATCCTGCTATAGGTAAGAGGTCATGAGGTCTAGTCTCCCCATCATCCTTGTGGTATTGGAGGGTGTGTCACGCCAATGCCACTAGTCACCTAAGAAAAGTTTACCAAGTGCACTGCAGTTGATAACAAACCAGTTACAAAATAAGAAAATATGTGATGAATACCTCTATAAAATGTATGAAGTAGTTGTATTATGTAATAGTTAATGGGCCATTTTGTGTGATACTACAAATGGATGGCCACTTCTAAAATGTGCAAAACTAAGAAAAATCACTATTTCAAGGTTTTATTTATATAGTAATTAGGGGAAGTTTGGTAGCATTTATAAAATCCTCTACATATAATTTTAGTGGTACAAAAATGGATTTTATAATAAGATAAACACCATTAGTTTTTGTTGGAATTGAAGAAAATCTATGTATGCATAATATTTTAAATATGATCATAAATAATAAATCATAAGTACAAGGTGATCACAACATTGCATTTGATTTTATTTTTCAAAGCACTTGTTGATCACAAAAATCTACAATCTTATTAGAAATAAAGCATAGTTTGGTGCTACCTTTATATTTATCAATGATAAAAAATCCATTTTGATAAGATGAGACACTTATATATATAGGTTAGGGGGGGACAACTTACAATTACTAAAGTAGGTTGTCCCATAGATCACTTAAATTGGACCCTCATTCTAATTTTTTATTTGCAAAACTATTGAATTGTATAGGCTTTTGACACTTCCAAAGGTGAAACATGGAGAACTTTTGAACTATTAGTTCCATAGATCAATTATCTTTTTTATAATTTTTGTTTAAAGAAACCAAGGAATGGCTGAAGGTAGTTGTGAAAATTCTCTACATAGAATTTGATTGGGCAAAAATAAAATTTTATGATAAGACATACACCATTAGTTTTTTCTTATTGGGATTGAAGAAATATGTATATGTATAATATTTTGGAGTGTGATTTTAAATATGTAATAAGAAGCACAAGGTAATGAGTTGGGACCAATTTTTAAAAAATGGGGCATTTGAGCTTACTTTTCAAAGGATTAATTGATCACAAAAATCTATAATCTTTCTAGAAATATTGCATCATTTGTTGTTGCGCTGATATTTATCAATGATAATAATTTCTTTTATTGATAAGATGAGTCACCCGTGTGTATGGGCTAGGGTGAAAAAACTTACAATTAGTAAATAATTTTGTAGCAAGTTTTTAGTCCTAGGGGATCCTAATATGCAACCATATTTAGGGGATGGATGCTGTTAGCTAAGAATTCTATTATAAGTGCCAAGATGTTGAGATTATGAGATGATGTAAATTCATTATGTTTTATTGGTTGAGGGGTTTATTCCATTATTATAAGTTGTGTTGATGTGAAGTTTCAATTGTGGATGCCTAAAACATCCATAGAAGACACAAAATTGTCATAGGTGCCAACACCAATTCATGATGGAGCCTAATTAGGGTTTCTTTAATGGATATCAGGGTTATGATGACCATTTAAGTAGCTAAGATTGTGGTTTTAAAAAAATGTTATTTTCAATGATTTTACATGTAGATTTTTTATTTATAGTTTATGATAATTTTACTTTTTGTTTGTATTTGTGCGGAATTAGATATTGTTCCAATATCAAGAATTGTATTTTTCTTGGTCGATGGAACTTTTAGACTATCATATTGCCTTTAGTTTTAGACTTTTAAATTTTATATTTCTAATCTTATATGCATATATGTCACATCTCGTTTTCTTGCATAAACTTAATAGATAAATAAATTGAATCAATTGAGAATATTGTGTGGAAATGTTATGATTATGAATAAATGCGATTGAAATTAGATGTTATTTTTAATGCTTGAAATTTAAATTCAAATTGGTGGTCAATCTGAATGCATAGAAATGAAATTTAAATAGTTATCATACTAAGATTATGAACTAAATTTATATATGCCTTGATTATGGTTTATGGGCTAACAGTATTGATGAAAATTTAAGTGCAAGTGTGTGCAAGTACATGTTGAAGACAAGAATAGGGTTGAGACATTGGTATTTAGTTGATTGACATCGATGAATATGATGAGAATCTTGCACACACTATAGATTCATATACTTTGTATTTTGCACATAGTTGGTCAAGTATGTTTTTTGAGTGTATACTTTATGTTTGTTTGGAAATAAAGAAAATTAGTTAATATTCATTTTAATGTGGTTAGTAAATGTAGAATATAATTTAGATTATTTAAAGATAGTTGTTCAAGTATGTTTTTTGAGTGTATACTTTATGTTTGTTTGGAAATAAAGAAAATTAGTTAATATTCATTTTAATGTGGTTAGTAAATGTAGAATATAATTTAGATTATTTAAAGACTAAATATCCTTTGCTTGATCAAAATGATTTAGGGTTTAAGTTATTTTCAGAAAAAGAAGAAGATTGAATTAAACAAATTGAAGAAATGAAGATTTTGTTTCCAATGACAAATCATTATTATTTATTTATTTTCTCTAAATATATTGATATTAATATAAAAAAAGTATTATTGTCTTATATATATTTAGAAATAGTTAAATATTAAAATTTTGCACGGTTTTTAATTAAAATTTTAAAAAATTAAGTCTTAAATTAAAAAAAAAACTTATTAAAAATTAAATTATAGAAAAATTAAATAAAATTCAAAAATCTAAAATTTACATGAAATCATGCAAAGAATTAGTATTTTTTTTAACAAAAGGCATGGGGACTATATTTATATATATGAGAATTACAATTATATCAGTGAAAGACCAAAATGCCAGATGAGTTCTGAAGCATCTTACTAAACCATCAGCTACTCAAAACTATACTACCTATCATTATTACACTGCAGTTTCATAATATATTGATGTCCATGCAAAGAATTAGTTAAGTGTATCAATTTTAAAATTAAAATGCATGACATCAAATAGTATAGTTGTAAAACGAACGATGATTTGATGAATGATATCAAGTTTCTACAATCCATATCAATTAATCTTACAAAAATTTCTAGATAGGATTGAGTGAAAATTTTTCATCAAAACTCTCACGCAATCTAATCCAAAAACGTGTGCAAACTTAATGACTCGGTACTTTAATTGGTCAGGAGGGATGGCGGCGGCGGGGGGCGAGTCTTCAAATCTACGACCTTTGCTTCATTGAGCAGCAGCTTTTATGTTGGCGAGTTAAACACCAGTGGATCTTTTCTTGGCAGGCGGCAGATTAAGGCGTATAGAATTTAAAATCTCCCTTCAGCCTCTTTCTCCTGCTATCAACTTCTTGACATGAGAAATCCCTCCTTTGTCTGGTGGTTTTCAAACAATGATCCTCTTGGCTTCGTCTTTTCTGATGGCGATTAGATCTGTTATCAGCAGCCCTTAGCATTTTTTTTCTTCAACACCTACAAACTCCTGTTGGAGAAGCTTTCATACTCTTACCTGGCATTACCTTTCATGCGCTAATTTAAGAATGGTGACATCAATCATATGGGGAGATGCTAGCATTTTCAAGTTCCTTTGCAAATGGTATCATTGACAGCATGACACAATTTGTGCAAAAGCTTGAGGTAAGTCACTCGCTAATTATCTATGGATGCCTTTATACATATATGGTATTATTGCAAATACTAGTGTTAGATCTCTAAACACTTCATCTAGAGATATCTTAACTGCAAATTGCTTTTTTTCATATTACTCTAACCTTTAAACTTTGATAGATATTCATAATTATGTACCATAGCTTCCTCCGTGCCCTTCACTATCCATTCACTCATTCCAAAATCAACATCATTTTTAGACATCACCCAACAAACTTTGAGTTTGACTCTAGTATTACTTTGATAGATATTAACCAGAAATAATCACATGACTTACATAGTCAACTTAAAAGGTGAATCTCATATTTCTTCCTGAGTTGCTTACACTATCTAATCCAATATTCTTTTTGTTTATCAAAATTATTGACTTCATTGCAGTCTAGTAAATGGTTGAGCTGGCTGTTAAATAAAATTGCTTGTGAAAACAACCTTGCGACATCTAAATTTGATCTGGTGAAGCTGCACAGGAAATAATGTCTTATGTTATGTATTGGCATTAAAATGCTTTGTAATCCTCTTGAAGCATGTGGTTTTTGGTTGCTGGTTTTCTTTATTCTAAAAAGTTCTTTTCAGATACAACCTTTAGATATGATCGATTTTTGATTGATTTGCATGTTGAACTTCCTATCTTGTTTGATACCTTGTTATCAGATAATCATATATTTTCCCCTCTAAATTTTAGAACACATATATTATCTTTTGTATATTAAAGCTAGAATAAGATATATGCTCTCATTCTTAGGATTTGCAATCATTAAACGTTGCCTTAATTCTTTCTTTCTTTTGCAATATCATAGTGTTGGTTGCTTGGAAAACAATATACGTAATTCTCAGATTTTTTGAATACTTAATTATCCTAATGAATGCAATGGATATTATATCTCTATTTCCAAATATACAAGAAATTATTTTGAAAATCCAATTTAGGTTTGCTCCATAATCTTCCTTTAGTAGAAGCTACCTTCTGCTTTTTCAGCCCACAATTACCAGTCGACTTCTTCTTCAAACTTCTCACTAAGGATTGAAAATTTCTTCAAACACTTTATGGGTTTTGTTTCCCTACTCTCCAAATTCACTTTTCAAAATTTTAAATTTCATCAACAAATGAGAAAGTTATCACAATTTTACTAAAACTATGTTAATCTGATTTTAAAGTTATTTAATAATAAATGAACGTGCTGGTAAAGGTAATTTTAAATAATCATAAGAACAATATAATATTATTATTACCTTTATATTAGTGAAGGATAATGATATAAAGATGAGGACAATGTTGATAATAGATTCATAATTTTTATTAGTATTGGATAATTATACAAAATAATGATTTTTGTCACTAATAATGATGTAATTACAATCAAGGCTGACTCTAATGCTATACATATTTGTGAAATGACAATTGTTGGTTAGGCTTCAATTGTTTCCACTCTTAAAAATTGCATTCCATCATTATCTTTTGATGTGTTGACATGCTCTTCAGTTGTGCCTACTTTAAAGGTTGCCCCTGAGACAGGTGTCCTTGAAGGAGATAGACTTGAAGCAAAGAATCCTAAGTCTTGCCGCTCTACTTCTTCTTCTGAATCAAATGCATTTCTTGGTGACGATTGTGGGTCCTTGGATTTTTCCGAGTTCTTTGTCAAAGAATACAATCATTCCTATCCACTTGGACCTCCCAATAGTTTCATACACCTCTATCAAGAAAGTTAATTGTCCTCTCACTAAGGAAAGCAATCACGATCTATCAAGGAGAATTATTGTACCGTTGTTGAGGAAGATGGTCAGGCATCTATAAAAGAGGCTAATGTTTGTATTCCTATTAAGAAAGATGATTATGATCTCATAGATGTGTATGATACTCATTGGTGGAATGACACTCTCTATGTAGATCCACATCCTTCTTAGAATTTGCAAACACATTACGGCCTTGACTTTAATCTTGTTTCTAAATATGGCTATAGATGTAAGGGTTGTGAGTGTAATGAACAAGGCATTCAAGTCCCGAAATAATGTAAATGTTATAAGTGTAACTTGGGGCTTGGTTTCTTCTCTTGAATAGTCTAGGAGAAAACCATGGTTGAATGTCAACATGATTTCCATCGAGCCTCTTAGTCTAGTTCATCCTAAACTAATTAAGAGTAAGGTAGAATCTAACAAAGTTCCTCTAGATGTCTTTTCCTCAGAGGAAGTGCTAGAATAATTCTTAGGTGTCTACTCCCATCTACATTCTTATCACCATAAATGGTGATTCCTATATCGCTTGCATAAACAAGCATACTTTGGAGAATCCATTTTGAGTATAGATCAGGATGCTCCTTTATCTAATGTGGATGATAATGTTCCTATTTTCCATCTTGAAGATCGTAGTTCTCTCCTTAAAGGAGATACTACTAATATTTTCATGGATTCTAAATATTCTGAAAAGGTGATTAAGATTGGAAAGTTCCTTTCTTTAGAAGAATCTAAGCAACATTCTGATTTATTGCATTCTCATCTTGATATCTTTGCTTGGTCATATGAGGACATGTTTAGTATTGATGGGTCTATGGTGGTTCATAATATCATTTTATGTCTTGATGCTAAGCCTATTAAGTGAAAGATCTGAAAGGTGAATCCCAAAGTTGCATTGTTGGTTAAGACTGGGATATAGAAGCTTCTAAAAGTAGGCTTTATTTGTCCTATTGACTATTCTCCTTAGATATCGACTATTGTTGTTGTTAGCAAGATGTATGGTCTTATTCACATTTTCATAGACTTTCATGATCTCAATAAGGTTTCTCCTAAGGATGATTTTCTATTGCATAATTTATCGATATCATTGTAGACTCGACTGAAGGCCATGTCTTGTTGTCCTTCATGGATGGCTTATCAGGCTAGAAATCAAATTTGTATTAAAACCTGGGAGATCATTATAAGATAACCTTCAGTACCCTTTTGGGTACTTTCTATTATGTGGTCATGTTGTTTGGGTTAAAGAATGTAGGAGGGTATTAGCACAAAGCTGTGTCACACTTTCAACCAACTTATCAGCATAGGTGAATTTAAGTAATTTTAACTAAAAATTAATTTTGGTCGAACATATGATCTTGTAAGATTCATTCTAGTTAAGTTATATATGTACACAAAATTTCCAACTAAAATTGTTGGCTAAATGCATATTTAGCACCACTTTGAGTCCAATTTACTAAAAAAATAAAATTATTTGAAAACTTGATTTTTCAACAACTTCTACTCATGTAAAAAACATTTTTTTTTAATATAAAAATACCCTTTTGTAGATCCATAAGTTTAGTTTAAAAAAATGTATATATTTTAATAGTTTAATTATTATTTATATTTTATTTTTTATTTTTACTAAATGTAGGTTAACGGCACAAAACATTAGGTTGATTACCATGTCAAAGAAAAATAGTAAAAATTATTTGAATTTTTTGAAAAAATATGACACCCTAAATATAAGAATCTATATCAAGATGGTATAATTTTTTTTCTATTTTAGATAAATAATTTTTATGAAACTTGACATCGACTAGAAACAACTAAGTTTTAACACGCGCACATGATTTTAATATTTATTTAAAAATGAATATTAATCAAAATTGGAAAAAAAAATCCATGGCACCCTAAAGTTTCAAGTTATAAATACAAAAAAAAAAATGAAGGAAAATAAAAAAAAATTACTATATAAAGGTTGACGTCTCATGTAACTTCATTTTTCAACATTTTATCAACAACTAAATTATAGTGTTAATTTATAAAAAACTATATTTAAATAACTTTTAATATTTTCAAAAAACTACAAACATAAAATATACTGAAAAATAAATATTTATTAGTTTACATCATTTCAAAATTCAAAACATATATATCACTTTTTAGTGATTCAAGTTTAAAATTTGGATCAATGTTGGACATTTCCTTTATAAAATAGTGACACGACTTTGTACTTTAACCCAAGAGCAACTTACCAATGAGTGATGACCCTTATCTTTCATGATTTCATTCACAAAATTCTAGAAGATTACGTTGATGATATCTTGTCTAAGTCTATAACTCATCAAGATCACGTCAAAAATATTCGTCTTATTTTTTAAAGGCTTCAACTCTATAAGATGAGACTAAATCCTCTTAAGTGTGTCTTCAACATTGACATGGAAAACTTTAAGGATTTATCATTTCTCACTATGTAATCGAATTCAATACAAATAAGATTGATGTAATTTTTAACATGCCCCCACCTAGAAACATCTCTCAGCTACATAGTTTGTATGAAGAGATCCAATAAATTTGTAGCTTTCTGTCTCAATTGGATGATCGTACACTTCCCTTCACATGTTTGTTGAAGAAATATGTTCACTTCTGATGGGACGTTGAGTACAAAAAATATTTTGAGTCAATCAAGAGTTATTTAGCCAATCCTCCTATCCTAATGTCAACTATTCAAGATAGACCCCTTTTGCTTTATATATCTGCATTATCCCATGCTTTATCAGCTTTTTTAGCTCAACATGATGATGATGGTAAGAAAATAGCAGTCTACTAAATTAGCCATATTCTGCTTGATTATGAAACTTGTTATTCCACCATGGATAAACAATGTCTTGCTCTTGTATGTGCAATGTAGAAGTTATGACATTATCTTCTTCATGTTGAAACTCATGTCATTGTAAGAAGTGATCTTCTAAAGAATTTATTCACTAGAACTAATCTTGCTAGAAGGGTAAAAAAATCTAGGTAATGTTACTCTTTGAGTTTGACATCAAGTTTGTAACTCAGAAAGCAATTATGGGTCAAGTTGTTTCCGATCAATTGGCAGAAGCTCCCTCATCTCACTCCTTCCCAAATTTGGATTTATTTCCAAATGAGGACCTTTCTACAACTGATCATGATCCTATATGGGAAATGTATTTTGATGGATTGAGATGCCAAGCTGGCTTTAGAGTAGGTGTAGTTTTAATCTCACTCAAAAGTAAGCTAGTTCCTTTGTCCTTTCAATTGGAATTTTATTGCACTAATAATATTGTTGAGTAGGAAGCCCTTATCATAGGTTTATGTGTCGCAATTGCATTGAAAACCAAACATCTTTACATACATGGTGATTCTGAGCTTATCATAAATTAGATTACAAGAACGTATCAAGCCAAGCATAATAAGCTATCTTAGTATCAAGATTTAGCCTTATCTTTTCTTGATCATTTCTCTTCATTTGCAATTGATAGTATTCCTATGAGATAAAATCGACATGTGGATGCAATGGCAAGTGTAGCCTCCCTTAGATCTTCCAATGATGATGTAGAAGAGTAGCACTTTGTAGTGTATATTCTCTACTGACTGATGTCTCAAAACAATCTAAATCCAGTGCTCTAATGCATGCAAATATAGACTCAGAGGAATGGTATTCTCACATTTATAATTATCTAAAGACTGGAAATTTTCCCGACAATGTGACGAAGAACTCTCACAATCAAATACAAAAAGTTTAAGTCTAATACATTATATTATTTGGCGCTCTTTATCAAAAATCTTACAATAGTCTTCTTTTTCAATGTCTCACTAAAGCAGAAATACCCCTTGCCCTTCATGAAGCCCATTCAGGCTCTAGGGGTGGACATTTTGGTGGGAAATCCTTGGTGCATAAACTATTTCACATGGGATACTTTTAGAAAATAATGGAGTATGAATCCTTTGCCTTTAGTTGGAATAAGTTTTCCACACTCCATGGAATTATTGGTATGCTTTTGGATTCATCTGTATATGTTTTTGTGTCAACGTTTCGAATCACACTTAGTGATCCATCATCAGGAAGAGGAACAATAGGAAAAAAGGAATGTAAAAGGATCCTAATAAAGGGTGGGGGAGGAGAGGTGAGAGAGAATAAAATAGGATTAAAGGGAAATAGACAATTAACAAACATAATGAATATGAATTATAAAAGACAAATTATGAAAGAAATTATTGGCAAGTAACTAAGAATGAATTATAAAAGAAACTAAAGCAAGCAACAAACCAAAAATAAATAATTAAATAGCTATTCAACAAAAATCAACAATTACGAAAAGGAAATCACTCCTAATGTTCATGCAATTACTAACAACTAAAGATAAGGAAAAATATATGAGTACATAAGAACAAAAATCAACAACTATGAAAAAGAAAGCCTAGTCCTAACAAGCAATTATAAGAAAATACTATGAAATATCTATGAATGAAAAGGAACAAAGGGATAAAAAACAAAGCACACCAAATGTGAAAAATGACAAAGGAACAAATAAAATAAAACATGTAGGAACATAAAAAAATGTAAAAAAAATAAAAGAATGAAAAAAGTTGAGATATAAATAAATATGAAAAATAAATAAAAAAAGAACAAATAAAGGAAATAAAGAAAATATAAAAAATAATGCATATAAAAGAATATATAAAAGAAGATATGCATATAGAAAAAGAATGTATAAAAATAAATAAATTAAAAAAAAGGAATATAAAAAATTATATCTCTATTCAAGAGTGTTTATGTGTGATATGGTGCTTGTGTGTTCCTATGTGGGATAGCGGAAAACCTGGCCACGCTTCCTCTATTTTTCCTCGTCGCTTTGCTGTAGGTGGGCGGGTGTTTGGTGGAGATACAAGGGGTTTTTTGTAGTTGGAGTTTTGTGTAGTTTTGTGGTGGGTGTTTGTTTTTCCAGTCAGGGATTGGTGTGGTTTTGTGGTGGTTGTTTGGAGTTTTTTGCATGGTAGGGATCATGATGTCGTCCAGCTTGGTGGTGGTTGAAGGTGTGAAGGCTTCTAATAGCTCTTCTTCAGGCTTTCATGCGCAGTGGATGGAGACGTTCTATGCGAGTGAGGGTTTGAAATTGAAGAAAGTCAATGGTTGTTGGCCTTGTAGCTAGGATCGACTGGTTTTGGTCCTTTCTCCTGATTCAATTGTTGAGGATGTTTTTTATTGGAGCCGTCATTCTCTCATTTGCAAGTTTTTGGGGATTCGTATTCCATTTTCCACTTTGGCAGCTTGGATCAGGTGGTCATGGTAGGTCGAAGGAGATATGGAGATTATGCTTGTTGTTAACAGTTATTTTATGGTTGCTTTCTCCAATATGACTGATCGTAGTCGAGTTTTTGAAGGAGGTCCATATTTCTATAATCATGTTGGGTTGTATATTAAAATCTAGCATATGGGTTTCAATTTGGCTGAAGAGCTACCTTCTCGAGTTCCTATTTGGGTTTGGCTTCCACGGCTCCCTCTAGAGTTTTGGAGAGAGGATATTTTGCAATGAATTGTTGCTCTATTGGGTAAGCCTGCAGTGGTTGCCCAGCAAACCCTTGACAAAAAGGTGATTTCTTTTGCTCGAATCTATGTGGAGGTTGACTTGCATAATCCCCTACCGGATTCATTGGAGATTTGGCTTGGCTCTTCTTCATGGATTCAACAGTTAGATTATGAATCTCTCCCTTTTCAATTTCGGCTCTATCACGAGTATGGGCATCTTCAATGACATTTCCCTAAGGTTCATAAATAATCTTGCTCCACTAACTCCCCATCTTCTTCAGATCTGTCGATTGGTAATGCGGACAAGGGGAAAGCTCCCATGAGAGAGGGATTTGTGGGCAAGAATAAGGATGGTTTTATGCTAGTTCAATCTAATGCTAAAGGATGGGGTTTGAAGTGGAATTTGAAGGATCGACAGGTTGATGAAGGATTTAACTGATTTGAATTGTTGGATACTACTGCTTTGGAGGAGGGGATTGCATCAACTATCACTCTTGTGGCTGCTGGTGTGAGTATGGTGGTTGTGTTAGTTCCTGAGGTAGGTCAGGATTTATTTGAAGTGTTGGCTCCACAGGAGACCTTGAACGAACATATGCAAGATCATATTGTGTTGGATAATTTGGCTAAGGAGGTTTTAGCTTCTAATATAGGTAAGGGGTCTTCTCAGAGCTTGGGGTTGCACCAGCACCTCCTAAAGAAAGGTCCTTCTAATAACTCTTCAAAAGGGCATAAGACATATTTGGAGAAGATTAAGGTTACTGGAGATTTATTGGTGGAATCAGGGTCTGTTAAACCCATTGATGTTCACTTTTCTCAATCCCCTCCATGATTATTCTCTCTTGGAATGTGAGGGGGTTGAATAACACCTCTCATAAACAAGCTATTCATTATTTGGTTGTAGTTCATTCACCAAATATCTTATGTGTTAAGGAGAATAAGGTTTATGTTGATGTTATGCTTCAGTTTGCTTCTCGTATCTGGAACTTTGGTCAGTTTCAGTGCATTGGATCTCAAGGGAATTTTGGAGGTTTGGCCCTATTTTGGAATCTGTGCAAGATTTCTCTTCTTTAGTGGATTTCTAGTCATTCCTCTATCTCCATGGTTGCTTCTGATTTGGATTCTGGTGAGACTATTCTTATCCCTAATGTTTATGCTCCAATTGACATTCATGGTAAAATCCAACTTTGGGCACATATAAGGTATGTTTGTTCTTGTGCTCCCTATTTTCCTTGGATCTTAGGTGGTGATTTTAATTTTGTGTTGAGTTTGGAGGAGAAAAGAGGGGGTTTTCCTACGTTAGGTCCTACTTCTGATCTTTTTTGAGCTCAGGTGGGTTCTCTGACTTTAGTGGATGTTAAGCCCTCTAATGGGATTTTCACTTGGAAAAATAGATGAAGTGGACAAGAAGCAATCTCTGAGTGGTTGGATAGGTTTCTTGTCTCCTATTTTTGGGTTGGTGGGGACTTGGTTGATTGTTCGAAAATTCTTGATTGGAGAGGTTCTGATCATTGGCCCATTAAATTTTATGCTTCTCATTTTGTTGTTCCTAAGAATCCTCCCTTTAAATTTCAACTTATGTGGCTTTAGGATTCTTCATTGTATGACTTAGTGGCGAAGTGGTGGAGAGAGGGAGGCTCGAATTTTGGGACAGCCATGTACTTATTTGTTAAGAAACTTCAATATGTCAAATATCACCTTAAGAGATGGAACAAGCTTTGTTTTGGTAACCTTTAGTCCAAGAAGATGGATGCTCTTGACCGTCTTGTTGTGATTACCACCAAATTTGGGATAGTGGTTTTTCGGAGGCTCTTGGAAGAGCGGATTTCCAAGAAATACAAAATGTGGAAGAGTGGGAGCTCCGTGAAGAGATTTATTGGAAACAAAGGGATCAGATTGATTGGATCTAGGAAGGGGATAGGAATACTAATTTTTTTTATCACTCTATCTAGGCATGTCCTAACAAGGGGTACATTTCTTCTCTGGTTACTTCTGAAGGTCTGCAAATTTCCTCTCTGTTGGCATGTCTGGAGAGGCTTGTTAGTTTTACTCTTCTCTTTTTGCTGAAGATTCCCCTCCTATTGTTGAGGAGGAGAATTTGATCCTTTCTTGCATTCCCTCTTTGATCACCAATGTGATGAATGATTCTCTCATTCATCCAATTTTGATGCCTGAGTTAGAAGAGGTCATTTTTGGGATGAACAAAGGTAAAGCTCCAAGTTCGAATGGTTTTCCTATTGAGTTTTTTTAGGAGTTTTGGGATATTATCAATCTTGATCTATTGGAGGTTGTTCAGGAGTCTTTTTGTAGTAAGTAGATGCTTCAGGCCATGAACTCAACCTTCTTGGTTCTCATCCCCCAAAAGGAAGGTGGTGATAAGCTTGACTTGTTTTGACCTATTTCTCTTTGTAATGAGGTGTATAAGATTATCAATAAATTGATTGCATAGAGGCTCAAAACTTGTCTTCCTGTTGTGATCTCTAAAAAGTAAGGAGGTTTAATGGCTGGCAATCAAATTCTAGATGGGGTGGTGGTGGCTTCTGAGGTTATTCAATCTATGGAAACTTCTAAGGACAGATCTATGTTCATCAAGTTAGATATGGCCAAGGCTTATAATAGGGTCAAATGGAGTATTCTTCATAAAATCCTCTTAGATTTTAGTTTTAGTTCAGAATGGGTGAATCAGACCATGAGTTGTGTTACTTCTTCTTTCTCTGTTATTGTGAATGAAGAACATTTAGAGCCTTTTGTTGCTTCTAGGGGCCTTTGCCAAGGGGATCCTCTCTCCCCTTACCTGTTTATTATTATGGCTGAGGGTCTTGGTTGTTTTCTTAAGTTATGTGCTTCTCAAGGATTGATTCATTGGTGGCAATGGGGTAATGGTTTGCCTTAGCTCTCACATCTCCAATTTTTGGATGACACTACTCTTATGGGATTGGATCGACTTCGGGAAGCTGAATCTTTTAGACATGCCTTGGATACTTACCTTGATGCTTCAATTCAGAAAGTTAATGAGCATAAATCTTTGATTTTCTTCTTCAACACTCTGTCGGCTATTCAGCAACGTATTGCTGAAATTTTGCTGTTTCAGATTGGGTCTCTTCCCTTTGTTTATTTGGGCATTCCTCTTTTTGTTGGTAGACATCTCAGGTCCTCTTGGCAGATTTTGTTGGACAAGTTGTGGCAGAAGGTTAATCATTGGACTCACCATTGGTTATCTACTATTGCTCACTTGACTCTACTAAATTTTGTTATTCAAGCCCTTCCTATCTACGGGTGTTTTGTTTAGGCTGCTCCCATATACTTTCTTTGAGAATTTGATGCTCTCTCTCAACAATTTCTTTGGAATGGTAATTTATCGACTACAAAATGGAGTCTTGTTAAGTGGGAAACTATGTACATACCTAAGGAAGAGGGTGGCCTTAGCTTGTGATTTGCTATCTTGAATGGGAAATATATTGATGCTAAGTTATATTGGCATTGGTGCTCTAGCCAGGTTTAGCTTTGGGCCCGTATTCTAACCCATAAGTGTCTTTAGGATGCTAATGTGTTTGATGTTCCTCGCTTTCCTCTAGTTGGAAAGTGGTTCTATGAGCTGGAATACTTTGAAACTGGGGGCTCAGTTGGTTAAGAATGGTCTCTTCTAGATGTGTCATTTGGGATCACAAGCTCATTTTTTGTTGGACTCGTGGGATGGTCATCCTTCTATCCTTTCTACTCATCCTCACCTTCAACCCCTTTATGATACTTTTACCGTTGCAAGTTGGGACACTGTTGATCATTATAAGATTGTTCATGATTGTGGGTTGGTTGTTCGGTACCACTAGAAACATCCTTCTGAATCACCTCCTAGAGGATCTATGGAAGATAGGGCTGAGTTGGGTCAGATTCTAGAGTCTCATGAGTGCACTACTTTGGCCGAGAATGATATTTTGGCATGAGCTAGTAATGATTTTTCTAGAAAGTTTTATGTCTCTGTAGGGTATATTGAGTTGGTGCGGCAGACTTTTGGGGACATTCGGGTTTCCTGGTGGAAGCAAGTTTGGTACAAGTTCTCATGGCCCAAGTGCAATTTTTTCTTGTGGTTGGTGATCCACAATTGGTGTCCTACATGGGATAATTTATGCAAGTGTGGTTTTCAGGGCCCTTTGATGTGTGTGTTATGTCATGCTAGTGAAGAGAGTGTCTCTCATCTCTTCTTTCACTGTTCATTCACTAGACATATCTGGCATTTTTAGTGGGAGGTGTAGAATCAAGCTTGTTGGCATGTCATGTCTTTGGATTAGTATTTTGTTCGATGGGGCAAGGCCCCGGTCAAAACCTCTTTTCTTCAAGTTGCTTGGACTCTTGACCCTTCTTTTATTCTTTGGAATATATGGTTGGAGAGGAATCATCGAATCTTTCAAGATGTGTTGTTGGGGGCCCAACACTTATGGTGGAAGATTCTCCACTCTTTTGGGGAAACTGTTTCGGAAAAGTGTGACTTGACGGAGGCTATGGATCCTACTAATGTTACTTGCTACAACCATCTCCATCTACCTCCCCCACATGGTCAGCTCACGAGGAAGAGATGTAGGCACCCTCTCTGGAAGATAAACAGGGTGGGAAGGTGGAGTCCTTCTTTGTAAGGCAGTTTGAAAATCAATATGGATGGATCTTTGTGGGGCAACCCTGGTCTTGCTGGCATTAGTGGAGTTGGTAGAGAAAGCTTGGGGACTGTTTAGTTCATTTTTTTTGTATTTAAAGGTCATCATACCAATAATTTGATGGAGGATAGGACTATTTTATATGTTGTGGAGCGTTCTTGTGCTCTTGGATGGAGACAGCTTATTTGTGAATCCGATTCACAGGTGGTGGTGCATTTTCTAACTCGACAACATTCTGGGGATGTTAGTTGGAGGTTAGTCTTAGTGGTTAACTAGATTCTTCATTTGTGTGATTCTTTGGAGTCTAAACAATACTTTCACTCATATCCCTAGGGAGTGGAATGGTGAATCGGATTTTCTAGCCAAATGGGCTTATGATCAAATGCAAAACTAGAATATTGAGGATAAGGATCAATTACATATGGGTTTGTCTCATTAGTTGGATCACTTAGTGGAACTTGAAAAGGTTGTTTGATGCCCCTGCTTTGTATATTTGCTTGTTTGAATAAATTGTAACCCCTCCTTTATTTCAAACTTATATCTCTATTAAATCAAAACAAAAGTAAACAGAAAATATGGGAAAAATTTAAAACTTACAAATAAGAATAAAAGAACATAGAACAAGGAACAAAAAAGAATGGACAATCAAACCAAATAATTAAATAAATACAAACAAGAAAGAAAATATATAAGAATATATAAATAAAAATAATAAACTACCTGTGAACATAAATTTCCCCAAGCTCCCTTCGGTTGATTTTGATTTTTGCTAAAGTACCGGCCTGCGCCCCATTCGTATGAACATCATCAGATTCCTTTTGCAACAACTTTGTCCAAACTGCAGCCATGTGTCCACCAGATGCTCTTCAAATGGATTTCTCCCTTCAATTTTTAACGACTCTCACCATGTTGCCACGCATTGACAATTCACATATTTGAAGGTTGCTTCTCTTCACTTTTCTACCGGACTGTGTTCAAGTGCCACGTATCATCGATTTGCATTCACTTTTGGTGAACGCCATTGACAACATCATTTGTTGGAAGACCTCCACATTTCTTTAGCGTACAATTTTTCATTGCATTGAGGGAGGAATGAACCATGGGCCCCGACATGTCACCACGTGGCTCTCTCAATGAAGTAAGGAGCAAGCGGCAGCCTTGCCAAGTCTGCCATGTATTCTAACTACCTTCGTGGGTAAGTGACACATGTCAACACCATGTTCTGTTGGGACCACTGCCATCATTCACAGCAGATGCATCTGGTTTGAGGGCGACAACATTCATGCTCGAATATTTTTTGTTGTAATAGCCTAAGGGAAATCATTGCTCTGGGTATCATCCTCCATGATGGGGGAATCTTTTTGGTTACTTTCTTGCCAGGTGGTGGGATTTTACTTATAAATATTGCTTCTTCTTTCAAAGCAAGGGTTCAAAATTTATAGAGAAAATTGTAGAAAGACACTAGGCCTCTTTTATTGTTTCAACTTATTGTAAAATATTTCTACAATGTGCCATTGTTTGACCTTTCTATTTCTTCACTATTTGATAAAGCTTTATACTGTGCCATCTTGTATTGAGTAATTTTTTCACAGACTTCTATAATTCCAATATAAGCTTACTAATTTAGACCATGTCTTTGACTCTTCTTTTCAGTAAATGTATAGAAGTTATTTTATGTTATTCATTGAGTTATTCAGGTTTCCATTTTGATTTCTATTATTTTGGGACATAGCAGATTGTTGAATGACCCTTAAATCATATCTAACAAATAGGTTTATCGTGCCCATATCGACTTCTTGGCGCATCACCTTAGATCAGATTTAATTTTACATTCATTTCCTTCTACCCTTTTCAAGCCCCCAATTACATAAGAAGTTGGCTTCTTTAAAAACTCAGAGGTCACTCAATTTACTGAAATAGGTCCGCCCTTTAATTGAGTTTCCTATAAAAGTTGGTACCTTGCCAAATTTTGGCATCAATAGTTTCATTTTTCTGGCTCACTCGATGGGACAACTTAAATGTACCTAAATCAAAAGAGGGTGTATGATCCATCGACCTGTTACTAGGTCTTAAAGAGTTAATAACCCTAGCTTTTTAGTCCCTCCACTAGTAACAACATGAACCTAAACTCATCTAGTGAATGTTTTGATCCCTCCACCAAGCATGTTGTAGGTTGCAAACAAAGATTATGTGGCATGGGATACCAGAAGTCCCCTTATAGAACCAGTTGTGCCCACCATTTGGGCACCTATCCTGGTCTCTACTCTAAAAGATATACCTAAACATTTACCAGAGATGGCTCAAGAATACCATCCAAACATCTGCAAGATGTGGCAGATGTGTGTTTAGTGCATGGATTTACAGATCAAAACATATTGCTAAGGTTGATCACAACCTCTTTCAGGGTAAAGCGTTAGACTAGTACCATACTCTTTTGGCTAACACCATCAGTACCTGGGACAAACTCAAAGATCCTTTCTATGAAATATTTTCAAATGACAGAGATCGATCCTCACTATACCATCAATTGGTGACTATAAAGCAGGCTCCCCATGAAGCCATCAATGACTTCAATTACCAATTCCATATAACTTGGTAGAGGATCCAAACTGCTATCCGCCCACCGATCAAGTTGGCATTTATGTTCTATATAAAATCCATCAATGTCGACATCTCTATGATGATTCAATCTCTTGGTGGAACCACTTTACTAGATGCATACATCATAGCAGTTAAGGCGGAGAACAATTTGATTGATGTCGATAAGTTGCCACCTCAGCCAATCATGCCCAAGTTTCTTGAGGTATCAGTTCTTGCCTAGGAGATGCCATCTACCAGTGCACCCACACCTCCTCAATCTATTTACACATATCCGGGCATGCCATAGAATGTTTCTTCTACATCCGGCTCTTTAGACGATGAGATTTGTGACATAAAAGAATTATTGCAAAACCTAGCAAATGAAGTAACTACCATCAAGCCCAACTAGGCCACTCCTCCAAAACCAGCCTACCAGAATTATCAAAGCAGAAGGCCTTCATACCAACAGAACCAATATCAAGGAGGCGCATGTACAAATCTCTAAGATCAAATGACTAACCAAATAGTGCCAGTACCTACCCCATTGGGAGCTTCTTAGCCAATTATTGTAGCAAAGAGCTAACCATATGGCAGAACAGCCTCACCAGAGATATCAATCCCCGGTGCTTCCCCTGCAACGATGTGCACATGCCTTGAAATTTTTTGCACGGAAAATTACAACATAAGGTTGTAGAATAGCACAGCCAAGGTGTGGGGCCAAGTTCATGAGATTATACATATTCCTCTCCATAAATGAAAATGCGGTACTCACCACTCAGATGCAAGGAATGTCCCTTGAACAAGAGAACATCATAGCTCTCGATCATGCACTCTTTTCATAGATGGAAGGAGAAGAAGTGATTTTCACATACAAGGAATCCACATCAAAAACCTTGCACGTATAGTCCAATTACAACACTCATTCAAAGAGGAGATTCATGTGTGAATCAGTTACCTCGCAGCCTAAAATTATCCCTGATAAATCACCTAGTTCTTCTACAATTTCTCTACAACTGCAACTACACAAGAGATTTTGATAACCATGGCTAAAGAATAGAAGCCTTCAAATCAGTCACCACTCAACATGGTGGAACAATTAAAAAAATATTTTGCTAACGTATCCCTTTGGGATATATTAGCTATTCCGGAGCAATAGTCATTACTACAGAAGGCCCTCTGGGAAGATGTAGTTATAGAACCGACATAGCAACTGCTCAAAGAAAATACCATAGGCCCATCACCTCCAACAAAAGTTCTTGCAAATACCATAGAGGAGACCTCTATTGAAGTTAAAGAGAAACCGAAACCCAAGCCCATTTTCTTAACTCTTATTGTGGGGAAGAAATTATTGCATAATGCAATGATTGACTCTGGCACTAGCATTATAGTAATGCCCAAGAAAATATTTGAAGCCTTAGGAATTAGCTATGAACCTTTGAGAAGGGGGGTTATGCAGCTCGATGGGAATAAAGTAGAAACCATAGGTGTCATTAAATACCTCCCCTTGACCTTATTCACCTACCCAAGCATCGTAGTCCCACAAGATACTGTGATCATACATGTTCCTTCCATCTTTGACCTCTTCCTATCCAGGGAATTTACTTCAAAAATAGGCAAATACCTTTCTTTGGATTAGTCACAATTGATCTTGAGGACCAAGAACGTAGCTAAAATGAAGATAGTGTCTGAATCTTTGTATTCACAATATGTGGCTGATGAAGCCATGATCAACTTTGAGGCTACTCATACCTCTTTCACTAAAGAAGAGACATATGGTACCGAGCTACTAGAGGATGAGAACATGATTGGAGACCAGACCAATCAAGAAGAGGTCCTCTTGAGTGAATACCTATATCATCTATGATGAAGATCAAGAGATTCCAAAGGTTACAAAGGACCCTGCAGTCAATCGAGCTTCAAAGTTGTGGACATTGCACTTTGATGGTGCAAGGTGCAAGGTTGCCGTTGGCACCGAGATATGTTTGACATATCCAACCAATGAGGAGATTCTTACATCTTTCTGCTTCCAGTTTTCTTGCTCGAATAATGAAGCTGAATATGAAGGCCTTGTGCAAGGTCTAAGCCTCGTAGAGCGAATAGGTGTTAAGCAAAAAATGGTGTTCGGAGACTCCGAACTGATAGTTAATGAGGCCCAAAACATCTTTGCAGAAAAAATTTCCACATGCGGTCTTATAGACACATAGTTTGGGACCTCATTGAAGGTTTTGAGGCTTTTAACATCCAGGCAGTGCTCAGGGAGAAGAATTCAACTACGGATTGCATGAAAACAATAGGATCTTAGTTTGATCCTATCTATGGCTTGATTAAGAACATACACTTTGTGTGAGTGATCGTTTGACCCTCTATTCCAGATAATGGTCAAAGTTGTAAAGTATTCAAAAGTGATGAACACATCACCTCGTTCATCCAACAATCGGAAGAATTTGGCGATCAGCTTCAACCAAGGATCGAAGAAGTATATGAAGTGAAAATCTTTTAGCTAAGGTCTAACAAGCTTCTGAAGGGCGTAGTCACTCTCAAAAATTTGTTCGACTATGATGATGCTAGGAATGATAGGAGAAAACTTGTGGCAAACCAAGTGGACTACGTAGATCTCGAAGTTGGAAATGGAAAAAAACTAAAAGTTGGAAGAGAAGTTCCACAACATGACAAGGATAGACTTGTGCACTTTTGTGAAAAATATAAAGGAGTAGTGGCCTGGTCTTATGATGATCTCAGGGGATATGATCCTGACATCATCCAAAACACTATTGAACTAATAGAAGGTGCTAAACCTTGTCCACCAAAAGTAGAGGCCAATAAATCCAAAGATCGAAGCCCTAATGGCATAGTAGCTAAAAACATTGATCCAATCTAACATCATGTTTCTGATCAAGAATAGTACATGGGTGTCCAACCTTGTTTCAATACGAAAGAAGAATGGAGACATTCACCTCTATGTTAATTTTTGGGACCTAAACAAAGCATCACTAAAGGATCACTACCCACTACCTTCCATGGAATCGATCTTGTAGACTGTGCCTGGTTTGGAGATGTTTTATCTATTAGATGGATTTTTGGGTTACAATCAAATCCATGTCAAAGAAGAGGACCAAAACAAGACAATGGTCACTACCAAGTGGGGAATGTTCACATATGCTAAAATATATTTTGGCCTCTCAAATGCAGGAGCCACTTAAATTCAATAGGAAATAGATATCGCTTTTAGCAAATTGATCAACAAGATTATCTTAATCTATTTAGATGATGTGACTGTATTCTTCAAATCTAAAGATGATCATTTTAATCATCTAGAGGTGGTTTTCAAAAAATTCCAAGAGTTCAGGGTATCCCCGAACCTGAAAAAATATGTCTTCGGAGTGTCACAAGGAAAATTGTTCAGACATGTAGTGTCTAAACAAGGAATCATGATTGATCCTAAGAGGATAAAATAAATTAGGGAACTTCCCCTACCAGTCAACAAAAAGGGAGTCCAATCTTTTATGGGGAAGGTTAACTTTGTAAGAAAATGTATTTATTATTTTCTAGGACTAATTAGACCAATTACCCTGATGCTAAAAAAGGATCAATTATTCAAATGGATGAAAGAAGCTAGAGAAGCCATCGAGAAGGTTAAGAATGTTATTTCTTCAGATCCTGTACTGGTAAATCCAGACATATCAGAAGAATTCATAATGTATGTATTCAGTAATGAGACAAGCATCACTACTATTTTGACTCAAAAGGACAATGAAGGAAAGGGAGAACATCTGATAGCATTTCATTCCCGGACCTTAAAGGAATATGAGACGAACTACAACTTCATCAAGAGGAAAGTGTTCATAATTGTAAAGGAACTCAAGAAGTTCTGACATCTTATATCTTGCAATAAGGTGATTTTTTATGTCGCACATTCCAATGTGCATGAATACATCATGGAAGGAGAAATCATCAAAAAAAGGGCCAATTGGATCACCAAGATACTTGAATATGAAATTGAGGCCAGGCGTACAAACAACATCCAAGGAAGAGGGCCATGCAAATATTTGACGCACCATGAGGAAATGGCAGTTGAAGAAGAGCAATCGGAGCGAGTTCTAACAAATGAGTCTGAGCTCGAAGGCTACTACCTAGCAGATAGAGTGAGATTCATGTACACCGAAAAATATTTGTCAGGACTTCCTTCTTAGAAGAGAAGATTCTACTGGCTGCAAAACAATAGATACTCACTTATTGAAGGGGTCCTCTTCAAGAGGAATTTCAATGTTGTTTTACTGTGGTGTGTCACCATAGAGCAAGCGAAGAGAATTCTCGGCACCTTGCACAGTAGTCCTGCACATGCAAATTTCTCTACAAAGACCACCGCCATTAAAATCCTATGTGCTAGGTACTTTTGGCCTATGCTATTCAACAACTCATACAAGGTCATAAAAGCCTGCAAAGAATGCCAATTCTTCTTAGGAAGAAGTAATTTTTTTGCAATGCTTCTCAATCTGATAGTAGTGGATGAGAAATTCATGCAATGGGGGTTAGATTTCATCGGAATGATCAATCATGTCTTCAGCATTGGCCATAAGAGGATTCTCATCACCACAAACTACTTTACCAAATGAACTGAAGCCATGCCCCTGAAGAATGTAATGAAGGCGAAGATTGTGGCTTTCTCGAGGGGCTAGTAACAAGATTTGACCTACCAAAGACCATTTCAGACAATGCCAAGGATTTCCTAGGCTCTAAGGTATGCCAAATCATACTTGTGCATTACATATTCTTGAAAAAATCATCAAATTACTACCCGTAAGGGAATGACATCGCCGAGTCGACTAAAAAAAATTTAGTCTAACTCATTAAAAGAATCAGGCCAGACCATGAGAAGGAGTGGCATAGGAACCTTTGAGAAATGCTCTAGGTAGATCGCATAACTCCCAAGCAAGCCCTCAAAACTTCATCGTACGAATTGGTATACAAGAGGGAGGCACTGTTTCCCATCTCTATGGAAATCCCACTATTACAGTTGCTCAAATCCCTGGAAATTGAAGAAAATGGAGCTATGGAGGTTCAGTTGGTCAAGTTGCTAGAAGTGCAAGAAAAAAAGGAAAAATCCTTGATAGCCATTTCCAACTACCAACAAGTGGTTAAGAGATGGTTTGACAAGAAAGCCTCAGACCAAGGTCTAAAGTATTGAGACCTGGTATTGAATTTCAATGAAAGGGCCACAAAGCCTGACCTACATCAAAAATTTGATAGTCTATTGGAGGGCCCTTTCAAAATAATTCAATGCAAACAACACAATGCATTTGAATTAGAAAACATGGAACAAAAAGCATTGGGTATTCCGGTCAATGGAATTCACCTAAAACTGTTTAATTAAGCTTCAAATTATTTCACCTGTGTAAATATGTAAGTATTGTAATTATTTTTCTTCATTTTTTTGTTGGCCGATCTTTCAATAAATTCCATAATGCAAGAGAAGAGAAAAGTGAATGATACCCATGATGCAGAAAAATAAACTCATGTGCGAAGAATTAAAGTGAACCCATATTACAGAATCTAATGAAAAAGGAGATAGGAAGTTTAGTAAGAAAGTATATTCGTTATATATATGCTTTGGTAAATACATTTTTAAAATGGCTCTGAGGCCATACATTCAAAATTATATCTATATATATGGAGCTTCTTCATATATATGTACGAGAAAGCATTTTTTCAGGCATATATATACAAAAAGGGAAAAAAAATGGTTGAAACTTTAATTGGCTAGAGGAGCAGGAGCATTATCGTAAGTAGAGGGATTATTGTCAGCAATAGGAAGGTTGTCATCAACAGCAATGGGGCTAGGAGTAGTAGCATCATTCATAGCACCAAGAACAAGTGGTAGAGGGAACACAAGGTTCCTAAAATCTATATAACGGTCCACATCATACAATAGAACCACATTGTAGCAACACAAAAGGAAATGGCATGCATTGGTGGTCCTCTCACGGTGCTCAATTTGTGAAAGAAGCTAGAACCCACTTAGAAATGGAACCCATGGTACCATGACATCCTCTACAATGTACTTTCATAGGTCATTTTCCACTGGAAGGCCTAGGCCATATACATCATTAGTCACCGCCTCTCCAAGGCCACCGAGGTATTTCTTCAAGAAAATCTAAAGTGTTTGATGCAAGATCATGCCCTTGGGGACCTAAATCTTGAGAAAAGAGGCAATGAAGTGGGAGCAGATGTTCATGTTCACTCTATACTTGTCTTTGTATTCAATATAGACCCTCCCCAAAACCCATTTCATGGCTATAATAGCCAGAGAATGCTTGTTTCTGGTCATGTGCTTAAGAATCCTATTGAAAATCTCTCCTTATAATGTCATCTAGGATTTGTTACAAACTAGTCTGATAGGAGTATTCATGGTACCTTAGTCTTCTCAACTACCTAAGTCTAACTCTACACAAGCACAAATCCTACTCAGCTGCCAAACACTAATCCTAGCCAACTTCCTAAATGTTAATTCTTGCTAAATGCTAAGTGTGATTTTGCTATAGTCATAGGGACTATTTATAGAAATTTTTGAGGTAGATGCATGCCATAAGCATGATGCTAATCGAGTGTTAACTCAAGAATCCCACCTAGTTGCGACTGCAGGTACAAATTTTTGCATGTGAGATTAAGGAGCGGTAATTAATTAACGCAATTTGTTGGAAGTCACAAGCAATAACTCATACAGACGGGCACTGAGGTGTCACGTTGCAGGCAATTTCAAGCTCCAAGGCATGATGAAAATATTTTTAAGTACTCATTACATCTTTGGCTTAATTATTCCTTTTGGATATTAATTGCCAAAGCATGCGAAAGGTTAGCGATCTTTCAATCAACGGCTCAATTCCCCAAGAAAATCGCACCAAAGTACATGATCACTAATGCCATTATGAATTCCCTTCTTTTCAAAAAGGCAACTAATTTTTTTCACATGGGCAGGAGAGTTGGTGGTACATGCCAGATTTCATGCAAAAAGGTAGTTGTTGTCTACCACTTTAAAGAAAAAAAATCAAAGGAAAAAGCTAAGTATTGCATACAAGAGCTAAGTAGAGTAGAAAGCTTCTTGGATACACAAAAGGATTTTGAGTGCATAATTATTGAGAAAGCCTAAGCGCAGTGCAAAACAATGACAAAGAAACTAAGTGCAGAGAAATAGCTATAGGAGATTCACTGCTCCGATGTAGATTGAACCCAAAGAAAAAGGAAAGAATTCATTTGGGTTTGCGTTTAGAGCCTTGTGTAGTGTTTTAGGTTCCGTTCATACCACTTCAGTGTGCTTTCTAAGGAAAAACTTACGAAACATGGAAGCAACCCAAAGTTCTCAAGCAGAAATGCAAGGCAAAGAAACACAAAGTTTATATGACACCATGCATGCAACACCTACCACCTATGTCTTGGAAAATGTCTCTTACGCTTCGTTTGGGATACCAAAGAAGCCAGTGTGGGTGAATACAAAGGTTGCATAAAATAAAAAGACCCACAGAGACCAAAGCCGAATAAAGGAAATGTGGGATAACATATATGATTCCATCCTTGAGAAGAACCCTGAGACTCTTAGGGAGGAAGCCTGCAAGAGGATTTAGAAAAATAGCGACCTAGATTCCTTTGCACATAAGTGTTGGTTCAGTGGGCTTCCACAATATATGGTCCCATTCATACATTACTGCCCAGAGCTGGTCGACAAAGCCATCAAGAATTTCAACCCGGCTACCAACACCATCGAGAGCCAAGAGCTAAGAGTTATTATCTGCAAGGAGGCCATCTAGGACATGTTGTCCATCCTAGAACAAAGATGCAAGGTGGATAGAATGGAGTCACTCACTCTAGCAAAGGGAGAAATCATATGGAAAACCAAAGATTTTGCTCTAGATTTTTATAACAAAGAAACCCAAAGGCCGAAAGAAGCTCAAGAAAGGCCACCAAAGATGATGGCAATGCATATAAAATTCAACACAGACATGTATGAAGGATTCCTTCTCAATAATGGAATTTTTTTTGTGGCCTAGACATTGACAAAAATGTTTAGGAATCTCAACTAGGCTTGGGGTTCCAATTGCATAGGAAACATTCCCTTTTCTGGTATGACTTGGCAGAGTTCCTCATCAAGGAGATGCTAGGCCAGATAGTGGAATACATAACACAACAAAGGTTCATGTTTCCTTCTTTCCTCGCCCATATGTTTTTGCATCAAAAACCTGACTTCTTCAAAAGATATATGGGGTTGGCCATATTTGATGAAAACAAGATGAGAAGGCTAGTTTCTATATGGACTTCTCTCCTCTCTGCAACCTATTATTATTATGCATTTTCATATTATTTCTTGACTCTAATTTTGCAATATATGAGGGAGGACAATGGTATTTTATGGCTTAACTTAGACCAGACAGAGTACATGCAGAATTTCATTCTGAAATCTGACTTGTTTCTGGGAGAAGGTTTCACATTCATCTGAATGTGCAGCTTCATTGGGGAACCATTTTGACTTCTGGCATGTCTCACAGATTGTGTGCTAGCCCTAGATATGTTCCAACATGTGTCAATTATTGACTTCACCTTCTGTGGAGGAAAAGCCAAGAAGAAAGGATTTTTCAGCTGTCCGTTGAGCTTTAAGACAGTGATTATGGCCAAGAAGCAGATGCATGAACTACTAGAAGAAAATCTAGATCATCTGGGGTTGGTATGCATTTGTGATAAATGGAATTACAAGCCTAATAATGACTTACCGAATTAATTTTTCAAGGTAACGCACAACCCTCGACCTTACTATGAGAAGCGACAAAATCCAATGGAGGATGTGAATGAGCCATTGGTGGACCTAATCCATACTCCAATTAGAGATAGTGAGCCACCATGGCTCAAGCTCTATTTCCAGATAGAGAAATATGATAAAACAAGGCCGATCAGGGCTACTCTTCACAATAATTTGATAAGGAATTTCAACTAGAGTGAAGAGAAAGTTAAGGATTTATGGATTTACCGATAGGAAATCTAGTACACTAATGCTCCTTATAGAGGCATAGAGATGGATGATAGGTTCGATAAATTGTGGAATGATGAGCATCCTAATTTCGACATAAGTGATGAGGATGATGCTGACCCAGAGGAGGATGAGGATGAAACCAATACTGAGGAAGGAGGGGAGAAGGAAATGGAGATCCAAACGGTCCCAGTGCAAAAAAAGGAGAAGGCAGTGAAGCAACATGTCAAGGTTTCTTCAAATGTGCAGGTGAATATATCATGTGTGAGGGCTTCACTAACTTGAACCTGGCCCACAAAAAGATCCAAAATAGCCCAGCAACAACAATCAGAGGCTATAATGGTGGAAGACTCACCACCCATTAAATGGCAACACACTAAAGCATCTTTTGGAGAGTGTTCATAGGAGCCTAAGGTGGGCCAAGAGCCTACAATGAGCCAAGGATCAAAATCATCTGCACTGCAGGTATCTTTCCTTCCCTCTTCTCTTGATTCAAAATCTCTAGTAACTCTTGTTGTGTCTATGTCACCCCTCACTCCAAGTGCTGACCCTTCTTTTTCCACTTCTACTACAATGGTCGCAGGAGGTTTCAAATAGTTCTTTGAGGCTGCATCATTTTCCTTTACCCCCTCCATGGACCTTTACGCCTTTCGTTAAAGCCCATTCCACGACCGCTAGTGCTTCACATTTTACTTCCACAACCATCGTTGATACCTCTCTTGCTACTTCTATGTTGGCCCCAATCCAGTCTACCCAGCTGATGGAATCTGCCATGGCTCCACTTCATTCACCGCTTCCCTTAACTCCTCCCACTGGTTCACAAACTGGGCCTTGACATGTCCCTCCTTTCTCTCCACAAATGGTTAGTCTTTCAAGAAATAAATCTCTCAGAACAACTACCCTCTCATTCCCCTTTGCCCTTCCTCCTAGTGCACCTTTCCTAGGTGGACTCATCTAGTCGCCAACAATTTTTTTCGCAGAGGGTGACAAAATGAAGCAAGCACAGGCTATCAGGGTCCAAAAGCAATGAGACAAGGATGCTAAGAAGCTAGTACAGCCTAAGGTACAAACTATTTTCAATGAAACTCAACAATCACTACATTTCATGACCATGTACCCGACTGTCATCAAACCATAAGGAGTGATGCAACCCGATGATTACAACATGTATGCCATGGAACTTGATCTGAGCATAGCCCAGCCATAGGAAAAAGTTGAGCTCATGGAGGAGACACAGTAGGTGGTGACTAATGACTTCCTCAAGTCTGGTCACCAACTAAAAAAGAGAGACGATGAGCTAAGAATTATCAAGGAGAGGGTCGATTTCATGCTGACAAAGGAAAAGGAGAGGGATGCTGAATTTGAGTGCCTATCACAACAAGAAGAGATAGAGTGAGCTAAATTCCAAGAGGAACTTTTGAAGTTCTAATCCTAAGACTTGAACCTGGTCATCGAGTTGTAGCAAAAAAGCCAAGGATATCAAGACCAGTTAGCACAAGTGGAGCAAGAAATGCAACCAAAAAATGAGGAATTTCACCGCCAACATGCTCGATTAGAGAATCAGATGCAACAAAAAGTCATGGAATTTGAGGCCCGACGAACTCAACTGGAGAATGAGCTCTAGGAAATTAAGTTTTCCCTTGAGAGGGAAGCAACAAACAAAGAACGAGCTGAAGCAACCTAGCTCATAGAATCAAAAGCCCTGTAGGGACAAATTTTAACCACAAACAAAAGGATTACAAAGCTCACATGAGAGGTTGATTCAAGGGATGTGGAGATCAGTGCTATGAAGAATCTTCCCCAACCCCCTGCTACCAAGTCCTACCTCCTTCAAGTAGCCCAATGGCTATATGTTTAATACTAGGAAAGAGTTAAGGCCTTCTGCTTGACTCTCCAGCTAATGCTCCAATTCATGGTGGAGGCAACAAGTTTAGGTAGGGAGGTTCATGGAGAGATTGAGCATTTCTCTCAATCCATCGCAAAGAAAGTTCTCGAGGAAAAACATTTGTTGGAGAAGCTATACATGGTCTAGGATGAAGAATTAACAAATGTGGGGATTGGAGACTAGAAGGCCACTACCAAAATAGCAAACAAGTTCACCCACTTCCACGCAGCCATCCTCCACACTAGCGAGTGCGCTACCACACTGGACCGAACCATGAATAACATGGGGGCAAGGTTCTCCCACCTAACTCAGATGGGCTTACCATCTCCATTTCTTTCAGAAGAATTGGTGGCCACAATGGAGTAGATTGCAACAAAGATTGAAGAGAAACAACAAGATGCATCTACTTTTCAAAGCTTCAGTCAGCATCTCACTATAGAAGATATTGAGGATGTCACCCATTTGATAGCATGACTTCTTTTCCAACTCAAATCCTAGGCCGGTATATCGATGACGCTGCCTTACAAAGAAATGATCGATCTACATGGAGCACAATAGAATCTGCATGACATATCAACACCATCTAAGGCTAACTACTTACCTCTGTAGTCTTCTCTCTCTACGCTTTGATTGCATTGCCTAATGGATAAGACTTTGGTCTACGAACCAGAAAGTTTTGGGTTCCTCATTTCGTAGGCAAAACACCCCTGATAGTCGCCAAAAGCTATGAAGATAAATTTCCTCAAGCTCCCTTCAGGTGATTTGAATTTTTGCTAATGTACCGGCCTGCACCTCATCCATTTGAACATCATCGAGATCCTTTTGCAACAGATTTTTCCAAACTACAGCCACGTGTTTGTCAGGCACTATTCGAAGGGATTTCTCCTTCCACTTTTTAACGACTCCCGCCATGCTGCCACACATTGATAATTTGCATATTTAAAGGTTTCTTCTCTTCTCTTTTCTATTAGGTTGCATCGGAGTGCCACGTATCATCGGTCCGCATTCACTTTTGGTGGACCCCACCAACAACATCATTTGTGGAGGAGACCTCCATGTGTCTTCATCGGACAATTTTTCATTGCATTGACGGAGGAATGAAGTGCGGGCCTTGACCTGTCACCACATGGCTCTCTCAATGAAGTAAGGAGAAAGTGGCAGCCTCGTCAAGTCTACCACATATTTTAACTGCCTTCGTGGGTAAGCAACACATGTCGATGTCATGTTCTGCTGGGACCATCGCCATCATTTGCAGGGGATGAATCTAGTTTGAGGGTGACCACGTTCATTCTAGAATATTTTCTGTTGCAATGGCTTAAGGGAAATCATTGCTCTGGGTATCATCATGCATGATGAGGGAATCTTTTCTATTACTTGCCTGCCAGGTAGTGGGATTTTACTTATAAATACTACTTATTCTTTCAAAGCAAGGGTTCAAAATTTATAAAGAAATTTGTGGAAAGACACCAGGCCTCTTGTATTGTTTCAGCTTATTGTATAAGATTCACAGACTTTTCCATGGTTTGTCCTTTCTATTTCTTGACTATTTGATAAAGCTTTATACTGTGCAATCTTGTATTGATTAATTTGTTCACAGAATTTTATAAATTTTATTATAAGCTTACTAATTCAAACAATTTCTTTGACTCTTCTTTTCAATAAATGTATGGAAGTTATTTTATGTCATTGATTGAGTTATTCAGGTTTCCATTTTGATTTTTGTTATTCTGGGACATAGCAGATTGTTGAACAACCCTTAAATCATATCTAACAAATAGGTTTATCATTCCCATATCTACTTCTTGACACATCATCTTAGATTAGATTTAATTGTACATTTGTTTCCTTCTACCCTTTTCAAGTTCCCAATTATAGAAGAAGCCAACTTCTTTAAAAACCTCGAGGTCAATTATTTTAGTGCAATAGGTCCCCCCTTTAACTAAGTTTCCCATAAAGGTTGTTACCTTGCCAGCTTTTGGCATCAACACTACCAATAAAAGAAAATATAGGAAAAATTATACATTAAAATATGTAAAGAAGAAAATATAAATAAGAAGGGGTAAAAGAGCATATAAATAAGAATCTAAGGACAAAAAGGGATAAATAAAAAAAGAATAAAGAAACCTAAAAACAATTAAAAATATGAATATATATCTATGAGAAAAAATATATATACACACACACAAGAGAAGAAAAGAGAGGAAGGACAAAAAATAAACGAAAGAGAGAAGGAAAAAGGAGAACAAAAAGGAGGGAATAGACAAAGCCGTCTAAAGGGCAAAGAGGGACGAGGATGGGGAAGAGAAAGAAAGAATTTCAAAAAAAAGGGAAGAAAATAATAAACAAGGAAAGGAAGGGGTAGCGGTGGGACCAAGAGAGACCAAGGCACAAAAAGACGAAAGGATAGATAGGGGAGGGAAGGGGGGAGGAGGGGGTGAGGACACAAAAGGAAATAAAGGAAGAGAACACTAGGGAAGAGGGTTGGGATAGAGGGAGTTCAAAAGGGGTTTCCAAGAAAGACTTATGTGCCAAATTTCATCTCAATTAAGATTGGTACATTGTGGTTTTTTATGCCAATGGCTTCTTGGAGCTTACACTTGAAGAAAATTTCTTCCTTAACCACAAGATGGGTGCTCTCAAGGAAAATTTGATGTTTGGTGAGACGGGAATGCTCTACCAATGTAGACTTTGATATTTGATCATGCCTAATATCAGCAATGTACTCTTTGATCTTGGTGTTTATCGATTGGCCAATTTCACCAATATATGGGATACCATAAGAGTAGTCAATCTTGTACAGCCTAGAATGGAGAACAGGAGGCAAGGGGTCTTTAATAGAGGGGATGAGCTTCCTAGAGGTGGAGATGGGTTTGAAGGCACAGGTGATACCCTTTTTGGAAAGAATTTTAGAGACCTTGTTGGAGAGGCCCTCAACATAGGGGAGCATGGAGAAAGTAGAAGCTCTAGGCATAGGAATAGCATGGGTAGGATTATCTTGAATTTTTGCAACCTTGAAAGCTTTACGGATGTGCTTGTCATGATAACCGTTGAGTTTAAAAAATTGGTAGAGGAGTGAAAGCTCTAGATCAATATGGTATGAATCACAATTGTGATAAGCACGAGTGGAAAGAGTGTTGAGGATACCCAAATTTTGGGCAAGATGGTGGTGGGAGGAGGAATACAAGTAGAGGTCAGTGTGAGTGGATTTCATAAAGAGTCAATGAGCAAGAGAACCATCCTCCTTTCTAATGATGAGGACATGAAGTAAAGAAATTTGGTTATTGGACTGAAGCTCCATGGTAAAATGGATGCTATCAACCAAGGTATTAAGGTGGGAGAGGAAAAGGTCAAGTTAAGCACGCCCATGAGGCCAACAAACATTGGTGTCGTCAACATAGAGCTTCCACCAATGGTGCTTTAATAGGAAAGAGTTTGAGGACAAGATCCTCAAAATATTCCATGTAAAGGTTGGTGATGATAGTGGATAAGGGGGAGCCCACATGGCAACTCCATCCACTTATTCATAAATGACATGTTGGAAGGTGAAAAAATAGGAACAAAGGAAAAGATCAGCCAAAGAAGCAATTTAGTCATTAGTTTTGTGCTTGACAAGATCCATTCAGTCCCCAATGGGGAATTAGGTGAATAAGGAGACAACATCAAAACTGACAAGAATCTTGCTAGGTTCAACCTTTTTATCACGAATAAAATTGAAAAAATGGTTGGAGTCCTTGATGAAGGAATAAAACTTACCAACAAGATGGGAGATCAACTTAGCAAGGAAAGAGGCCAAATTGTAGGTAGGGGAATGGGAAGTGTCAACAATAGGCCTAATGGGAATGATCGGTTTATGAATTTTTAAAGCACCATAAATCCCAGGCGTGATTTCCTTACGAGGGAGGAGGCACTTCTTGGTGGAGTCATCAAAAGAGGAAAGGGAGATGACGAGCTTAAATTTTTTGACAACCTTGTCAATAGGGTTTCCAAGGAGGCTTCTATAGTTGCCACTATTGGAAAGGTGGTCAATCATCTTAGAAATATAATCATGCTTGTTGAGAATGATGATAGCATTCCCTTTGTTTGTCTTAATGATGATGACATCATCATTCTTAACAATAATTTTTAAGGCTAAGAACTCATCTTTAGGGACAATATACTTGGGAGGTTTCGCACAACTAAGGGCGACATCATAATGTTGCTTAAGCTCATTTTCCATTATATAGGGAAGCGATTGGATGGATTTCCCAATTTCAACGAGGAAATATACTTTAGGGATAGAAGGGGGAGAGAAATAAAATTTTGAACCAAGTTTAATAAATTTAAGGGTTAATGGGTTGATTTGAAGACTAGATAGGTTGATCAGAAGCTTAGAGTCCCAAACTTCAAGAACGATGGTGAGATCGGGGTTGGAGTTTGAAGAGAAGAGATAAGAGAAACTGAGGTGGGAATGGAGGGGGTTCCCAATGTCTAAGGGGGGAGGTTGAGGGAATCCCAAAAAGAGATGGGAAGACTTGGGGGCTGAGAAGTTAAGGTGGGAGAAGTAAACACATAGTCCTGACACCTTATTGGAGGGACATATCAAGTTAGTGAGACACAAAGAACAAGGACGGCCCAACTTAGCTAAAGATTCAGGGCTCAAGGTAGGAACAAAGGTGGCGTGTGAGAGAAAGAAAGGAGGGATGGCGAGGTGTGAATAGGAATGATGATATTAATTCTTGAAACATTTAAGACTAAAAAATCACCATTAATGCAAGAAACATTAGAGCTAATGGTAACATAAGCCCCACCTGGTGTAGCCAAAGCATGGTCAAATCGTAGGTGACAAGATACTCCAACTCAATGATGATGTTTGTTGAGTTTTGTTGGCTAGGCCCTTTCTTTGGTGCACAGCCGAAGCATGATCATTTTCAAGTAACAAGATACTCTAACATGGTAGTCAAGAAGTGTCTATAATGTCTGCAACATGAATTATGAAGAAGTGTTTGCAATGTCGACAGCATAGTAATCTCATTCGTGCTCATACTCAAGAGCTCCAAAATCAAACCTCTCCTTGGCCATTCACAAAATGGGGGTTGGATATTATTGGTAAGATATCACCTTCCTTTTCTAAAGGACAAGTCTTCATCATTACTATTATAGATTAATTCATAAAATGGGTCAAAGTTGTTCCACTTCGATCCATGAATGCTGAAACAATTTGTAGCTTTCTTCTAAATAATATTGTTTCTCGCTTTCGATTACCTTCTACCCCTATTTCTAACAATGGTACCCAATTTAAGAACAAAGAGGTGAAGAAAATCTTGGAGAAGTTTCACTTTCAACATCGATCTTCTACACCATACTATCCTCAATCTAATGGCCAAGCTGAAGCATCTAATAAAAATCTTGAGCTCATTGTCTGAAAAAATTGTAAATAAACACGGTAAAGATTGGCATACTGAATTAACATATGCCTTATGGTCCTATCACACAAGTTTTCGTATGATGACTAGCACAACATTGTATAACCTCATGTATAGAACTGAGGCTATCATGCCTTTAGAGTTGGAAATTTCATCTTTATGAGTTTCCCTTAAAGGGTTAATTGATGATGAAACTTACCATGCTAATCATTTACATCAACTTGAGTTACTCAATGAGTGTTGATTGTAGGCCCTCGACCATCTTCAAGCTTATCAACTATCACTTTCTAAACATAATAATCAAAGTGTTCTTTCTATGAATTTCAAGCTAGGTGATCTAGTTCTCTATGAGAATTAGAGAAATGTAAATGTGTTGCCTGATCAAAAGGGAAAGTTTAGTTCTAATTATTAAGGCCCTTACAATATCATCATCATGTATGGTTTTGGTTCTTATGGACTATCATCTATCAATGGAATGCCTCTAAAAGAGCCTATCAACGCAATGCATCTTCATCGATACTACGCATGGTGTCTATGTGTCATGTGTGTAATACTCATCCCTCATGGATTGTAGCCTATTATCTTATGTTATTCCTTCATTAAATAAATATTTTAATGTTTTGTGTTATGATGTAAGCATGTGTATATGATTAATTTATTCAATTAGGAATTATCTATACATGTGTTTATTATGTTGAGTATCTGTGCATTACATTCAATTAAATATTTTAGTTAGGCAATTAGATCATCATTATACTAAATTAACAAAGATACATGTGTGTTTATTAAAGATCATGATAGCATCTGATGCATAGATCCATGAGTATAACGCCCATCACATAATCATACATGAAAGTAAAAGCATACACATAAAAAAACACCATAATGTTGAAACTAGGATCTCGTATCTATATATATATATCAAAAATGTGTAATATGTACATGTATCACGCCACTATATCAAAAATGTGGTGACTATATATTTGTATATGTCTATAGATTTAAATAATGTTGTATAGTATGATATCATTGGTATACAAAATGACACATATACAAAATGGGCCTCTATCCCCTAGGTGCATGGCTCCCCAAGTCCTCTAGTCCTAGTAATGATTAAGGTCTAGGTTGAATAGATGTGATAGAATGTGATGGGTTTACTTGCAAGACTAATAGGCTCATTGTAGTCCTCAAATCACCCCGTGTAGCTCTATAGCCTCTACCTGTAGTTGTGTCTCTCACTAGATTGAGACTACCATAGCTCTTCTTGGAGCTGCAATAACTACGGATCCATGACCAGTCTCAAAGTTGTCACTTGTCCATCGAGGTCATCAAGCTAGCTCTATAGAGTGTCATCTACCCTCTCGAGACTTTCTACTCACATCCTCAACTAGTCTCTCTCAATAAGGGTAGTATGGAGCTTAACAACATGTTAATCATGTTGCCCAGTCACGATAGTGACATCACCGATCCTCTACATGACCTTGATTCATGCCTCCTTGTATGTAGTCCATAGACATGAAATGGGCTCAAAAAGGTGGGCATGTCACCCTGCTGATGGTAATATGTAGGTGTCCAAGACACTCCCCTGGACTGGCGCAGTCAGAGAAATCTCAAAGATACATCGCTCTATGAAGATGATCCACTCTTGTGTGTCTACTACAACCACGAAGTAGTAGACACTATCAATACTAGATGATATATACAAGATAAGCATGAGTATATATCTATATATATATATGAAATGAAACTAAAACACTTAAAGGTAATAGCATAAATCATTCTTATACTTGGATCCCCATGTTTCTAGTGTGGATCTAGGGAAGGTGTGATGTTGGGATCGACTCCTACTATTGACGCTACTACTACTAGTGGGGGGACACTAGCTATTATAGGTGGCACCATTGAGATTGGGATGGTAGCTGGAGGAGATATGTCTTCATCATTGTCTTGGCCTCTCTACCATTCTTCCTATCGCCTCTCCCTGCTAGTCATCATCATCACCTCAGTCCTCTCCTATCCATGGTGACTTGGAGAGTGATTGTGACTATCATCACCCTCCTTAGTAGTGGGGCCACCACCCTTTCATGCTCAAAACACCATATGTAGATGTGGTTGGTGATGTCATCAAGATCTATACGCTTGATGTAGTATTGTTGGCCCTCTAATACCTCTCAAGGAAAGCATGAATTATCAAGGACCACCTGCTATCTGCAAATGGGTAGGTTTGTAATCAAGTACATGTCCTCTAAGGTGACCATCATTTATCTTGATGATAGGTGGAAGGTAGAGGTTGTCATGTCTCAGTGCTCCATGAGCATTATCAATATAGGAGGGTGGTACAACATCTTAGGCAATGTGTAGACCCACCATAGGCCTACCTAGCAAAGATGATACCGATTGTCATGATGCATCAAGCCTACCTGATCTCAAAGCATGGTGAGCACATGTCCACCATCATGCTCGTGCATCTCACACCAATCCTATAAAAAGGAAACAAAATCTATGTTGGATATATTTATATCAAACAATTCTAACTTCTACATCAAAAAATTTCTCTAAGTAACCTTTGGGATAGAGGCACAATGTGTAGACGTCTATGCTACATGTTGGTGTTTAGGGTCGTCCACCATGAAAGCTACCTAGATGATAGTGTGCATGGCAGAAATTAGTGTAGATGAAGGTTGCTAGAGCACTATCAAGAAGATAATGCATAGGTCGGATGTCTTCGCTCCAATCAAATGCATACACTACTACAGATTTGAAAATTACCAAAAAAATGCCTAAAAATGGACGTAGAAGGTCAAAATTGACTCATTGACCTTGTCACCCTATGGTGTTTTTTGACACAACTGCTCAATCCTAGGACCCATGTAATCACATTTGTGAGGGATTTTTCTAACTTTTCTCTCACACAAGTCAACAATTCTCTCATAGTGAATAGTGAAAAAGACCCTTCTATGGGCCCTCTTGGGCATATATAGGTTATTTTTGGCCCATTTTTCTTAACAGATGTGGTCCTTCCATTCTTCCTGTTTTCACTCCACCTAGTTGTGGGAAAAAAAGTAGGGGGAATATACTAACCTTTTCATCGTTATTTTCTTCTGAACCACTAGATTTTTCTTGAGCATTCTTCTCCTCTTGGTAGCTTCTTTTGAAAATTAAGCTGGCCTAAATTAGAGTTTTGTAGAATGAAACTTCATGTCTGATGTTGTGGTTTCTCATAGAGCTCTACCATTGGGGCCATCATTAGTATCCACCTACTCAACCTCTACAACCTCTTTAGTATCCCTTTTGGCACAAAAATCCATAAAATTTTCAAAATTTTAGGCTCATACTAATGTTCTCTTTTCTACTTTAGTGTAGCTAATTTTTCTCAATTGAAAATTATCTCACTGAAGTGGGGAAAAAATGTAATGTCATAAAATTTCACCCCATGGTAATTTCATGCACTTTTCCCCTCATTTATGGCACCTAGCCACATTTATGACAAGAAACTTATGAGTCAAAATTTCATGATTCCTACTCCATAAGGGGCAATGATGATGCAACATTAGTCTGCCACCTCATTTCCTTGAAATTTATGAGCTGGATGCTTGCACGACACATGGACATCCATGTGGCACATTAGCATCCCCAAGATTTATGAGTTGAAATGAGGAATCTCGAGAACCTTTGCTCATGACACATGTTGTCATGGAAGAATTTTGAGTGTAATGGATCTTCTTACCCATGCAACTTCACAAAACTCTCATTTCACTCTCATTTACATAATTGTCACTCTAATTCACTCCAACTTGCTCTCTCCCTTCTCTTCTCTTTTACATCATGATTCTATAAGGAATCTCTACCAGATTGAAGCCTCACCAACAACCAAATCTCTCTTGTAAGCACTCAACATTACTTATATCAAGCCAAGAGGGAGCCTCATACTGTTGGTAACACTCTCATTCTTTCTTGTCTATTTTCTAGTATATTCATATTGTGTCTACTTCATGATATAGTTTTTCCTCCAAAGTGAGGTTTTTTTTATCACTTACGGTGTCTATTTCATGATACGGGTTCTCCTCCATCACGGGGTTCACTTTTATCACTCATTGTGTCTATTTTACTTTGTGTCTTTTGTACTCTCTATCTATCTGGTTGACTATGGATGTGGGAACACTAAAATGGGGGTTTGATTGTGACAAGCCCCAAAACATCCCCAACACTTTTCTTCGTTCACCTTGTGTACAAGTTGCTTGTGTGAAGCTTTGTGAGTTTGTATCTCGTTCTCCTTGTCATTTACTTGAATTCCTAATTTTTGTTAAATTAATTAGATTAAATAGACCTCAGTTTCTAAACAGTTAGTAGGTTCTTTAAGCTCTATGCAAGGTTCAGTTCTATGTTCCTACGAGATTCTTGTGCATCCTTGAGACAACAACATGTCACATTTCCATCCTACTTACGTGTTGAAATCCTTTGGTCGAGAGCTTGTCCTCTTTCCTCAAAAATATTTGTAACCTACTCTTTCATTTTTTTGGTGTAATTAAATGTGTTGTACCTTGCCTTAGGTCATGATTACACCTTACTTAAGTTTACTTAGGGAATACATAGCAGGTAGTTGGAGCATTTCCACTTTTTGTGGACTTATCATGTTATTAATTTATCACATCCACCTTTTGTGTACATATCACGTGATTACCTCTCCACCTTTTGTGGGTGATCCACCATTTGTGGTGATTATCACATTATCACTTTTCCACTTTAGGTGGAGTGGTAGCTTTTCATAGTTGTCTCATGTCATAAGATTATGACACTTGTCATAATCTTATGCCCTTTTATGTTCTCACCTTGGCTATATAACTAAGGGGTCTCCTATGTAGTAATATATATTCTATTTGCATCATTGGTAGAATACAACTTATTCTTGTCATATTGTTCCTATATCTCTTATCATGCTTGTTCTTTCTATTAGGCCTCTAGATCTTGGGTGGCTACCTTCATAGCCAATTCTTACATGGTATCAGAGCTATTGGAGTGCCTTTGGATTGTCATTTTGTAGAGATCTTGAGTGTAATCTTGTATTTTCTTCATAGAAATACCAGATTTTGGGGGTGTTCCATTTTTGGCCTTGTATTGCAAGTGTATGTTACGAGCTTGATGCATCAGATCTGAGCTCACCATTGCATCCAAAGTGTTCGAGAAAGTCAGATTTGCCTTTTGTTTCATCTTAGTTGGACATTGCAGGCCAAATCTACAAGGGATTTTAGATTGGAGGCGGTTGCCAGATCTAGGAGCTAGCTACCATTTTAGAGCATTTTCAATCAAAAAGGACATTGCCATTGTGTTAGAAGGGCCAAAAACCCTAAGATCGACTGCCAAATCATCCAAATCAGAGCAGTTGTTCGACGAGGCAAATTATTTTTGCCTAGGGAGTCGTACGGCCCCCCAGGTCATCATTATTACAATACCCGGTACAAATTATAGAAAATATATATATTTAAATCAATTGTTTTTATTTTTATTTTTTTTAAATTGATTTAAATTTTTTGCATATACATAAGTTTTCGGGAAAAATTTATTTGTAAAATCCTTTTTTAAATCAAAAAAGGTACTTATTACCTGCGGACGACAACTATAGTACCACATAATACTGCTATACTTTACAGGCCCCACTTAGCCACATGCTAGCCATCTAGTGGTTGGTGCACCACCGTGGTCCCATCAAGTAACAATCGGAAAAATAAAAAACACCGACGAAATCAAAACTCCAATGGGCCACATAATTCCCACAGCCCCACCTCCTTCAAAAATCTGGTGACCAAAATTCTAAACAGCGGTCAAAAAACATGGGCGGTCAACATTCGGCAGTAGAATATTCCAAAGAATATTTTTCCCAAAAGATTCGGGCAGTTGCAGAGAATATTCTTGCAGGTACAACCGACGACAGCCATGACGGGTAGACAACCGTCAAAATTAGCCTCTACATCACGTGACAACCAAATGACCATCAAATTTAGGCTCATAGATAGATGACATTAGCACCACGTCAATGCATTTTCAAAAAAATTTACCCCTCTCCCATTGACATTTTTCATTTTGTAGTCAATCTTCAAATGCTCATATCTTGATCATGTTGGCTCCTTTTTTCGAGTAATTTTTTTTTTATTTGGGCTAATTTTTCATGCTCTTTATGTTGGTGCAATCAGTTTCTGGTTTAGATGCTCGAAGTTTTTAGAAAATCTAATTTTTCATAGGTGTAGCTGAGTTGTCACCATTTTTACAACTTCTAGGGCTCCATTCAGGCTCATATGAACTCCTTTTCAGGTGTAAGTTTTTTTTAAAATGCATGATTTTTTTTTAACTTCACAGTGGTCCTATCAATTTGTAGTAATTGTGATTAGAAATTATACTTTCAGCACTTGGTCATTTTTGGCCTATTTTGGCATTTGTAAAGTTAAGATCTCAGTTTGGTCTTTTGTATCAATCATTTGAGTCTGTTGTAGCCTACTAAAGGTTGTTGTACACCATTTAAAATCAGAAGCCCACTTTGCTTGGCTTGCAAGTGGCTATTGTACACGCACTAAGTATAGAGTGGCAAATCATATTTTTTGGGGGGTTCTTTGATTGAGTGAATTGGGGGGGGTGTTTTGTTTGATTGTTCCTCTCTCTCTATCTTGTTCTCTATTATGGGTTCTCCTAAGTTTACTTTGTTAACTGCACATAACTATGCTTCTTGGAAAATTAATGCTTGGAGTAAGTTAATGGAAAAAGGATTAACTCATTATATTGATGGAGCTATTGTTGCACCACCTGATCCTAAAACTGATCCTAATGCTCATATGGATTGGATCATTAAAAATACTATGGCTCTTGGAACTTTAAGGAAATATGTATCAAAAGATATAATCTTTCAAATTGAAAAGTGTAAAACAATCAAAGTAGCTTGGGAAAATTTTGGTCAATTGCATGGCGGAGTTGATGAGATTAGAGGTTATCAGTTTGACAATGATCTCACAATGTTAGATCCCAAGAATTTTGATACAATCCAAGACTATGTCACTAAGGAAAATGAGCTAAGAGCACAACTTAAGGATTGTGGCATTGAAAAAAAGGATGTGCAATTGGTCTACAATTTTCTGGGAAAGCTTCCATCAAAATATGCAGCATTGATTTCTAGCTTCCAAACCCATCGCTTGATATTAGGTATTTCTTTCACTTTTCCATCATTTGATGGATTCACAAAAATGTTGATGTTAGAGCAAGAAAAGTTAAAAAGCATGGGGATTCTCAAGTCTTCAAAGTTCAAAGCTTTGGTGGCTAATCAAGGGAATCAAGGGACTCAAGGAAAGGGTTCTAACAATAAGCAGAAGTGGTTTAAGGAAAAGACACAACAAGATAAAGCACAATCATCCTCTCCACAACAAGGGATTTCTTCATCTTCTCCCAAGAAGGGAAATTTAACCAAGAAGGAGAGACCAACTTGTTCATATTGCAAGATATTTGGTCATGATGAGCATCATTACCACACTAAGAAAATTGATGAGTTGACAAACATCATCAAGAAGAACAATGACAATTTTTGATCCACCTACAAGAAGAAGGATTCATCTCCTTCCAATTCCTCACAATCAAAAGGAAAAGGGAAATCATTTATGGCTACTACAGGTTCTTCACAACAATGCATACTTGACTCGGGTGCTACTCATCACATGGGTTCTACAAGGGAGTAATTTTCTTCTTTGGATCCATCTAAGGTACCTTGCATCTTCATAAGAGATGATACTAAAGTGCACGATGAAGGAAAAGGTTTGGTTTTCATGGATGATGAAACATTTGAGAATGTTATCGATGTTCCTAACTTGACCACCAATCTTCTTTCAATCTACCAAATCACTCACTTTGGAGATGGCAAGAAAGTTGAGTTTCTACCAGATTCAGTTGTGGTCAAAGAACTTAAGGATGATGCCTTGGTTGCAGTGGGACAAGCCAATCACAACACATGACTTATTCATCCTCCCACTTTCTGCCTAAGTCTCCTTATGCAACTTTGCTCACTGATTCAAATTCTAAAAGTAAGCTATGGCGTGAGCAATTTGGACATCTCAATTACCGCTATCTTTAACAGCTTAGCTCCAAGGATATGGTTATAGAAAATCAGCTTTTCTGAAGGTGTATGTTTAGGTTTCTCCTTGGGTAAGCACCCAAAAGAGAAGTTTGACAAAGGGAAGTCTTGGAAAGCTTTGGAAGTTCTTCAATTGGTTCACAGTGATGTAGCAGTTCCATTTCTAGTGCCATCTTTTAGCAAGGCCCGCTATGTCCTCACCTTCATTGATGACTACTCCTGATTCACATGGGTCTATTTTCTTGTTTACAAGAGTGAAGTGTTTGAAATATTTCTAGCCTTCAAGGCTCATGTTGAGAAACAATTAGGGAAGCAAGTCAAGATTCTCCACACAGACAATGGAAGTGAATATGTGAATAGTAGACTTGAGGAATTTTGTACTCTTGAGGGGATTGATCTTCAACATTCAATTGCCTACACTCCACAACATAATGGTGTTTCTGAAAGGAAGAATAGAACCCTTAAGGAGATGGCTAGCTACATGATTCATGCTCATTCTCTTGATCCTCAATTTTGGGAAGAAGTTGTTATTTGTGCCACACACATCCAAAATTGGGTTCCTCATAAGGATTTGAAGGGTATTAGTCCTTTTGATGCTTGGTGTGGTAGAAAACCGGTTGTGAGACACTTCAGAGTTTTTGGTTGTCCGGATTGGGCACGCATACCTCTAGAGAAGTGCAAGGCATTGGAACCTTAGAGTAGGCCTTGCATGTTTGTTGGATATCTTGAAGGTGTTAAGGCTTATAAACTTTTCGATCCATAGACACATGAGCTATTCATTTAGAGGAGTGTTCACTTTGAGGAAAGCTCTCCTAGCTTGGCCTCTAAGCCTCCTCTTCCTTCCTCCATAGTGGAAAGTGATGATAGTGACTCAAATGATTATTCTCCCTCAACTCTGACTCATAGGATCACACCTTTGTAGGGTCCACTTGCAGTTCAGGAGCCTCATCCTTCATCTCCTACTAGACCTCTTTGGGCTCAAAAAACTCTTGGGTCAACAGGTTCTCTTGTTAGGGATCCTTCAAATACTCGAAGAACTCGATCACAACATCAAGATCTTCCACATGCTTTTATTTCCAGTGCTTCCGATCCATAGTCCTTCAAAGAAGCATTAGGAGTTCTAGAGTGGGATTCATCAATGGAGGATGAGTATAGTTCCTTGATGAGGAACCACACATGGGATTTAGTTCCACTCCCTAAGAGGAGAAAGATGGTTCGATGTAAGTGGTTCTATCAGAGCAAGTATGCAGTGGATGGAAGTGTGAATAAATACAAGGATCAGCTTGTGGCCACAGGTTTCTCATAGGTTCTCGGTGTTGATTATATAGAGACCTTTGCACCCGTTACTAAGATGAACTCCATTCGCTTGACACTTGTTATTCTTGCAGCTCATGGTTGGGATGTACATAAGATGGATGTGAATATTGCATTTCTTCATGGGGATCTTCATGAGGAGATTTACATAGAGCAACCACAAGGATTCATACAAGATTATTCTTTGGTTTGCAGATTGAGGAAATCTCTCTATGGCCTCAAACAAGCCCCTAGGGCTTGGTATGCCAAGATGGATTCCTTTCTTCTCTTTGCATAATTCACTAGGAGTCATTCAGATCTGAATGTCTACATTTTGTGACAAGGTGACTCTCATTTGCTACTTTTGCTCTATGTTGATGATTTTATCATTACAGGGAGTATCTCATCCATCATTGGAAGTGTGAAATCTACTTTGTAGGACATATTTTCTATGATTGACTTGGGCCTTTTGCACTATTTTCTTGGGATTGAGATCACACAGTCAAATTTTGGGATATCTCTCTCTCAGCCCAAGTATGCTCTTGATCTTCTAGCTTGGTTTCGCATGGATGATTGTAAGCCTACTCTAACTCCCTTCCTTTCAGGAGTCAAGCTTGAGGCTAAGTGTTCTACTCCACTTGTTGATGCCACTTTCTATCATCAGCTTGTTGGGAGTCTCATCTACTTGACTCACACATGCCTTGATATCTCCTTTGTCATTGACATGGTTTCAAACTTTATGTAGGAATCACATGAGCTTCATTGGAAAGCGACCAAACACATCTTGGATTACATACAGGGTATCATCATGGGATTCACTATGTAGTAGGTACAAGACTTAGCTTGGTGGGATATATAGATTCTGATTGGGTTGGCGATCTTGTTGATCATAAGTATAGTTCTAGATACAACTTTCATCTTGGTTCTAGCCCCATTTGTTGGCAGAGTAAGAAGCATCATGCTATTTCTCTTTCTTCAATTGAAGCTGAGTATCAAGGGGTTTTTAATGCCACTACTGAGGTTATTTGGCTTCATAATATTCTCACTAAGTTTGGATTCACTATTCCACATCCTACAATCATTCATTGTGACAATCAGAGTTCTATCCAGATCTCGAAGAATTTGGTTCACCGTCAGAGGACCAAACACATTGAGATTCATATGCACTACATCAGGGAGTTGATATAGAAGCAGGTCATTGATTTGTAGTATTGTCCTATAGCACAACAAGTTGTAGATATCTTCATTAAACCCTTCACTGAGAGTACATATAATCATTTTCAAGCTCTCTTGGGGGTGCAGGATGTTTCATCTAAGGAGGTCTCTTGACTTCTCCATTCTCTCTTATAGGGGGGACTTTTTCCTCTTCTAGGGGTTTTGTCCTTCTCATACATTTGATATTTTTTCACTTGTTTTTCATCTCTCTATTGGGGGGGATTTTTTTCCCATGTCATTTTCTCTTTTTCTCCGCTTTATGAGAGATTGCATTGCATTTGTACATGGCTACCTAACATGGCCTAGTTGTCAGGACCCATCTTGCATTGTTTGCTTTTGTGCACATTCTCCCTAAGCTGCACTTAAGGGGGGTTGTTGGTGTAATTAAATGTGTTGTACCTTTTCTTAGGTCATGATTACACCTTAGTTAAAGGTTTTCTTAGGGACCACATAGGAGGTAGTTGGAGAATTTCCAATTTTGGTGGACTTATCATGTTATTACTTTATCACATCCACTTTTTGTGGATGATCCACCATTTGTGGTGATTATCACATTATCACTTTTCCACTTTAGGTGGAGTGATAGCTTTTCATAGCTGTATCATGTCATAATATTATAAAACTTGTCATAATCTTATGCCCTTTTATGTTCTCACCTTGGCTATATAACCAAGGGGTCTCCTATGTACTAATATACATTCTATTTGCATCATTGGTAGAATACAACTTATTCTTGTCATATTTTTCCTATCTCTCTTATGCTTGTGCTTTCTATAAGGCCTGTAGATCTTGGGTGGCTACCTTCATAGCCAAGTATTACACATTCCCAAAAGTCTTTTATCTATAAGCATATCAAAAAATTTGTCTTAAGAACATTTTATAATCTTTTTCATCTTGATCCTTTATTACTCGAGTTCACGTCATTGAGGTGACTGAGGGAAATTCATTCCCTGCTTACTCTTCTTTGTCCTAGAGACATGAGAGTAGTGAATCCCCTCCTTCACAAATAGATACCTCTATTTTCTATATTTTAACATAACACTTACCTAGTTCTTAATTGCATCTATTATCTTACAATAATTTAGAATTTAACAATGACCATATTTATCCTAACTCACTAGTGTTGTTAAATTAGTATTTTTATTGTTGGAGATGGCCTTAATTATTTTTATTTTAATCAATAAAAAGTGGCAAAGTCACTATGTATATTGTAAACATAAAATTTACATCAAGACACTTGGACAAAAATCCATGAATCATACAGTGAAATGCCAAAAACATTATGTGCAATATCCAAGCACCATATAAAATGTGACCAATATTACATAGAAGAACTAGGCACCTAGCAATGGAACCAAAAAATTTCAGAGCAAGAACCACCATATCAAAATTCAAAATGATAAAATCCAATACAAGTTATCCAAGGAAACTGCCACTTGAGCTCATAGCCTCAAGAGGATGCAAGATAGAGAATGAGAGATGAAAATATTCTTTGAGATGTTTAAATAGGAAATAGAGAGCATTGAGGATATTAGTATTATTAGCGAGAAAATTGGGGAAATATAGACCAAATTTTTGACCCCTGAGTACTTTTTTGAGTGTTGTAGTTTATACTCCAAACTCAGTCATATAAAGGCAATACCAATTGATTCATATAAAGGATTAGCTAATTAGTTATATATGCACACAATGACAGATAACACGATATAGATAAAATTCTAGTATTAATCATATCAAGGGAGTACATTTATATATCTTCCCTTATACTTTGCATATCTCTTTCCTTTCTTAGATATAACCTTTTATACATATTACATAAAATTTCATATGCATCTTTCTACATACATTCCTCTATCATCTCCTCATAATGTTATTCATATCTCTCTCTATGCATATATATATGGGATGGGACATGACCCATTAATTCTATCCCTATCCTGGATGCTATCTTTTCAATCTTAAGGTCTACAAGTTCTTTGTGGCAAGATGTGGTAGGATTTTTTGACAATGTCTACAATATTGTTCTTTTCGACCAACATCATGCTGCCTTTCAAAATGTTGACCTGTCCTCAAGTCAACACTACTCTACTAGAAGGATATCCTTTTAGATCTCCTTGAGTCTAGCGAATGTGTTGTCCCATTGTTTTTTGGCCAAATGTAGCTATTAGATTTGCACTAAGATTTGTAATAATGGCTTCTCTGCCTTTGGGAGTGTTCAGGGAATCTTTATCTTTTGGGCTAATTAATGTGCTTCCTAGAGGACACCTATAATATTGGTTAGCCTTAAACTGACTACTTCCCTTATTTGGTGGAATCTATTTCTGATCGTGTCTCATTGATCCTATAGTTGTTGGAATTGTGCATGCAACTCTTCTATCTGTAACCTAGATTGACTTCCAATTGATCCATTTGAGCATTAATTGTGGTTTTCACCATTGGCCATTGCAAATAAATTTGGTACAAGGTATTGGGATCCCATTCAATTTTCTTTAGAGTGTTGGTCTATGACTCTAAGGAAAAGTGTGTTATGAGGCTAATAGTTGCATGAAATAGAATGTGAGGTATATTAATAGAGTTCCATACCTAAATTGATAGTGGGTTTGCTTTGTGCATTGGATGCTGCCTAGGAAATCCTATCACAAAGCCTCACATAGGTCAATGTACTTCCCCTCTATGACCATTTGATTGGCTATGTGAATTGCAGTGATGGTAGTTGAATCCTCATGGTTTGTGTAATCTACCTTGTAAGCAATGTCCATGGTGGCATACTTGACCGCCAAATTGGTGATTTTAGTGGTGTATAGGCTTTGACCATCATATGTTTCTCTGGTTAGCCATGTGAATTTCACATTTTTTATTGGGCAAGCCTTCTTTGGAAAAACTTCTCCCTATTTCCAAAGGCTTGTCAATGCTTGGTGATTTTGTAGGGTCGGTCCAGGTAGAGGTACTCATCATGGAACTGACTTAGTATTATTTGGACCCAATATTCCTACATCGTAAAGTTTGGAAACTCCTTCCAAACATCCAATAACTTATTTGAGATGTCCTTATACCATGGTAGATATTGTTGTGTGTCTGGTTGCAGGAGAGTGTACCTCAAAAATTTGAACTTAGTATGATCAAACTATGTGAGGGGTGGATGAATGTATTTTTGGATATCTATTATGTAGATGGCATCCACAAATACCTTTTAGAAGGCCCTTGTTTGGTTGGTATTCAATTATTTGTATGGAAATATATTATACTTTGGCCTAGGGTTCTAAGAAATATCAATGAGGATGGTGTGGCCATTTTTAAGAGCTAAAACTATACAATGGACTGATACATAGTTTAGGGGTTGGAATGAAGTATTTTTAATGCTTTAGCAATGATAGAATGTACAGTGAATGAGAATGGGAAAGTGAACAATGTATTTATAACTTTCTTGTGAGGAAAATTTAATAACTGGTCTACCCATTTTTTCATCTTCCCAAAAATTTGTACTCATTATTTTCCTATGGCTCTATTTTGATATAGGAGCATTTGGGCAAATTAACAATCAACATCAACCAAAAAAATAAGTATTTTATTTTCATGTTTAATTTTGAATTTTGGTGTGGGTTGGAATTTCAAGAGAATCTTGTGTTGTGTTTGAAGGATAAAATATTCATTTACCAATACTTGCAATTTCATTTCAAAAAAAATAAAGGCAAATAGTGTGCTTAATGTGATTTTAAAATTATTATATTATTTCAAGGCTTGAAGGGTTAAAGGGGGTCCATTAGGATATTAAATGGAAATTGAAAATGAGAATTAATATTCATTCTATCAATTTTTATTCCTATAGAATTTTCATAACGCAAGTGACCTTTGACATTCCATTCTTGTCTATTTGGGTTCATAAAATGAAGGGAAAGATGGTGATTTTTTGGAAAAATAATGAATGACTCTTCAATTACCAAAGGATCACCGATTGGTTTTTTATTTTCTTCATTTTCCAAAGGAATGCACATCAACAAGATGATTGATATTTTAAATTAACATTAACAACACATTTTTGAAACAAAACTATGTCTTTTTCTCATCCTTTGTGAAGGAATTTCAAAGGTCAAGTTGAGGGAAATGAAAGACCATATTTGGGTGCAAATTTTTGGTAATTTTTAAGGTTGTATGAACATATAAAATACAACCTTCATTTCTGTAAAAAGGAATAAATCAACAACAACAAGTTTGGATAAAGAACTTACAAGTTTCTCATGAGAGTTGCATAAGAGAGTGTAGAAAATCAACTTGTGAAGAGAAGTGGAAAAGAAGAATAGAAAAATAATTTTGTAGGTGCATTGTAGGTGTTAAAGGAAGCCATGAGAGCTTCATGATGAAGAGAAAATACATATTTCATAAGATGAGTGAAGAAAAGAAGGTTTGAAGACATGAGGATTTGAAGACTCATAGACATGATGTGTCTCTAGAGAAGTTTGTAAAAATTTCAAAATTTTATTTAATGTTGAATCTTACATATATGTAATTTTCATGTATGAATGTGTTTGAACATTAAAATAAAGCTATGTTATATATTATTTTTCTATTTATATGTTAATTTGGAATAGATGACATGTTAAGGCTGCAAGATTGGGTATTCTGATAAGACCCTCTAGTCGTGACTGCATCAATTGGTATCAGAACCTAAGGTTATGAGTGCATAAGCATATTGCCAAATGTGAGAAAACTCATGCTACAATGAATGCATAGATTTTAATAAAAAATGTGATAGAGAAGAAGATTTTGAGAGCTATTGCATGTTTGTGAGGAGTCCTAAGTAGTGAGAGAGAGCTTGAAGCTGTGAAGAATGTGAGTTGAGGGAAAATACACTAAGACAATTAGCAGCAGAATGGATTCCATGAAGGAGAAGAGGAGAATATAAATTTCATTTAGTAGAGGAGGTAGAGCTATGGTGGACATGAGTCCATAAGGCAGAGAAGGAAGAGAATGTAGTGTTGTTTGAGGGATATGGTGATCTTTCAGAGAAGTGTTGGAAAAAAGAGGAAGAATAAATAACTTGGGCACTTTGGAAAACGATGGAGTTTTCTACAATTTGAAATCAACTTGGAAGATTATTTCAACTAATCAACTCCACCATTGTGATCCTATGCTCACAATCTTCCTACTCGGCGTGTCTATTGGAGGAGCATCTGGGTGAATTAGCAATCAACATCAACCAAAAAAATAAGTATTTTACTTTCATGTTTAATTTTGCATTTTGGTGTGGGTTGAAGCTTCAAGAGAATTTTTTTTTATGTTTGGAGAATAAATTTCATTACCAACACTTGGATTTTCATTTCAAAAATAATTAGAGGTAAACAGTGTGTTTAATGTGATTTTAAAATTATTGTATTATTTCAAGGCTTGAAGGGTTAAAGGGGGTACATTGGGATATTAAATGGAACTTGAAAATAAGAATTAATATTTATTTTATCAATTTGGATTCCTATAGAAGTTTCATAAGGAGACTTTCCTTTGAAATTCCATTCTTGTCTTATTAGGTGCTTAAAATGGAGGGAAAGATAATGATTTTTTAGAAAAATAATTAATGAATCTTAAATTACCAAAGGAGTGTGACTTGGTTTTGTATTTGTAACATCAAAAAAAGGGTCCTTATCCTTTTTCGCAATTGTTTAGCTCCTTTTTGCAGATTTTGGCTCAATTTGGTCTTGATTTAGTGTTGTAATGTGGATAACACATTCACATTAGGTCTTGGGCCCTTGTGAACTAATGTACTTTAATGATGCCTTGTAAAGGTGTTGTAAAGTGTTGTGACACACTTTCACACTTTTCTAAGATTTCTAAGCATAATTTAAACTTTATTTTCATCATAATTTCTCTCATCCTTGACTTATTTGGTGTGCTTGTAACACACTTTCACATTCCTCTAGGCTTGTCATTAATAATTGGGATCTCTTATGCTTTAATTGGTCCCTTTTTGCATCCACAAGCCTTATTTTGGTGTATTTTTTAGGATAATCCTGACAAATGGTATTTAAAACATCAAATCCTCGAAAACCTGCCTCAAATTCCGAAGGTCACACTTATTTGCTATTTTGGGTGAATGAGTTCCCTTAAGTGGGACCCATTCGCCCAAGGTGGTGAATGATTCCCCCTCAACTCAAGAATCAAATTTGATTTAAATATTTGGCAGAATTTCATTCTCCAAGATCCAATTTTGGCTTGTAGTGTTGTGATTTCAAGAATTCTTGCATAATTGGGTATAAATACAAGGTTCTTTATCTCATTTCAATCCTACTTAGCAATTATATCATCCTAGCACTCCTAGAGCATTCAAGAATTTATTTGAGCAAGAGCATTCAAGATCTTCAAGAGAATATTATCAAGCTTTCAAGAGCATTCTTCAAGATCAATCATCATGTCAAATATCATCCCCATTATGTTTGGAATTGTGGTTTAGAGTTCATGATACAAGCAAGATTTGTATTCAAGATCCATCTCCTACAAGCAAGAATCAAGAACCTCGTCCATTGCAACCATCTCAAGCATAATTACATCACTTCATTGTAAGGGTTTGGTGAGTTGCAACATCACCTTTTTTTCATTCATCAATCTCCTTTCCATTTACTTTCTATTTCAAGGTTTAATTACCAACAAGGGGTTTGACCAAGGAAAACCCCCATTCTCTAACCCCACAACCATTTTTCCCTCTCTTTGCATGTGATTTCTAGGTCTAGGTTGCAAATTTATCAAAGAGAAAGATTGGAAAAGTCGTCATCAAGTTGTCAAAGAAAATTGAGTTTGTCAAGATTATTAAAAATCCTTGGAGGAGTTTGGAGAAGACTTAGGGTTGAATTTGGTAGTTTTGGACCCAGATCTAAACTGGGAGTAGTAGAGCAGACTGAGGGCTACATAATACAGCTTTGAATTTCTAGAAACCCAGAAGTGGGCTAATTCACCACTATTGGCGAATGAGTCCCACTGTTACTGTTTGTTAGATATTTTTATAGATCTGAGTACCATTTTGTTCGAAACCTATTCTGAGATAGATTTCCTGACACTGGACTATCCAGCTTAGCGAATGAGTCCGAGTTGCCTTCAACAGTGAATTTTCTAGGGTGTCAGACCTTCATTCTACCTTCTCCATATTTCGAGGTGCACATTTCTAATTTTATAGTTTTTTGTTGTTATTTGCTTACATTTCTAGGTTATTCTTTGAAGCATTGCATCAAACTAGGGTTTTTACATTTCATCATTCATTTCATTGTCTTTCCAAGTTTACACTTGGTGGTGAACCCCCTATTTACATCATTCTATCCCCTAGAACACACCCTTTGCAAGATTTCAATCACCTTTGCATTGGAATATGAAGGGCTTGTTGTTGAATGTAAATGATGAATTTTGTGTCCTAGGCCCTAAACCTTAGTGATATAGCCCACACACCAAACTTTTTTGTTTCATTTTGGTGAACGTGCATTTAGATCATCATAATTTTGGTTTAGAGTGCATTTACATCCTAGATTTAGCTTGCATTAATATTGCATTAGGTTTTGCATTGGTTAATTTGCATTCTAGGGTTTTAGTCTTTACATTAGTGAAAATCTCATTTAGCTTGCATTTTTGCACTTAATTTCATTAAAATAATTAGTAAAATTCTACATTTGCACCATATATTTGCATTAGAAAACATAAAAATTATAAAATCCAACTCAAAAATTTAGAAAATTATCAAAAAAATCCATACTTGGACTCATTCTCCAAATTGGGCGAATCAGTTCCTTTGCACATTTTTCATTGCATTTTCTGGCACTTATAGTTCCTTTTCTGAGTTTCTATTTGCTGCTTCTACATTTTAATTTTACTTTCTAGAATTTTAGTTACAAGCATTTCATTCTTATTAGTTTACATTGCATTTGCACCCACCCTACATTTAGTATCTTTTGCATGAGTGTTTGGTGTCCTATTACTAATACCATAGTGAGAATAAGTGTGAGACTCATGTCATCGCACCATAGCACAATTGTTGTGGATCTTGGGTTATCTATATCTTCCACTCCTAGTATTGAAACTAGTACACTAGGCATGGATAACACACTAGGTAACTCTTTGCCTTCAAGTAGTGTGCAAGTTGAACCAAAGAATGATTCAATCCCACACAAAAACATGATGCAAATTCATGAGGAATTATCAAACTTACAACATCAAATATGCCTTGAAAACATTTCAACCACCACAATTCCTAGAATTGAAAACATTCACTGTATGCTTGAAACTTAAAGATGGCCTTGACCTTGTGAAGAACATAGTGCAAATCTTTGGCAAGCATCTTCCCTCAACCACTAGTTTCCCCTTCCCCATAAACAATGCTTCAAGCCAAGGAGGAACTCAAATTCCTCCTCCTGTCATAATACCCTCAATTCCTACTTACACCCCTCCTCAAGTCACAACAATGCAACAAGTTAGTAATGTGATTCCTTCCCTGGGTATTCCAGCTAGCATCTCTAGTTCCTATGTGGCATCACATGTTATAGTTCCTACTACCTTACCACCTATAATCATTCCATTCACTTGTCCCACAAAAACATACACTCCATCACCACTTCCATTTCCATCTCATAACACAAGAAATGACCCTCTCATACATCAATATTTTTAAATCATGTCATCCCTTCAAAAAATAGTTTCCACCATTAACCAAAATCAAAATGGTCAACCCACATATTATGTCAAGATTAGTCCATTATCCTTGGAGATACTACGTATACTAATGCCACAACCTGTAGAGATTCCTAGATTTGAGAAATATGGAGGGAAGAGATATCCTTCTAACCATGTGAATGCATACACTACCCTATGTAGTGACTTTGTCCTTGATGATAAAATTTTAGCCAAACTCTTTCCTAGGACCTTGAAAGACACTACCTTGGAGTGGTTCTCTTCTTTACCAAATAACTCGATTCATTCATTCGATGAACTTGTTGAGGCATTTATAAATCATTTCCAAGTGCAGATTACTCCTAAGCTGACCTAAGATGACTTGATTAGATGTAAGAAAAAAGAGGAAGAAAAGATAACTGACTTTATCTCCCTCTATCAATCACTTTATTCCCAATTCAATGTCGAGATCCCTGACCTACACCTTCAAAATATGTTCATAGAAAACTTGCAAACAAAAATCCAAGACAAGTTGACCATGATGAAACTCCCATCCTTCATGCACTTGTGTACTACTCTTCGTGATTACCAAAATTTGGCTTCTAGTCGCAATACAAAGTCCACTTCTAGCCAAGTTGAAAGATCCGAGAATGTACAAAAAAACAATTCCCAACCCTTTCGTAAGCCAAATAAAGGGTTCCTTTAGTTCAACCCTCCTCAACAAAAAATTCAAACTACCCATAACCAAGTTTCTACTATTAAAGCCACAGTGCCCTTTAGTGGAGATCCAAAAAGACAATTCACCCCCTTACCCGATACCCTTCATAATACCATGACCCAACTCCTAACCCAAAATATGATTACCTTACCTCCCATTAGACAACTTGACCCCAATAAGCCTTTGCCTCTGAACTTTAAGGCAAATGCTTATTGCCATTTTTATTAACAAAATGGACATGACACATAACAATATAAGCATCTTAAACATCTTGTACATGACCTCATTGATTCTGGTTGTCTATTCATTGCGAGTACTAGTGATCAAGGAAATAATTTATTTTCCCCTCCGAACCAAAAATTACAAATCTTTACCAATCCCATTCCAAAACATAATATCTCATTTGTTAAATCTAGTGACACACCTAAGAATGATGTGATGAATGTTGATACAAATGAGCAACATACTAATTTTTTTCCAAATAATTCTATTAATTTCAATCCTATTGATGAAATGATAGGGGTGATATACGTCATCCCTCGTAAGGTCCGAACCAAGAGTCCTCTTGATATTGTTTTCTCCTCTAAATAAATACTTTAAAAAATTCCCAATGGTCCTCTTTACATAGCCGACCATATCTATGATAAGCCCACTAATGGGATATTAATAGATCCTGCCTATGGAGAGAATGTGGTCACCGAGGATTTCTTACTCTTGCACGAGCTTTATCAAGATGATTATGCCAAACCGAGAGCATGGATCAAGACACATAATGGTTTTGCATGCCTTATCATTGGATTGATCACCCTACCATTACAGATAGGACCGAAAATATTAGATGTTACATTCTCCATCATCTCGCAGTCAGACCAATTTTGTGTGAAGCTAAGACACCCATGGCTATGCTCCATGAAATCCATCCCTTCAATTGTGCATAAATGCTTGAAGTTCCTCTTTGATAATGAGATATTTAATTTTCGCCATAGTGGCTTTAATCCCTTGTCATCCAAAGGAAACTTTTCCCTAGATGCCTTTCGACATGAGCCCATGGAACCTATCAAGCCAAGAGAAGACTTCTTTTTCTTGTCCTACCAAAAGTTAAAGGCAAAGAAGATAATAGAGTTATCTCCTCGAAACATGTCCCCATCCACCTTCGAGCCTACCATCCTTGAAAAAACCATGCTTGAACCTAAATAAGACCCAAAAAACCAAGACCAACCTAAATCTAAAACCTTACCTACCTCTTACAGGTGACCAAGAAACAATGAAACCAACCTTGCCACACCTCCAAGAATAAAATAGGTTTACAAATTCAAAGAGAAAGAGGTTCAGCAACCCCCCATGCTTCCTTCTGTTCCCCCCCCCAAGGGAAGAAAATAAACCTATGGTTGATCAACCCACTCCTATACAACTTGAAAATAAAACCAAAAGAAATAGAGGTGCTAGGGAGCATAGACATAGACATCATGCCCTTGCTTGTAAGTTCCATGATGACTTAAAAGAAAAACAAGATCCAAACTTGACTGAAGCAAAGCATGATATTCTTCCTGCTTAGTCACAATAAGAAATTTCCATGCATCCTCCACAACAAGAGTTGAACTCTTCTATGGATATTATCCTTTGACCTCTTGTTGTGATCAACTTAGATGATGATGATGAGGATTCCAAAATTGATGAAGAGGTGCATAAGAACCGAACACATTATTTTCCTCTTCCATGAGCTTAAATGATAAATCTTCCGAACTTGGTGCTTCTCCTAGTTCAACACTTTCTCTTATCCCTTTGGCTATTATCCTGCCTTCGCTATACACGAAACATGATTGGGAGGTGGATGACTTGCTCTTAGGTTGACTCACATTTTCCTTACTAGTCTTGTGATATGATTTCTTTCTCACTTTTCTTTTGTGTGATTGCATGTGTATAATTTGATCCCCTGTAACATTATGTTTTATCTCTTTGTGGCATTCCTCTATGTGTACCTTCAATCTTCTTTATGTTGTGTCGTTCTTTCTCTTTATCATCTTTATCTTTCTTTTTCTTATGTTTTCCTTCTGGGGATGACGCAAGGCATTGAGGTATTCATGTCTCCTTCATGTTGACCCAAAAGGATTCTTTTTCCTTTTCATTTCATCTTTCATATTTATCTTTCTTGTGTTCTCCTTCTAGGGATGATGCAAGGCATCGAGACACCCTATGTCTCTTCCATGCTAACCCAAAAGGTTTTTCCTTTGTTCTTGCTCTCTTTGTGTTATTCTTCTAGTTCTATGTGTATTTGGGGGGATGATGATAGTTTCGAGTTGCTTATAAACATTGTAGTAAAGAACATACTAACCCCAAATGATCCATGGATCCCTTATGTGTTTGGTGTTTTGCTTTTGGGGGCAACCCCTCTCTATTTTCTTTTTTTCTCTTACATGACACAGCCTTACTCAGAAACATATGACTTGGCATAGCGCTTTCCAAGTTGGATCTCATGTCTTCCTTTTTGTTAGAATTTATCATTTGCTACTTTAAAGTAATTTATTACAACATGGTGTTTAGAAATTTCTTTAAAGTGGGGGCATACATTGGCATTATTTCTTTTTCATTTTTCATTTTTCTTGGTTCTTAGTGCAACCTTCTTGCTTCATACGATTCATTTTTCACTTTTTGGATGACATTGGGTGTGATGTCCTTCATGATCATGATATTTCTTAGCATATTACATTCCTCTTAGTGGCTTGATGTGACACACTGCATCCCCTAAGTTTTGAATTTTCTATTCTTTGATTGGTCCTCTCTTGGAGACATTAGGCACAATGTCCCCTAAGTGAAAGACCTCACATGAACTAAGAAAGACTCCTTTGAACATTTCCTATGTTTCATTTATGGCCACCTTGCATAACACAACTTGCATGCTTGTAGACCCATCCTATTTGTTCATGAGCTCCAAGCATATGAATTTTTGCTTGTCTAATGAAGCTCAAAAACCAAATCACTTCTTTTTGTGTGGCACCTTAATAAAGTTATTAGGAGGTATGACTTTGGTATGGTTTGAGTGGGAAGCCCAACCAGTGGCATGAATTTCCCCACAACCACTCGCACGTGTGTGAGTACATACCAACCATGAGTGTATGTGTCTCACCCTCTTTGGAGTTCTCATCCGGTGAACAACCATGAGTTTCATTGCCTTAGAGTGAGTATGCATTTTTCTCAGAAAAACAACCTAAATCTGATCCACATCACACTGGAAAAATGGTTGAAGCTTGTTTCGACTTTCTCCTTTTTCTCTTTCTTGTCTTTGGCATTGTATGATTTCCTTGTCGTTCTTCTTTATATCATTTTCATGTGTGTGCCTTTGTGTTTATGTTGGTTTGTCATGGGATCTTGATCCTGGGGGCTTGATCATCCCTCTTGGTCATTTTAATCTCATCTTCCTAGAATGAGTACATTGGAACCCTCCCTTGATGTGTGTTTTTCTACTTTAGTGTGAGTTTGAAGCAATTTCATCCTCTCACTAAAGTGGGGGCTAAATTTAATGTTGAAAAAAGGGTCCTTAGCCTTTTTTGCACTTTTTTAGCTCCTTCTTGTGGATTTTGGCTCAATTTGTCCTTGATTTAGTGTTTTAATGTGGATAACACATTCACATTAGGTCTTAGGCCCTTGTGAACTAATGTACTTTAATGATGCCTTGTAAAGGTGGTGTAAAGTGTTGTGACACACTTTCACACTTTTCTAGGATTTCTAAGCATAATTAACTTTATTTTCATCATAATTTCTTTTATCCTTGACTTATTTGGTGTGTTGTAAAGTGTTATAACACACGTTCAAATTCCTCTAGGCTTGTCATTAATAATTGGACTCTCTTATGCTTTAATTAGCCCCTTTTTGCATCCACAAGCCTTATTCTGGTGTATTTTTTAGGATAATCCTAAAAAATGGCATTTAAAATATCAAATCCCTAAAAACCCACCTCAAATTCCTAAGGTGGGACTCATTTGACATTTTGGGCGAATGAGTCCCCTTAGGTGGGACCCATTCACCCAAGGTGGTGAATGAGTCCCCCTAAACTAAAAAATCAAATGGATTTTTAAATCTTTGATGGGATTTCACTCTCCAAGATCCAATGTCGACTTGTAGTGTTGTAATTTTGGGAATTCTTGCATAATTGGGTATACATACAAGGTTCTTTCTCTCATTTCAATCCTACTTAGCAATTCTATCATCCTAACACTCCTACAACATTCAAGCATTCATTTGAGCAAGAGCATTCAAGATCTTCAAGGGAAGATTATCAAGCTTTCAAGAGAATTCTTCAAGATCAATCATCATGTCAAAGATCATCTCCATTATGTTTGGCGTTGTGCTTATAATTGTGGTGTAGATTTCATGATCCAAGCAAGCTTTGTATTCAATATCCATCTCCTACAAGAAAGAATCAAGAGCCTCGTCCATTGCATCCATCTCAAGCATAATTACAACACTTCATTTCAAAGGTTTGGTGAGTTGCAACATCACCTTTTTTTCATTCATCAATCTCCTTTCCATTTACTTTTTATTTCAACGTTTCATTACCAAGAAGGGGTTTGACCAAGGTAAATCCCCATTCTCTAACCCCACAACCATTTTCCCGTCTCTTTGCATGTGATTTGCAGGTCTAGGTTGCAGATTTATCAAAGAGAAAGATTGGAAAATTCATCATCAAGTTCTCAAAGCAAATTGAGGTTGTCAAGATTGTGAAAAACCTTGGAGGAGCTTAGAGAAGACCTAAAGGTTGAATTTGACAATTTTTGACCTAGATTTGAACTAGGAGCAACAGAGCAAACTGAGGGCTAAAAAATACAACTTTGAATTTCCAGAAACCCAAAAGTGGACTAATTCGCCACCATTGGCGAATGAGTTCCACTACTGTTGTTTGTAAGAGATTTTTGCAGATCTAAGTACCCTTTTGTCTGAAACCTGTTCCGGTATAGATTTCCCGACACTAGACTAATTCGCCGAGCTTGGTGAATGAGTCCCAATTTCCTTCAATAGTGAATTTTCTAGGGTTTCATATCTTCATTCTACTTTCTCCAGATTTTTAGGTGCATATATCCAATTTTATAGCTTTTTGTTGCTATTTGCTTACATTTCTAGGTTATTCTTTGAAGCATTGCATCAAACTAGAGTTTTTTCATTTCATCATTCATTTAGTTGTCTTTATAAGTTTACACTTGGCGGTGAACCCCCTATTTACTTTATTATATCCCATAAAACACACCCTTTTCCAGATTTCAATCACCTTTGCATTGGAATCTCAAGGGCTTGTTCTTGAATGTAAGTGATGAATTTTGTGTCCTAGGTCCTAAACCTTAGTGATCTAGCCTGCACACCAAAAAAAATTTGTTTCAGTATTTTATTCATTTTAGTAAGTCATCTACATCAGAAAGATGTTTGATATGGTAAAGTAACATTAAAAACACATTTTTGAAGCAAAACTATGTCTTTTTTTCATCCTTTGAGAAGGAATTTCAAAGGTCAAGTTGAGGAAAATGAAAGAGAATATTCAGTACCACTTTTTGGTAATTCGTAAGGATGTATGAACATATAAAATACAATCTTCAATGGTGTTAAAATTCATCAATGAACAACATCAAGGTTGGAGAAAGAACTTGCAAGTTGCTTGTGAGAGTTGCATAAGAAAGTGCAAAAAATTAGCTTTTGAAGAGAATAGGAAAAGAAGAAGAGAAAAATGATTTTACAGGTGTGTTTTAGGTGTTCAAGGAAACCATGAGAGATACATAATGAAGATAAAATTCATATTTCATAAGATGAGTGAAGACATGAGGATTTGAAGACCCATAGACAAGATGTCTCTAGAGAAGCTTATAATTTTTTTTGAATTTTATTGAATCTTACATATATGTAATTTTCATGTATGAATGTGTATGAATATTAAAATAAAACTATATTTTATATTATTTTTCTATTTATATGTTAATGTGGAATGGATGACATGTTAAGGCTACAAGATTGGGTAGTTTGATAAGACTCCCTTGTCTTGACTGCATCATATTTTCTTGATAAGTCATTTCTCTTCTCTAGTGTATGAAAAGAATAGTAAATTATGTGCTAACCTTATTTGAGCTAGATTAAGGTGGTTATAATACTCTTCTTTGATCCCTTGTTTTATCCATTTAGGGTTAGGTCGAAAAAATTGATGTTCAGACTCAGGCTTACCCATTATTAGTGGATAATTAGACCTAATTGTTAAGGTTCTAATTATCTTGTTATGATTGATGCATTTATGTTTTATTGATTTTTTGGCCCCATATTTATACCTTAGATAGTCTTTATTTTTTTCAGAGGTTACTGGTTTCTAGTGTATTGATCTATTTGATTTTGTATGCTTGGATAAGTCTAGAGGATGTTGGATTAGTGTTTGTGTGATGGTTTTTCCCATTTTTGGTATCTTTCTTGTGTTTATGGTAGTTTAAGAAGGTATGATGGGTTTCCTATGTACCATTAATGCTCCCTAGAAGCTATATACCTTTTGGGATATTAATTTTTGTTCCCCTTGCATCCATGTGTCTAGAAATTTTTCACTATTAGTACTTTCATTTCCACTTTCTAGTTCAATTTATCTAAATCTATAGGGATCTTCCTCTTCTTCTTTGGTATGTAGTCTTGAGATAGCATAGAGAGTTTTGGGACCTTCCCCCTCTTTGTCTTGTTCAATTTATTCTACATATGTTTTATCTTCTCTTTATCCTAGAAGAATGTGGACTATCCTATTAATTATCATCTTCCAAAGAGATCTCTTCGTTTATAGAGTCTACTATCCCATTAGGATTGACAAACCATCTCAATCCTAGCAATGCTCTAAAGGTGTTCAATGGTTCCTTCATTTCAACAACCTCAAAATCAACAATTTGTATGAGTAATTTTATGTTTACTTCCATATTTTTCCATTTCCCTAAGATCTCCATGTCAAATCCATATACCAAACTAATGCTCATGGTATTATAATTAGCTTGGATCTACCTAACCTCTCCCAAGTGGTTGCCAAAATAATATTTAGGTCTACACCTAGATCTATTATATTACATGTTTGACTTTATTGTTATTAAGGTGCGTAGTGGTTAAAAGAGGATGATTCTTCCAATTCTAATCTTTTGCAATTTGATGGAATTTTTTTTTTTTGTTCCAATATTTTCCCAATTATTTTAATTTTACTAGGAGGTCTTTTTGTTGGTCCAAGGAGGCTAAATTCTTCAGTTCATCATTACTTCTTCTAAAAATAGGTTATTTCATCTCTTTTTTTCTTGTATAGTATGATGTTTTAGCCTTGCTAATATCTTATAATGTTGTTGTTTGCTTGTTTGGAAGTAATCATGTTCTTCTTCTGGATTAGATTCTTCACTAACTCCCTTAGTCTCCTTTTGTTTATTTTTTCAGTAGCAGTTCCTTGTTTATTCAACACTACAACTTTATTTTATTTATTCTATATTTCTTCTTTTTCTTCATTTATGTTTGTTATTCATCTCAAGAATATTCTTCATTTGATGTATTTGATGACTAAATATCTATTCTTTGGCCACTTTTAACTCCTTGCAATATTCTTCTAATTGCTCTAGCTCCTTTATGGTCTTGTAAATCACCACTTCTGAAATCTATTATATTATGATAGTTAAATATTGTGTTACTCCATTAGGTAATGCTGATGATGTCATAGGGTGTTTTAGTCATGAAAATAATACCACTATTAATGTTAATATGGTTTTTATAATAAAATACTTATTTATTATTATATGCTTATTAAAATTAATTAATTCTTATTCCAATTATAAATGGCCATATTCCATTAGAAGATCGAGATGTGATTGGGATTGTAATTGATGAAGACCAAAGAATTGGTAAATATCAATATCACCATTTTATAATGAAATATTATTAAGAGTTTTTATTTTTTGACTCAATCATTTTTATTTTTATTCCAAATGACTAGAGATAATTTGATTCTTCCAATTGTAACCTACGAAATTACATTTGTTATTTAAATAAACTTATCTACAATTTATCAACCAAAAAAGATGAAATACTTTTTTTAATGAATGTGTTGAAAGATAAATAAAATATATATTCAAGCAACATTTCTTCCTCTTCCAAAATTTACATCAATCCTTCACTCACATTCCTATGAGATGAATACTACCATGCTTTAGTCCAAGGAAAAAATAAAAAACATCACTCTATTTATCAAAGGCATAACTCCATTAGTCAAGACTTGAATGAAATAGTTGAGGAGTATGAATAAATCTACTTCCCATCTATAGGTTGTAGAAAGAAAAATAATTAAAAAGGTCTTCAATCATTCAAACATAGAAATACAAGAAAAATGGGTTATTATAACAAACGAACATAGTGAGTACATTTATTTGAAAGTATGAGTATTTTATATACAACAATAATTTTTTATCCTATTTCACATGTTAATAATATTTCATTGTAGCTATGGATGATCAAGAAAATACTCGACAATTTGGATTTCTCTTATCTATTAATTTAAGCCAAACAACAACAAATGAAATAAAAATTATATATGGTCATTTTTAACTAATAAATGTGTTCATTCATTTAATAGAAAATTTCTCAATCATATTTTAACCACTTTTATTTACTTAATCAAACAAATAACATATACAATTTTGAGAACTCAACAATCAATGCTTAGTGGTATCCTTGCATAGACATTTCAACAAACCATTCTAGGTAATTAAGGATGTTAATATTATTTATATTAACTACATATTATAGTCTTACACTTGAACACTATATCTAAGTTGATTTGTTAAATGCACATGTCATTGTAGCTTTAGATGATAAAAAAAAAACTGGACAACATAGGCTACCTTTTTTTATTGATTTTAACTAGACACCAACAATAATGGATGCAATACAAACTAGAGTTGGTAAACAAAAATACAAAACAGTTTTCTAATCATTTAGAATGTTTAATTTGAAAATTAATTTAATAATGAAATTATGTAATTTTTAGGTGTTGATGATATTATAATGGAGGATCATGGTGAACATTTTTAAGGATAATCAATACAATTTACTATACATTAAAATTTTAGATATTTTGTTATGTACTTAATGCTAGATTGATGGTTGGGGAGGAAAGAGATTTTTTCAATGTGCAAGTTCGATTACCTTCCCATTTGAAAATTAAATCTTGGAGGGAGTAGCTTGAAAATTCAAGTTAGAGACATCATTTGTATATTATACTTTTGACTTACAAAGTATGCTTACAAAATTGGCTCATTGGCCAAATTAAATTTTAATATGATTATAATTGAGGGTCATAGTTGTTGACCCATTATACTATTAATTATTAATTGATTCAAGTTTTATACTATTTTATGTACTTCTAAGAATAATTCAATAATGGAATTCACTTAATTATTACTTATGTATACTTAAATTCATAATTATGGGGTATGTTTGTAATTATTATTAAAATTAATAGAATTTTTATAGCTAGAATTCAAGGTATGTTATGACTATTGGTTTATGGTATAGATGTCATAATGGCTCTTGATACTAAGTTTCCATAATCATATGCTTCCCTTTGTGACTCATTGAAAACTCTTGATGAGAGAGGAGTAAACATATTAGACAATCTATGCATATAAATATTTTCAACTTTATCTTAAAAGAAGATATGTTGCAAATAATTTGATCTACATATATTTTAATAGAGTAACAATATGTAAAACAATACTAAAAAAGAGTGAGAAAAGAGAAATGGTGAAAAAATATTAATAGATATGACTAAGAAATTAGACATTGATGTACCCCAAGAAAATAATAATAAAAGAGAAAGAATAGAAGAAAAAGAATAGAAAAAACTATAAAATAATTCTTCTCTCATAGGATTTAGTCATGATTCCTAACGTAGTATAAAAAGAAATAAACAATTAAAAAAAATATATTATCAACTTTATCTCTTACTAAAAAATAATTTAATTTTCACCTCAGTTCATTATGTAATTTCTATTTGAGAAATAATGTGAGAGAGAAAAAGAGATTTGTGATTTGAATTAAAAACTTGCTCAAGAGATACAAGGGTTTGGATTATAAAGATTAATCCCATGTCTTTTATTGTGGACTTAAGAGTGTCTCATTTTCTTGTCATCATTTATCTAGTCATTTTTTTGGTTTTTTTTTAATGAATATAAATTAAAATAAAATATTTGAAAACCTTGATGCAATAAATAATGATAAGGGATTGTTTCTTTATTTCAATTTATTGATTACGATTTTATTTTATTTTACTATGTATATTTAGTTCATCGATTATTTTACATTTATAACACACAAAAATTCTTCATCAATATTTTGTTAATGTCTTAATATAAAATTTGAGGCATTACAATACCTATAGTGTTTTTATTTTTCTCTTTTAGTGGCTACATTAATAAAAAAATATTCAATGCTCTTTTATAATATTTTAAAAAGTTTGATGTCCTATATAAAGATAACAAATGTAGTTCAAAGTTCATATGAAGAAATAATCTAGTTAAAAGTGAAAGTTACTACCTTTCTTGTTCATGTACAAACTTAAACTACACATTTTTCAATAAATTTATTTGTTCCCTCCTTATTTCAGTTTAATTCAAGAGAAATCACAAACAAAACTTGAATCTTCCTCAATTCTTCAATTTTGAAATATTGATAGAAATAATGTTCAAATTAGAATGCCTCAATTCTATATCATTTCTAATATTTGGTTGAGGGGCCATAAAATAGATCCTCTTTGTTAATGAAACAAAATTATGTAAAATTAGTTTTGCAACACTCAATAATTATGAACTTTGGACAAAGGCTATAATAGAGTAAAATTAATATTATTGAAAGGAGATAAAAAACATGCAATAAACCAATAAGTTCCTCATTGTATCTAAAACTTCTTAACTTAAGAGATTCAAATACTTCATTAGTTGCTATAATAAATAATGGGTGGCTAGGTGTGAGTTGCATCACAAAAGCCTCAAAAATAGCCTTGACACCACTACTTTCAACAATCATGTACTCTAACACTTTCTATAAATGTACTACAAGAGTGCTTTGAATTTAAAATTTTAAGGCATGGAGGAATTCCATCATCATCCGAGCTTGTATCAATAAACCATTACCAATACACTTACTACTTTCTACAATAGTATTCTCTTTGGATGCCTTCAAAATATTTTACATTTATATCGATTCTTAGATGTGCTTCACTCTTCCACAACCCACAACAAGAAACACATTCATATATACTTTCAATTTTTCTTATGAAGACAATGCCAGTCATGACACCTTCAAAAGACATTTAGTTCATTTGAACATAATGAATGTTTCCTAAAGACAACAACATTGGAGGAAGCACAAAAGCACAAGTGTATTAATCTTTTTCTTTTCTCAAATAGAACATAGAGAACTTTAACTCATTGTGAAATGGAGTTATCATTTCACCACTATCAGGTCCTAAGGTTCAGATAAGTTGAGATCTTGTGGCTCAAGTCTAGTAGAGTCTTCAACAAAGCCATGATAGAAGGATCACTAAAGGTCGAACTAGCTAAGTACTATTACTTCTATTTCTAAAATTTAATTCCTCGCCTATATCTATTTTTCCCTACCAACTTTTATTAGATTCATTTACACCATGATTGATGTCCATATTGTCTTCCCCTTTCACCAAACTAGATTGATGTCCATATTGTCTTCCCCTTTCAGCAAACTATATCAAATAAATTTTTCTATTGTCTATAATTTGCCATATCTCATTAATTATATTATATGATGTGTACTATTTCAATTTAAAATTAAAAATAATTAATACACACACACATATAAACACTCAACAATTACACCCCAATGGAGTTTGAATCTTGATGGAAAGAACAACAACACAACATCTTAACCATCTCACCATGTCACTATTGGCAAAATAATTAAATATTAAATTCAACTAAAAAATATAATTATTTGATGAAAAATAGAATAAATAGAACTTAACTATTGTAACAAGCTAAAAAAGAAATTTGATTTTTTTAATTTATTCCATATTATTATTAATGATTTGTATATTTACTTTAAAATTTTATCATTGTTTTTATATATAATAGATACTAAAATTTCATTATGTAAAATATTTGGTATATATAAATTGATAAGGATTCTATTATTTATTATATTGCTAAATAAATATGACATCTAAATATTCAATATAGTTAATATAGATTTTATAATCAATTATTTTATATAAAATCTAAAATTAAATTTAAAATATTTCTACTAAATTATAAATAAAAATACAATAAATTTACAACTAACATACCAAAGAACCTCCAAAACATCCACATTAACATTCTCTAAGATTATATATTATACTTACCTTTAAAGAAAATTAATTGTTTATATTTCAATAACTATTATCACACATAGTTTATATATAATTACCGAATGGTTTCATAAAAACTTGGTAAAGAATCGTTGAACAGAACAATACAAATAGTAGATAGCTTTTTTATAAAGGACTTGAGCCCATTGAAAAGAATCGAAAGAACAAAGATACCAGAAAGCTAAAAACAACAGGGAAAATATCTTCTCATGTGTAGCAGGTGTTATGATGACTAGCACAGAGGCATATGCCACTATTTCATGCATTACTCGTGCTTCTGATTTACTCTGATGGGTTATGTTCGTTGTAAGGACCAATGCTCAAGCTCTGCAACTGGGTTGGTTATGAAAATAGTTGGTGGTCATTTGCACAAGCAAAACTATAATCCTAATTCCAGATTTACAAAAAGGAGAGACAATGAAAGAAGAGGGCATCACCTACTCTTTGTTTGATTTTGCACATAGCAAATTGGAGGACTCAAGAAGCATGCATTTTTAGACATCTGCTACTTCTTTTGTGAGGATTGGCTTTGACATGTAGAGTACATTGTGGGGACTAAGGAGGTTGCATCTCTTTTAGATGCAGCATTGATCACAACAGTGATGAAAAAGACAAGGAAATGATGTTGTTTGTTCAAGATCTTATTCGATCAATAGGGCTCAGGTCAAAGTGGATTAGAATTATGGATGAAAAGTTCTGGTTCGAAGTTGAAAAGGATGAGGTATGATTCACATCTTATTATTAGTAGATGGATAAAACTAATACTATTTAAGCTCATTGTTAAATAATACTAATGACATGACATGCCATAGTGAGCAAGAGTCACTATCAATGGATAAAAAATACCCACTGTAAGGTCTGGCCAAATGTTTCTTAACCTGCTCTTCTTCCTCCTTTGTTTGTTTCCTACACGTTTTTTGGGCAAGGGAATAGGGGTCACAATGCAATAGTGTAGCCATTGGCGTTGTCATTGCTTGGCTTCTTTTCGGAATGGACTTTTGGGGCCCATCTTGTCCACAGCTTACTATAATCCAGTACATTAATTTCCCCCCAATCTTCTATTCCCATCTAGTCTGCAGTCAATTCAAAGGCGGTTCATTCCCATCACCCCCCACCTACATATATCACACCATTCCAAGACCTATCGCTTATCTTGATCCCACATCAAAACTTTCCCCAATGAATAATGACATGCCTCTGAGATCTGTCGCACACAGAACACTGCAGGGAAGCTTCAGTCTTAAGTTATAGCATAAACCAAGTCTACAGATCAAGCAACCTCTTGAACTATTTTCTTCTTTTATCAGTTCAATACTAGACCCTGTGAAATTCAGAGCACTATTTTATCAGCATCCTGCGAAAACCAGAATTTATCATGGGAATGAGTTCTGCCCAAGTCTACATACATTACACTGGATGTGAGCAGGTATGATATAAGATGAATATTCCTACAAAATTTAGGTCAGATTGGTTTTTACTAGCCATCAAAGCTTACCTTCTTGTTTGAATATTTCTGCGTCTAGTTTTAATTAAATTCTTCATTATCTTGATATGAAAGCTCTGCAGAGACATTTCTACGCTGTGCTTACAAGTTTCTAATGAGTTCTCCATTTACTCTTTAAACTTCAGATTTATGTCATCGATTGTGACTGCAAATTTTGTGTAGACAGTATTATATCCAGAGATCAAATTTCTGTTTTCCATCAACATGATTGGAGTGAGAATCTTCTAACAGGGTCGTGTTTCTTTAAATGCTCAGGACAAAGACATAAAAGTTGGAATGGACTAATGGAGGAGGATGTGATGGGCTATTCTGGGGTTTTGCTTGCAGAGAGAAGAGGGAAGCAGCATCCTGAGAAAGCCATAAAGTATCCGAGGTGTGATTCAACAAATGCCAAGTTTTAATTACAATAACCACAGTTTATCACAGCCTATTTACTTCTCCAAGACACGCAGAACATACAAGAGAAATATTTGAGACCCCTGCCAAGGGCCTTGATGGAGGATCCATGCTGGTCAATATCTTGGCCTGCAAGACTCTAATGTAGCAAGTATTATTTAACAAGTTTTATCCATCCAATAATAATAAGAGCGAAATATACCTCATACTTTAATTCTATCAACTTTGACCTACTGAGCCCTGTCGATCAAATAAAAATTGAACAGACAACATTTCCGTGTCTTTTTTCATCACTGTGGTGGTCAATGTTGCATCTATAGGAGATGCGACTTCCTCAGCCTTTACAATATATTCTACATGTCTACAAATCCAATTCTCATAAAAGAAACCACAAATGTCTCAAAATACTTCTTTGAGTAAACCCATCCAATTTGCTACATGCAAAATCAAACAAACGGTGGGTGAGGTCCTCTTATTTCATTGTCTCTCTATTTGTAAATTTCGAACTATCAGGATTCTCCAACCATTTTCAGAACCAATGGAATTCCGTTGCAGAGCTTGACAATCTCTTCTAGATCATCTTTCATACCAACGAATCACCAATGGCAGGGTTTTTGCACAGAAGTGTCAATGCATATCTTGAGAGAGTTCAGATAGGATATTTATTGCATCGAAGGCCATGATATCAAAGGACATGCTGATGTTCGAAATTTTGGTTGTAATAAATATTTTGATACCCTATGAAAGACCTTGCAAGTCTTGTGGCAGAGTTTTCTCAAATCTTTTATGTTCAGAGCACTATAATAAATAAAAACACAGGCTTATTTGCTCCACTTTCAAAAGCCTTTGTTATGTGATACCTATCATCTGCATCATCTCTCATTGTACATTCTGCAAAAAAAAAATCAGAAATCATGTAACCGTCTGTATCTACTCAGAAGTGAAGACTAATTATCATCTCTCCAAGAAGTGATCTAACCATGCCATTGCTTTGTAGTCTGCACTTTGGGAAATCAGCAACGATTGTAGTCCAGGTGCCTTTTTGTTTACGCAAATTGTCTACTATTTTACATGCTTTATGTATGTTTATGCATTTTGTATAGACAACTTACAAAAGAGAATCAATAATAGAAAAAATTGTTTTACAGCATGTTCTTATGTTGTTGCTTAGTTTAATTTGACTCGCAGTCACTGTATAATATTTCAAAGAGTATTTTGTGGAGTTGATGATCTCATGAATTTTATTTTTTCAATTGTAAATTTTTTTTAAATTATTATTTCTTTATTTTTTTAATCATTACACTATGTTTGATTGGTGCTGAACAGCTGATAATATTAAATAAATTATATTCTATCAGTTTTAAGTTGGCTTACTGTGTTAATACAAATATTGTTTCAAGAGGATGTTCATCTGATGTTTAAAAATGAGGATTAAATACATACAGATTTTCCATCTCATGGTCTCCCCAGCATACTGTAGAAGCATTGTACTGTTGTTCCATCATATCATTCACCACTCATGCTTTGTTTATAAGAGCTCCTTTAAAACCCTTGTCAATATGACTCATTCATTTAAGCAGAAGTAGAAGATTTAAATATGTGAAATGGAATTACTTTAAATTTGATAGCTTTATAATATAATTTATTCAATTACTTTATATTAATATAACTATTTTATATTAAATTATATTATATTGTATTAAATATAAAAAAATAATTATTTTGGTTATGTTTTTCTTTTCTGAAGCGATGATGCAGAAAATTGATAACGACTACAACAAATATAAATCATGTTGTAGTTGATTAAATAACATACCTATAAAATGTATCTTTCAAAAATTAGTTTCATACGGAGAGCAGCCTCAATAATGAAAATGTAAGGAAAAAATGGAGGGAAAAAATAAGTAATACGAAAAAAAAGGAAAGTGATCATTTTATTTTCATTTGCAGCAGCTGCATATTTCCAGCCCCCCAAATTTTGTAAAGACTATTTGCAATTTGTAAGTAGTTCTTGCTTCACGAAAATAGGATAAGATTCCAAATTATCCAAATTTCATTAATAACCCCCTGTCCCCATGCAGCTGCTTAAGTATGTTTTCTGCTTAAATTTAAGCAGTTTAAGCAGCTGGAGTGTCCCCATGCAAAAAAAAATTGGAATAGAAAAAGGGGTGCTGGAAATAAGCAACAGTTGCATGATGTCAAAAATGCCACATGGCTTCATAAATTTTTTTCCCTCTTTTTTTTTTTTCAATTTTTGATTGCACAAGTTATTATTAAATATAATAAATTCAAATTTAAGCTGGCTGCTTAAAAATAAGCAGCAAAATTAACTTGCATGGGGCCACCAGCTGCACAAATAAGTTAAGCAGTTTCCTAAATAAGTTAAGCAGTGACTGCTAGCCAAAATAAGCTAAGCAGCAGCATGGGGACATGCTAGCTAGCAGTTTTCATGGGGACACTTAACTGCTTAATTTTAAGTAGAAATGGTTATTTTAAGGAGAAAGTTGTGTTAAGCAGCAGCATGGGGATAGGGGATTAAAGGTGGATTTTGTAGCTTGTTCCCAAGCTCCTATTATATCACGTGTGTTGGCTTTTAAAGCCACCTAAGCCTCAAAGACCGACAACAATTGATGAGCGATCATTTGAATTGTCTATGTTGAGGAGCTCATTTTACCGCTTTTAATTAATTTTGTATTCCAACCATTGATTTTCTTCTTCTATTAACTCAAAAATAATATTACAAAATGATTCATAAATTGAAACTACAAACTACAAACTACTGGGAGCAATCTGGAGCTGCTCATACAAACTGACAACAATCAAGAGCTATTGGGAGCTCTCTGTTCTTCCTCTCCATAGAATAATCTAGATTTGTCTGTCGCTCCCTACACACACTGCTACCTATCTAACAAAAATTGTTCATGCTAACAAAAATATTCTCTGTTGCTACTACAACTTCAGAATTATGTGCAATTTACTTGCTGCTCACTTCTTCTTGTTACTGCAAAAAAATTCTACCTAACTACTTTTATTCATTCCTTTTTGTCTATTCAAAATTCCCTCTCAAAATTTGAGTTCACCTAAAACAATAAATTTTGAAGTTTAATACATTCAATTTCTTACTAGTTTGAAGTTTGTTTGGTTTTGAGGATTTCAATAACTGATACATGAGAAAAATTAAATCATATAACTATTTATGTTCTTAATATTTTTGTGTATGTTTATAAAATAGGAAGATGAAGAGTCAGGTAGGTACCTTACAGAGGTGTCTTGAAAGTGGAAGGAATAAGGTTGATCTCCTTATATTTATTTTTATATTTTTTCAAAATCTCTATAAATTGACTTGAACAATCGTCAATAATTCAATTACATGTGTCTTTTAACTTTTACCTATTATGGTTTGATAATAAAATGATTAATTATTCATAATCATAATTGTAACCTAATCTCAAGTATAATACTAATTGAATCATAATTGCAAGAATGTTAAGTATAATCTATTAATTAGGCTAATTTTTCATTACAATTAATTATAATAATAAGTTATCCCTAATTCTAACTATAATAGTTAATTATTATGTTAATAAAATAACTTTAAATTATATATCAGCTAACCCTAATTATATGTTAAGTTTATTAATAACTTTATTATTATATTAAGATATAAGTATTACATAATCTATATAGGAAACACCAAGATATATCAACTTAGGAGAATGGCTTATCTTTTAGGAATGTACAACACCACAACATGTGTATGATATTGAATATAATTGAGGTGAATGAATATTGTCTAAACATGAGGACATTATATTGAATTGATAAGTATATAACTTACATTAGTTGTATTATAAGGCTCAAGTAGCCTATCATTTATCTTAGAACCCTAACCCTACCCTTATTGAAATTTAATCCTAATTGAACTATATCCCTAATGGTAACCCTAACCTATTAAAGTTCAACCTTAATTGAACCTAAACACTAACCCTAACATCAATTCTAATTGTAACCCTAATTAAACCCTAACCTTAACCCTAATTGAACCCTAATTATAGTTGAATCCAAATCCTAACCTTAGATGAACCTTAACCCTAATCAAGAATATGAACCCTAACCATATCTCTAATTGTATATCTTAACCCTAATTGAATATGAAACCTAATCATAACCCTAATTAAGTCTTAATTGAATCTTAACTCTTATAGTAATTGTAAACCTAACCCTAAAACTAGTTGAATTCTAACCCCAACCCTAACCCTAACTCCAAAATTTATCCTAGAACTCTTACCCTAATTGAACATCAATTGAACCCTAACCCTAACTCTAATTGAATCTTACTTCCCAAATTAGACCCTAGCCCTAGTATTAATTAATCACCAACCCTAACCCTAACCCTAACCCTAACCCTTACTCTAGCCCTAACCCTAATCTTATCTTGGGAATCCTAACCCTAAACCTAATAGATATGTAGCCTTAACTGAATGCAAACCCTAACCTTAGGATCTATCTTAGAGTCCTAACCCTAACCCTAACCTAGGTAATCTTGTTGAAATTCAACCTTAATTGAACTAGATCCTTATTCCTAACCCATTGAAGTTCAACCCCAATTGAACCTAACCACTAACACTAAATGAACCCTAAACCTAACATTACTTTAGGGCAGGTGCAAAAAGATGGGTAGCCAATTTGTGGCCAATTTATTTTTTCATCTTGAAATAGTGAAAACACAAGCACGTTATAGTAAAACACACTCGCATTATGGATTGGTAATGATCGAGCCTAGGATCGGTCATTACCAAGCCATAATGTGAGTGCATTATAATGTGAGCATGTTATAACGCACTCGTGTTATGGTTTAAATTTCAAAAAACACGTGCATTTTGAGTTCAAAAAAAGTGCATTTTTTGAAATCAAAAAACATTTCCAAAACGCGAGCATGTTATAACGTGCTTGTGTTTTGGTCTACATTGAAATTTTTTTATTCTTTTTTTCTTGTCTTTCTTTTTGTTATCTTTCAGAGAAACTATATACATGAAATAAATATAAGTTGACATTTACATATGGAAATTTACTTTCTTATACTTTAAGTTATAATTCATGTATATAGGCAGGATGTTTGAGAGTGGTTTCAAATCTCCAGGAGTTATAATACAAATTCTATTTTTTGGAAGATCTTAAAAATTTCAGACTTAGTCAAATTTTAGTAATCAACATGTCAAATTTCAGTAATCAAGAGGTCAAATTTTAGTAGTCAACAATTTGTATCATCTTTCTCTCTCTTTCTCTTCTATCTCCTCTTTATCTCCCCACTCCCTCTCTCTCCCTTCCTCCCTCTCTCCCCCCTCTCTCTATCTACCCCCTCTATCTCCTCCCTCCCTCCCCTCTCTACTTCTCTCTATCTCTTCTCTCTCTACATCTCCTTCCCTCTCTACTTATCTTTATCTCCCCTCTCTCTCTCTTTACCTACCTCTCCCTCCATCACTTTGTATCTCACCTATGTATCCCTCCCTATCTCTTTCCATCTCTACTATTTATCTCTACTCTCCCTCCCTCTACATACATCTCTCTCTCACTCTATATCCTTCTCTTCCCCCTCTTTCTCTCTAACTCTCTCCTCTCTATCTCATAATTCTCTCTCCCTCCCTCTCACTCTCTCCTCTCTATCTCACCACTCTCTCTCTCTCTCTCACACACACACAACCCTCTATCTCTCTCCCTAACACTCCCTCCTCCCTCCTTCCCTATCTACTCTCTATATCTCCTCTGCCTCCATCTCTCGACCTCACCCTCCCTCCCATTCTTTTTGTCTCCTCCCAATCTCTCACTATTATCCCTCCCTCCCTCACCCCTCTTTCCCTCTCAATTGCTCCTTTTCTCTATCTCATCATTCTCTCTCTCTCACACACACACCTCTATCTCCCTCCTTACCTCTCCCTCCTTCCCTCCCCTCTCTAATCTCTATCTCTCCTCTCTCTTTCCCTCTCTATACCTACCTCTCCCTCCATCACTCTCTCTCCATCCCTCTCTATCTCACCTATGTCTCCTTCCCTACCTCTTTCCCTAGATATACTCTTTATCTCTCCTCTCCCTTCCTCTACCTACCTCTCTCTATGTCTCTCCATCCCTCTCTTTCTCTTTCACTCTCTCCTTCTCTCTATCTCACCACTATCTCTATCCCCACCTCTCACTCCCTCCCCTATAAATCACCATTATCTTTCTCTCCCACTTTCCTTCCTTCCCTCTCACTCCTCTCTAAATCACCATTCTCTCTCTATCCCACTTTACCTCCTTCCCTCTCTCTATCTCACCTATCCCTTTCTACCTCTCCCTCTCCCTCTCTCTCTCTATCTCTCTTTCTCATTATCTCCTTACCTCTCAACTCTCTATCTGACCACTCCCTCTCCATCTCACTCTCCCTCCTGCCCTCTCTCTCTCCTATCTCTCCCTCTCCCCTTCCCTCTCTACCTACCTCTCCCTCCACTACCTACCACTCTCTCTACCTCTCTCTCCTTTCCTCTCTACTCTCTATCTCTCTCCCCTTCCCCCTCTACTCTCTTTCTCTTCCTCCCCCTTCCTCTCTCCCCTCATTTTCACTCCTCTCACTCTCTCTCCCTCTCACACACACTCACCTCTATCTCCTCCTTTCCTCTCCCTCCATCCCTCCACTCTCTACTTCTCTCTATTTATCATCTCTCTCTACATCTCCTTCCCTCTCTATTTATCTTTACCTCCCCTCTCCATCTATTTACCCACCTATCCCTCCATCACTCTATATCTCAACTATGTCTCTCTCTACATATTTCCCTCTCTACTCTCTATCTCTCCTATCCCTCCCTCTATCTCTCTCTCTCTTGCACACACACACACACTCACATATATCTCCTCCCTACCTATCCCTCCCTCCCCTCTCTACTTCTCTCTATCTCTCCTTTGTCTACATCTCCTTCCCTCTCTACCTATATTTATCTTCCCTCTCCCTCTGTTTGCCTACCTCTCCCTTTATAAATTTGTATCTCACCTATGTTTCCCTACCTACCTAGGGTTGAGGGTTTAATGTATAGGGTAGAGCATAGCGGTTAGAGGGTAGAGGGTTTAAGGTTTGAGGGTTGAGGGTTTAAGGTTGAGGGTAGAAGGTATAGGGGTATAGGGATTAGGGTTTAAGGGTTGAGGGTAGAGGGTAGAGGGTAGAAGGTAAAGATTTCAGGGTTTAAGGGTTGAGGGTTCAAGGATTAGGGTAGAGATTTTACTTGAGTTTAAGAGTTGAAGGGTTGAGGATACATGGTTGAGGATTGAGGGTAGAGGGTAGAGGGTTTAAGGGTTAAGGGTTTAGGGTTGAGTGTTTAAGGGTTTAAGGTTTGAGGGTATAGGGTTGAGGGATTAGGGTGGAGAGGGAGGAATGGATAGAGGTACATATGAAGGGATAAGTGAGATAGGGGTATGTGCAGGATCATGATGGGCCAAAAACTAGCAATATGATGGGTATGTGGCTGACGACTTTATTTTAACCCAAAAATCGATGAAATGAAAAGGGTTTTTAAAGGAGATTCTCATATTTCTACCAATATAAATTATGCTTTACTTTGAATTTAATAAATAATTATTATTCATTTTCTATTGAGTTACGACTAAAGTCCTGATTTTTAGGCTGATTGAAAAACATTTATAGCTTCCAAACGGTATCATATTTTTTGAATCCAAAACATGTGTCACATTATATGCTTCGCATACTATAAGATTAAAAAATAAAATATTGAATTTCATGAAGTTTTGACCAAGTTAAGGTAGTCAGACATACGTGTATTTATATTTTTTAAAAGTTGTCATAAAAAAAATATAATTAATTATTTACTTGGAAAAAAATTACAAAAAAATATGCATCACATTGGGACGTGAGTCCTCTACTTATATCTAAAATCAGACAGACACCTACTTCTTATTTTTTCCCTAAAATTTAAGTACTACTGTATTGAAATTTCAAATTTTCACGAAATAGATTTTATTTTTTTGTAAATAAACCTAGTAATTTAGAAACTACATTCAATTTTATAAAAAATATATTGTTACATTATTTTGAAATAATATAGATAACTTGTTCAAATTTTAATGTCAAGTTGCCTAAGTCATATTTTTCTAAATTTTTTGCCACTTAAGGGCCTGTTTTTTCCATGATGATCCTGCACATAACCATAGAGAGAAGTAGAGAAGAGGAGGGAGGTATAGAGATAGATGAGGGTTGAGGATCTAATGTATAGGGTAGAGGGTTAAGGGTAGAGGGGAGAGAGATTGAGTGAGTGAGTGAGTGAGAGAGACCTAAAAGAGGGAGAGAGGGTAGGAGGGAGAGGCTTGAGAGAGAGAGAGAGAGAGAGGGGGAGAGTCGGAGAGAGATACAGGGAGGGAGGGTTAAGGGTAGAGGGGAGAGAGATAGAGTGAGTGACTAAGAGAGAGAGACCTAAGAGAGGGAGAGGGAGGGACTGGGAGAGAGATAGAGGGAGGGAGGGTTAAGGGTGGAGGGTAGAGAGTTTAATGGTTAAGGGTAAAGGGTTTAAGAGTTTAGGATTTAAGGGTTAAGGGTTAAGGGTATAGGGTAGAAGGTTTAGAGTAGAGGAGAGAGAGATAGAGGGAGTGAGTGAGTGAGAGAGAGACTTGAGAGAGGGAGAGGAGGGAGGAGGGAGTGACTTGAGAGAGAGAGGGAAGGAGTGGGAGATAAATAGAGGGAGTTCGGGCTAAGGGTAGATGGTAGAGGGTAGAGGGTAGAGGGTTTAAGGTTAGAGTTTAGGGTAGAGGGAGAGAACAGAGAGATGGAGAGGGATAGGAGGAGAAGGAGTTGAGAGAGAGGAGGAGGAGTGGGAGAGATATAGAGGGAGGGAGGGCTAAGGGTAGAGGATAGAGGGTTTAAGGGTTAAGGGTTGAATGGTTAAGGGTTTAAGGGTTTAGGGTTTAAGGGTTAATGGTAGAGGGTTAAGCATTAAGGGTAGAGTGGAGACAGATAGATAGAGTGAGTGAGAGAGAGAGAGAGAGACTTGAAAAAGGGAGAGGAGGTGAGAGGGAGAGATTGGATAGAGAGAGAGAGGGAGGGAGTGGGAGAGAGATAGAGGGAGGGAGGGTCAAGGGTAGATGATAGAGGATTTAAGGGTTTAGTGTTTAAGGGTTAAGGGTCTAGGGTCTAGGGTTTAGGGTAGAGGGTAGAGGGGAGAGAGATAGAGGGAGTGACTAAGAGAGAGAGAGACCTAATAGAGGGAGAAGGGTTAGGAGGGAGAGATTTGAGAGAGAGAGAGAGGGAGTGGGAGATAGATAAAGGGTGGAGGGTTAAGGGTAGAGGTTAGAGGGTTTAAGGGTTAAGGGTTTAAGGGTTAAGGGTAGAGGTTAGAGGGGAGAGAGATAGGAGTGAGAGAAAGAGAGAGAGAGACCTAAGAGAGGGAAATGGGGTAGGAGGGAGTGGGAGAGAGATAGATGGTAGAGGGTTTAAGGTTTAAGGGTTTAGGGTTTAGGGTTAAGGGTAGAGGGGAGAGATAGAGGGAGTGAGTGAGAGAGAGAGGGAGGGAGGGAGTGGGTGAGAGATAGAGGGTAGAGGGTTAAAGGTAGAGGGTATAAGGTAAAGGGTTAAGGGTAGAGGGGAGAGAGATAGGAGTGAGTGAGTGAGTGAGTGAGTGAGAGACTTGAGAGAGGGAGAGGGGGTAGGAGGGAGAGACTTGAGATAGAGAGAGGGAGGGAAGGAGTTGGAGATAGATAGAGGGTAGAGGGTATAGGTTTTAAGGGCTTAGGGCTTAAGGGTTAAGGGTTTAGGGTTAAGGGGAGAGTGCACATAGATAGAGGGAGTGACTAAGAGAGAGAGACTTGAGAGAGGGAGAGTGGGTAGGAGGGAGAGACTTTAGAAAGAGAGGGAGATGGAGTGGGAGAGATCTATAGAGGGTAGAGGGCTAAGGGAAGAGGGTAGAGTGTTTAAGGGTTTAGGGTTTAAGGGTTAATGGTTTAGGGTTTAGGGTTAAGGATAGAGGGGAGTGAGATAGAGGGAGTGAGAGAGAGAGAGAGAGGGAGGGAATGGGAGAGAGATAGAGGTCAAAGGGTCAAGGGTAGAGGGTAGATGGTATAGGGTTAAGGATAGAGGGGAGAGAGATAAAAGGAGTGAGTGAGTGGGAGAGAGACCCTAGAGGGATTAGGAGGGAGAGACTCGAGAGAGATAGAGGGAGCAAGGGAGTGGGAGGAAAATAGAGGGTAGAGGGTTAAGGGTGTATGGTAGAGGGTTTAAGGATGTATGGTTCAAGGGACAAGGTTTTGGGGTTTAGGGTTAAGGGTAGATGGGAGAGAGATAGAGGGAGTGTGTGAGAGAGAGAGAGACCTAAGAGAGGGAGAGGGGTAAGAAGGGAGAATATTGAGAGAGAGAGGGGATATGAGGGAGAGTCTCTATATCTTCCCTCCCTCTCTCTCTCTCTCAAGTCTCTCCTTCATACCCTTGCTCAAGTCTCTCTCTCACTCACTCCTATCTCTCTCCCCTCTCCCCTCTCCCCTTAAACCCTTCAGCCCTCTACCCTCTACCATTAACCCGCTACCCTTTATCTCTCTCCCACTCCCTCTCTCTCTCTTTCAAATATATCCCTCCTACCCCCTCTCCCTCTCTTAGGTCTCTCTCTCAATCACTCCCTCTATCCCTCTCCCCTCTATCCTTAACCATAAAACATAAACCCTTAACCCTTAAACCCTCTACCCTCTACCCTCTACCCTCTACCCTCCCTCTATCTCTCTCCCACTCCCTCCCTCTCTCTCTCTCAAGTCTCTCCCTCTAACTACCTCTCCATATCTTAGGTCTCTCTCTCACTCACCCACTCCCTCTATCTCTCTCCCCTCTACCATTAACCCTTAATCCTCTACCCTTAACCCTCCCTCCTTCTATCTCTCGCCCACTTCCTCCCCCCCTCTCTCTCTCAACCATCTCCCTCCTAACCCCTCTCCCTCTCTCAAGTCTCTAACTCTCTTAGGTCTCTCCCTCTCTCAGGTCTCTCCCTCTATCTATCTCCCTTCTACCCTTAAGCATAAACCCTAAACCCTTAAACCATCTACCCTCCACCCTTAACCCTAACTCCCTCTATCTCTCTCCCACTCCCTCTATCTCTCTCTCTCAATTATCTCCCTCCTACCCCCTCTCCCTCTCTCAGGTCTCTCTCTCACTCACTCCCTCTATCTCTCTCCCCTATACCATAAACCCTCTACGCTTAACCCTTAAACCCTAAATCCTTAAACCCTTAACCCTCTACCCTAAACCCTAAACCCTTATCCCTTAAACTCTCTACCCTCTACCCTTAATGCTCCCTCCATTTATATCTCTCCCTCTCCCTCCCTCTCTCTCACTCTCAACCCTCTCCCTCCTACCCCCTCTCCCTTTGTCAAGTCTCTCTCTCTTAGTCACTCCCTCTATCTCTCTCCCCTCTACCCTTAATTTTAAACCCTAAACACTTGGCCATTAAACCATCTACCCTATATCTCTCTCCCACCCCCTCACTCTCTCTCTCAAGTATATCCCTCCTCACCTCTACCTAACCATCTACCCTCTACCCTTAAACCTTAAACCCTCTACCCTCTACCCTCTATCTCTCTCCCTCTCCCTCCCTCTCTCTCTCTTCAAGTCTCTCCCTCCTATCCCCTCTCCCTCTCTCAAGTCTCTTTCTCTCTCTCTCACTCCTATCTCTTTCCCCTCTACCCTTAACCCTTTACACTCTACCCTTAACCTTTAAACCCTTAAACCCTTAAAACCTCTACCCTAGCTTGTCAATTTGCTGAAATTGGAAAAGTAGTGGCCTATTTGAAAAAATGGGTCCAAGAAATGGGGTCTCCCGATGATGTAAATCACCAGGAGACCCCATTTCTCGAGCCCATTATTTCAAAAGGGCTATGTTAGATTGCCAATTTCGCCGAATTGGCAAGCTAGTGGGACCTCTACCCTCTAATCTTAACCCTCTACCATCTATCTCTCTCCCACTCACTCTCTTTCTCTCTCTATCTCTCTTAAGTCTCTACCTCCCACTCTCTCTCCCTCTCTCATGTCTCTCTCTCTCACACACTTATTCCCTCTATCTCTCTCCCCTCTACCGTTAACCCTAAACACTTAACCCTTAAAGCCTAAACCCTTAAACCCTCTACTCTTAACACTCTACACTCTATTTCTATCAATTATCTCCATCCTACCCCATCTCCTTCTCTCAAGTCTCTCTCTCACTCACTCACTTCTAACTCTCTCCCCTTTACCCTTAATTTTCTACCCTCTACCCTCTACCCTCTATCTCTCTCCCACTCCCCCCCTCTCTCTCTTTCTCTCAAGTAACTCCCTCCTACCCCCTCTCCCTCTCTCAATTTTCTCTTTCTCTGACTGACTCCTATCTCTCTCCCCTCTACCCTTAAACCCTTTACCCTAGCTTGCCAATTCAGTGAAATTGGGAATGTAGTGGCATGTTTGAAACAATGGGTCCAAGAAATAGGGTCTATCCCCAACAAACCTCATTTCTTGGAACTATTTTTTCAAATGATAAAGTTAGGTTGCCAATTTCACTAAGTTTCCAAGCTAGTGGGCTCACTGGCTTTCCATTTTCAGTGAAATTGGTAATGTAGTGGCCTGTTTGAAAAAATGGGTGCAAGAAATGGGGTCTCCTGGTGATTTAAATCACTAGGAGACCCCATTTATTGGACCCATTTTTTAAAATAGGGCAAGTTAGGTTGCCAATTTTATTAGATTGGTAAGCTAGTGGGCCCACTAACTTGTCAATTCAATGAAATTGGCAATGTAGTGGCCTATTTGAAAAAATGGGTTCAAGAAATGGGCTCTCCCGGTGATGTAAATCACTAGGAGACCCCATTTCTCAAACCCATTTTTTCAAATAGGCCAAGTTAGGTTGCCAACTTCACCAAATTGGAAAGCTAGTGGGTCCTCTACCCTCTACTCTTAACCCTCTCCCCTCTATCTCTCTCCCACTCACTCCCTCTCTATCTCTTTGTCTCTCTCAATTCTCTAGCTCCCACCCCCTCTCTCTCTCTCACTTCCTCTATCTCTATCCCCTCTACCCTTAACTGTAAACCCTAAACCCTTAACCCTTAAACCCTCTACGCTCTACTCTTAACCCTATACCCTTTATCCCTCTCAAGTCTCTCTCTCTTACTCCCTCTCCCTCTCTCAAGTGTCTCTCTCACTCACTCACTCATATCTCTCTCCCCTCTACCCTTAATCTTCTACCATCTACCCTTAACCCTTAAACCCTTAAACCCTCTACCCTCTACCCTCTACCCTCTACCCTTAACCCTTAAACCCGTAAACCTCTACTCTAGCTTGTCAATTCAATGAAATTGGGAATGTAGTGGCCTATTTGAAAAAATGGGTCCAAGAAATGGAGTCTCTAGGTGATTTACATCATCGACATACCCCATTTCTTGGACCCTTTTTTTTGTATGAGAAAGTTAGGTTGCCAATTTCACCGAATTGCCAAGCTAGTGGGCCCATCGGCTTGCCAATTCGATGAAACTCGCAATATAGTGGCGTGTTTGAAAAATAGGTCCAAGAAATGGGTCTCTCGGTAAATCACCAAGAGACCCCATTTCTTGGACCCATTTTTTCAAACAAGGCAAGTTAGGTTGTCAATTTCACTAAATTGCCAAGCTAGTGGGCCCACTGGCTTGCCAATCCGGTGAAATTAGAAATGTTGTGTTTGAAAAAATGGGTCTGAGAAATGGGGTCTCTCAGTGATGTAAATCACTAGGAGACCCCATTTCTTGGACCCATATTTTCAAATAGGCCAAGTGATGGAGAGGCAGTGGGAGGGAGATAGAGAGAGATAGAGGGGGCAAGAGAGTGGTAGGGATTGATTGAGAAATAGGTACATAGAAAGAGGGAGAGGGTAGATAGAGATATTTAGAGAGGGTAGGAGAGAGGGGGGGAGAGAGAGGTGAGATGTATAGATAGAGAGAAAAGGATATGGTTTAAGGGTATAGGGTTGAGGGATTAGGGTGGACCTATAGGGTTGATGATTTAGAGTATTGGGTTGAGGGTATAGGGTTGATGGATTAGGGTTGAGGGTAGAGGGTAGTGGGTCTCTATCCTCAACCTAATACCCTCTACCCTCAATCCTTAAATCCAAGAAAAATCTCTACCCCAATCCCTAAACCCTAGGAGGGAGTGGGAGAGAGAGGGAGTGATGGAGAGGTAGTGGGAGGGAGATAGATAGATAGATAGAGGGAGTGAGAGAGAGTGGTAGGGATTGATTGAGCAAGAGGTATGCAAAAAGAGGGATAGGATAGATAAAGACAATTAGAGAGGGTAGGAGAGAGGGAGGGAGAGAAAGGTGAGATGTATAGATAGAGAGAAAGGGATAGGGGTTGAGGGATTAGGGTGGAGGACCTATAGGGTTGATTATTTAGGGTATTGGGCTAAGAGTATAAGGTTGAGGGATTAGGGTTGAGGGTAGAGGGTATTGGGTTAAGGCCCTAGAGGGTAGAAGGTATAAGGGTTTAGGGTTAAAAGGTTTAGGGTTGAGGGTAGAGGGTTTTAGGTATAGGTTTGAGGGTATATGGTTGAAGGATTAGCTTAAGGGTCCAATGTATAGGGTAGATGGTATAGAGGTTGAGGGTTGAGGCTTGAGAAGTTAAGGGTTGAGGCTTGAGAATTGAGGGTTGAGGGTTTAATGTATAGGGTAGAGGGTAGAGGGTAGAGGGTTTAAGGGTTGAGGGTTGAGGGTTTAAGTTTGAGGGTAGAGGATTGAGGGTATAGGGTTGAGGGTCCAATGTATAGGGTAGAGGATATAGGGGTTTAGGGATTAGGGTTTAAGGGTTGAGAGTTGAGGGTAGAGGGTAGAGCTCGGTTGAGGGATTAAGGTTCAAGGGATTAAGGGTTGAGGGTTGAGGGTTTAGGGTTGAGGGTAGAGGGTTTAGGGTATAGGTTTGAGGGTATATGGTTGAGGGATATGGGTGGGTATGTGCACGATCATCATGGAAAAAATAGGCCCTTAAGTGGCAATAAAAAGACAAAAAATCAGAGTTAGACAACTTGACATAAAAATTTGAATAAGTTATCTATATTATTTCAAAAAAATGTAAAAATAGAATCTATAAAAAATTGAATGTAGTTTCTAAACTACTAGACCTTTATTTTAAAAAAAAATCTATTTGGTGAAAATTTAAAATTTCAATCCAATAGTATTTAAATTTTAGGGTAAAAATAAGAAGTAGGTGTCTATCTGACCACCCTAACAACAATAAAATGATAATATTTTTTATAAGATTTTAGATATAAGTAGAAGACTCATGTCCTGATGTGATGCATATTTTTTTATAATTTTTTTCCAAGTAAATAATTAATTATGAATTTTTTATTACAACTTTTAAAAAATATAAAATCTCGTCTGTCGAACGACCTTAACTTGGTCAAAAATTCATGAAATTCATTTTTTTATTTTTTAATCCTATAGTATACAAAGCATAGAATGTGACGCATGTTTCAGATTCAAAAAATGTGACACAATTTGAAAGTTATAGATGTTGTTCAATCAGCTTATCAATTAGGACTTTATTCGTAATTCTAATAAAAAATGAATAATAATTATTTATTAAATTCAAAGTAAAGCATAATCTATATTCGTGGAAAGCTGAGAATTTCCTCTAAGAACCCTTTTCGTTTCATCAATTTTGGGTAAAAAAATGTCATCAGCCACATAGACCATCATATGGCTTACATATCGCCACTTTTTGGCCCATCATTAAACCTGCACATACCTGGGTGGAGGGTCCAATGTATAGGGTAGAGGGTATAGGGGTTGAGGGTTAAGGGTTTAAGGGTTGAATGTTGATGGATTAAGGGATGAGGGTTGAGGGTTTAATGTATATGGTAGAGGGTTTAAGGATTGAGGGTTGAGGGTTTAAGGTTGAGGGTAGAGGGTTGAGGGATTAGGGTTGAGGATGATGATCCATTGTATAGGGTTGAGGGTTTAATGTATAGGTTAGAGTGTAGAGGTTTTAAGGGTTGAGGGTTGAGGGTTTATGGTTTAGGGTAGAGCATTGAGGGTATAGGGTTGAGGGATTAGGGTTGAGGGTCTAATGTATAGGGTAGAGGTTATAGGGGTTGAGGGATTAGGGTTGAGGGTTGAGGGTTGAGGGTTGAGGTTTTAAGGTTTAAGGGATTAAGGGTTGAGGGTTGAGGGATTAGGGTAGAGGGTTTACTTGGGTAGAGAGTTTACATCAGTAGGAGACCCCATTTCTTGGACCCACTTTTCCAAATAGGCCACTACATTGGCAATTTACCCGAACTAACAAGCCAATGTGCCCACTAGCTTGCCAATTCAATGAAATTGGTAACCTAACTTGTATTGTTTGAAAAAATAGGTCCAAGAAATGGGGTCTCCTAGTGATCAAACATGCCAAGTTAGGTTGTCAATTTCATCAAATTGGCAAGCTAGTGGGCGCACTAGCTTGCCAATTCAATGAAATTGGAAATGTAGTGGCTTGTTTGAAAAAGTGGGTCTTCTAGTGATGTAAATCACCGGGAGACCGCATTTCTTGGACCCATTTTTTTTAAGCAGGCCAAGTTAGGCTGCCAATTTCACTAAATTCACAAGCTCGTGGGTGCACTGGCTTTCCAAATAAGTGAAATTGGTAATGTAGTGGTTTTTTTGAAAAAATGGGTCCAAACAATGGGGTCTTCTAATGATATAAATCACCAGGAGACCCCATTTCTTGGACTCATTTTTCAATCAAGCCAAGTTAGGTTGCCAATTTCACTAAATTGGCAAGCTAGTGGGCCCACTAGCTTGCCAATTTGGTGAAATTGGCAATGTAGTGGCCTGTTTGAAAAAGTGGGTCCAAGAATTACATCACTAGGAGACCAAATTTCTTGCACCCATATTTTCAAACAGGTCAAGTGAGGTTACCAATTTCACTGAATTGGAAACCTAGTGGGCCCACTAGCTTGCCAATTTGATGAAATTGGCAGTACAATGGCCTATTTGAAAAAATGGGTCCAAGAAATGGGGGCCATCTCTCTCTCTCTCTCTCTCTCTCTCTCTCTCTCTCTCTCTCTCAGGTCTCTCCCTCCCAACCCCTCCCCCTCTCTCAATTCTTTCCCTCCCACCCTAACTAGAGAATACACTCTCTCTCTCATGTCTCTCCCTCACACCCCCTCACCCTCTCTCAGCTCTCTCTCTCTCTCCCTAAACCCTGATACCTATACCCTATAAACTTAACCTTGAACCTTCAACCCAATACCCTCAACCCTATAACTAATATCCTAAACCCTAATCCATATACCCTATATACTTAACCTTATACCTTCAACCCTTTACCTTAAACCATAAAAATTACACCCTCAACCCTCATCCCTATACCCTAAAGCCTAAAAATTATCCTTGAACCCTTAACCCTATAATTAAAAACTAAATCCTACATCAAACCTTGTACCCTAAACCTTGAAAACTAAACCCTCAACCCTAAACCCAATAACCTCAACCCTATACCCAATATCCTAAACCCTAATCCCTATACCCTATACACTTAACCCTACACCCCCAACCTTGAACACTATACCTCAACCCTCAACCCTCAACCCTATACCTTAAACCCTAAACCCTACACATTACACCCTCTTCCCTATACCCTATACCATCAACCTTATACCTAAGCCCTGAGCAACATCCCTCAACCCTATACTTAAACCCTAAACCCTAAAACCTAAACCTCAATCCTAAACCCAATACTCTCAAACCTATACCCATTATTCTAAACCCTAATCCCTATACCCTATACACTTAGCCCTATACCCTCAAGCTTGAAAACTATCCCTCAACGCTCAACCATATACCTTAAACCCTAAACCTTACAACCTTAATCCTCATCTCTATACCCTACACCCTCAACCTTATACCCTAAACCATAAAAATTATCCCTCAAACCTATACTTAAATGGAAAAACCTACACTCTCAAGCCTTAACCCTATACCTTATACCCTTAACCCTACACCCTAAACCCTAATCCCTATACCCTATACACTTAACCTCATACCCTCAACCCTGAACATTATACCTCAACCCTCAACCCTCAAACTTATACACAAATCCTAAACCCTAAACCATCAACCCTAAACCTAATATCCTCAACCCAATACCGTCAACTATATACCCGATATCCTAAACTATAATCCATATATCCTATACACTTAACCTTATACCCTCAACCCTAAACACTATCCCTCAACCCTCAACCCTATACCTTAAACCCTAAACCCTAAACCCTCATCCCTCATACCTATACCCTATACCTTATACCCTCAAATTTATACCTAATCCTAAACCTTAATCCCTATTCCCTATAAACTTAACCCTATAACCTCAACCCTATACCTTAAACACTAAACCTTATACCCTCAACCCTCATAGAGGAAGAGAGAAAGAGGAGGGAGGGATTGGGGAGAGAGAGAGGTTGGGAGGGAAAGAGGAGATACAAATAAGTAGAGAGGGAAGGAGAGGTAGAGAGACATGAGAGATAAAGAGTATATAAGGAAGGATAGATGAAGGGGGAGAGAGGGAGGTGAGAGAGAGGTGAGATAGAAAGCAATAAAGAGAGTGTGGTAGGGAGTGATAGAGGGATATGCGGGTAGAGAGGGATAGGTGAGATAGAGAGAAGTAGAGAGAGTAGAGATAAAGGGAAGGAGGGAGGGTGGGTGAGCAAGGGGAGGAAGGGAGAGGTAAAGATGGATAGGTGAGATAAAGATAAGTAGAGAGATAATGGTGACATATAGAGGAGAGAGTTAAAGATATGGAAAGAGATAATGGTGAGATAAAGAGGAGAGTGTGAGAGAGAAAGACGGTGAGGGAGGAGTGAGAGAGAGAGAGGTAGAGTAAGGGAGAGGAGAGATAGAGATTAGATAGGGGAAAAGGTAGGGAGGGAGACATCTAGTGAGAGAGAGGGCTAGGGGAGATAAAGATAATTAGAGAAAGAAGGAGAGGTAGAGAGAGAATAAGGGAGGGAGAGAAGTGAGATAGAGAGGTGTAGAGAGAATGGTAGGGAGTGATGGATGGAGAGGTAGGTAGAGAGGGATTAGGGAGATAGAGAGTAGAGAGGGAAGGAGAGGAAGAGATATGGAGGGAGGTGCAAGAGAGGTGAGATAGAGAGCAATAGAGAGAGTGTGGTAGGGAGTGATGGAGGGATATGCAGGTAGAGAGGGATAGGTGAGATAGAGAGAAGTAGAGACAGATAGAGATAGAGGGAAGGAGGGAGGGTGGGAAAGAGAAGGGAGGAAGGGAGACGCAATGAGGGATAGGTGAAATATAAAGATATGTAGAGAGAGAATGGTGACATATAGGTATGTGCAGGATCATAATGGAAAAAATAGGCCCTTAAGTGGCGATGAAAATTCAAAAAATCAGAGCTAGGCAACTTGACGTAAAAATTTGAATAAGTTATCTATATTATTTCAAAAACATGTAAGAATGGAATATGTAGAAAATTGAATGGAGTTTCTAAACTAATAGGTTGATTTTTTAAAATTCTATTTGGTGAAAATTTGAAATTTCAATGCAGTAGTACTTAAATTTCAGGGAAAAAATAAGAAGTAGGTGTTTTTCTGACCACCCTAACCACAATAAAATGAAAAATATTTTTTTATAAGATTTTAGATATAAGTAGAGGACTCATGTCCAAATGTGATACATATTTTTTGTAATTTTTTTCCAAGTAAATAATTAATTATGATTTTTTTATTACAAATTTTAAAAAATATAAAAACTCGTATGTCTGACCACCTTAACTTGGTCAAAACTTCATGAAATTCATTTTTTTTTTTTAATCCTATAGTATGTGAAGCATATAATGTGACGCATATTTCAGATTCAGAAAATGTGATACTATTTTGAAAGCTATAGATGTTTTTCAATCAGCCTATCAATCAAGACTTTAGTCGTAATTCAAATAGAAAATGAATAATAATAATTTATTAAATTCAAAGTAAAGCATAATTTATATTGGCAGAAAGATGAGAATATCCTTTAAAAACCCTTTTCATTTCATCAATTTGATCCTGCACATACCCATATAGAGAAGTAGAGAGTTACAAAGATGGGAAGAGATAATTGTGAGATAGTGAGGATAGAGTGAGAGAGAAAGAGGGTGAGGGAGGAGTGAGAGAGAGTGAGAGAGAGAGGTAGAGGGAGGGAGAGGAGAGATAGAGAGTAGATAGGGGAAAAGGTAGGGAGGGACACACCTAGTGAGAGAGAGAGAGAGGAGATAAAGATAATTAGATAGGGAAGGAGAGGTAAAGAGAGAAGTAGAGAGGGAATGAGGGATGAACAAAGAGAAGCAAGATAGAGAGGTGTGGAGAGAATTTCATGGAGTGATGGATGGAGAGGTAGGTAGAGAGGGATTAGGGAGATAGAGAGTAGAGAGGGAAGGAGAGGGAGAGGTATGGATGGAGAGAGTGGGAGGTGAGATGGAGAGTAATAGAGAGAGAGAGTGGTAGGTTGTGATGGATGGAGAGCTAAGTAGAGAGGGAGAGGGGATATATAGATAATTAGAGAGGGAGGGAGAGATGGAGGGAGGGAGATGTAGTGAGGGAGAGAGAGGTGAGATAGAGAGATATAGAGAGTGGTGGAAGGAGAGGTAGGTAGAGAGAGGGATAGAGGAGATAAAGATAAGTAGAGATGGAAGGAGAGGTAGAGAGAAGTGGAGAGGGAATGAGGGAGGTTGGGAGAGGTAGGGAAGGAGAGAAAGGTGAGATAGAGAGGTTTAGAGAGAGAGTGGTAAGGTTTGATGGATGGAGAGGTAGTTAGAGAGAGGGATTGGGAGATAGAGAGTAGATAGGGAAGAAGAGAGGGAGAGAGAAGTATGGAGGGAGAGAGAGGGAGGTGAGTTAGAGGTGAGGTAGAGAGAAATAAAGAGTGGTAGGGAGTGAGGGAGGGAGGGATGGGTAGAGAGAGAGAGGGAGAGAGAGAGAGGGGGAGAGAGAGTCAGATAAAGGGATGGAGATGGTGAGGGATAGATATAGAGTATAAGAGATAAAAATAATTGAGATAGAGAGAGAAATAATACAACTTGTTGATTACTGAAATTTGACCTCTTGATTACTAAAATTTGACTAAGTCTAAAATTTGTTGAATCTTCCAAAAACTAGAATTTGCATTATAAATCATAGAGATCTAAAACCACTCTCAAACATCCTAAAACTATATACATGAAATATAACTTAAAGTATAAGTTGACATTTACATAAAGTAAACGTCCATATGTAAATGCCAACTTATACTTAAATTTTTATTTCGTGTATTTAGTTTCCCTCAAAGATAATGAGAAGAAAGAAAAAAAAGAGAAGAAAAATAAATTCAATGTAGATCAAAATATGAGTGTGTTATAACATGCTCATGTTTTGTCAATGCATTCACAAAACGCAAAAGCCATGTCAAAACTAATATATAATGTGTGCGCATTATATCTTGCTTTGGTAATCCCCAAACCTTGAGCTTGGTATTTTCCTTGGAATACTAACCCAAAGGCTTGGAGGGAATTCCCAATGACCAAAGACGTGTTTTTGCAAATTCTACAATATTTCACATAGTCAGATTCATGCTCACCATCAAGATTGCACATGGTTCAATATCAAACAAATCGAACATCTGGGTAATGTTAGGTTCTCTCTTAACTATCCAACAATATATTTTTTTCACTTTTTAAAAATGTTAAGCCTTTCATCCATAATTTATTTTGTTTGTGTGTCTCTTTTTGGCAAAAAACAATGTTTGGTCTTTTTTTGTTATAAATTAACCGTTCATCGAAATTTCAAATAAATTACATTTTTAGTAACTAGACTCCATTCTACAATTTTTTTTAAAAAAATTCAATTAGTTTCCAAAATTTGTAGGGGTAGCACAACCAAAATTATGCTTTTCAAGAAGTATCCACTTCTAAAATTAGTAAAAAAATAAATATTCATTAAAACATTATCAGAAAAATCGTGTATCAACTACATACTATTAGCTAACTTTTGACCTTAGCAATTTGAAAATACTAAAAAAAAATTTTGTCATGCTAAGGTCACACAAGAGTTGCTATGTTATGTTTTTCTGAAAAAAAACAACACCAATTTGTGTGAGTTCCTCTTTTGAACACCTTAATCTCAACCATTTTCAAAATAGATTAGTAGTTTAGAAAGTAGGATCGAAGCACTTCGATCCTTGTTTTTGTTCCATCTCAAAATTTTGAGTGTTACTATCCTCAATTTCACGTCCAAAATCAATATTTCTTTATTTCAAAAAAAAAAATGTGGCCACTTAAACCCCCTTTTTGGGAACCATCTTTTTGCACTTACCCTTTAACCCTAACTATAATTTAATATAATCCCAACCTTAGTTGAACCCTAAATCTAACTAAATATAAAGCATAACCATAACCCTAATTACTCCTAATTGAATCTTAAACTTCATTCAAACTAGCCTCAACTGAAATTAACGATGACTTGAGCACTGATCATATTATAGCTAAATTTGTTCATCTCTATTCTCCATACTAATGAAAAAATATCAAGATAAACTTTCTTAGATCACTGAAGATTTGATTCTTTCACACACATTTAATCTATGCCATTAAAAAAGATTGTACCTGCAAAAGCAACAAACATGATTAGTGTTGAAAACTAGCTTCCCATTGCTACCAATCTCTTAACACATGTCATTTTGACTGATCTTGCTTATGCATGAATAACGTCCTCTTGTCGCCAACTTTGTTTATAATAAAGTAAAAATATGTAAAAATAACACTAAGAAAGAGTGAAAAAAGAGAAATGATAAAAAAAATATAATAGATACGAATAAAAAAATTAGACATTAATATACCCTATGAAAATAATAATAAAGAAGAAAAATTAGAAGAAAAAATAGAAACAATTATAAAATAAAAAGAACATAAATTAAAAGAATATGTAAAGAACACATGTATTTCTTTTCTCATAGGATTTAGTCATGTACTAGAATAAGGAATAAACAATTAAAAAAATCATTATTAACTTTATCTCTTAATAAAAATATAATTTAATTTTCATCTCTTAGTTCATCATATAAGTTTTATTTGGGAAATAATGTGAGGGAAAAAGAGATCTAGGATTTGAATTAAAATCTTTCTCAAGAGATTTGAGGACTTGGATTATGAAGAATAATTATGTGCCTTTTTATTGTGGATTTAAAGAGTATCTCATTTTCTTATTATCATTTATTTAGTTATTTTTTGGGTTTTTTAAAATGAATGTAAATTAAAATAAAATATTTGAAAACCTTGGTGCAATAATTAATTATGCTTATTTGGTGGAAGGGATTGTTTCTTTATTTCAATTTATTAATTATGATTTTATTTTATTTCACTATGTATATTTAGTTCATAAATTATTTTACATTTATAACACACAAAAACTCTTCATCAATATTTTGTTAATGTCTTAATATAAAATTTGAGGCATTACGATATCTATAATATTTTTAATCTTGTCTTTTATTGGCTACATTAATAAATAAAAAATTTAATGCTCTTTTATAATATTTTAAAAAGTTTGATGTCCCATATAAAGATAACACATTTAGTTCATAGTTCATATGAAGAAATAATATAGTTAAAAGTGTAATTTACTACCTTTCTTGTTCATGTACAAACTTAAACTACACATTTTTCAATAAATTTATTGATTCCCTCCTTATTTTAGTTTAATTCAAGATAAATCACAAACAAAACTTGAATCTTCCTCAATTCTCTAATTTTGAAACATTGATAGAAATAATGTTCAAATTAGAATGTCTTAATTCTATATCTTTTCTAACATTTGGTTGAGGGGCCCATAAAATAGATCCTCTTTGTTAATGAACCAAAATTATGTAAAATTAGTTTTACAACAATCAATCATTATGAACTTTGGCAAAGGCTATCATAGAGAAATTAATATTATTGAAAGGACATACAAAACATGCAATAAACCAATAAGTTCCTCATTTTATCTAAAACTCCCCAACATAAGTGATTCAAATACTTCAGTAGTTTCTATAACAAATAATGGGTGACTAGGTGTGACTTGCATCACAAAAGCTTCAAAAATAGCCTTGACAACACTACTTTCAACAATTGTGTACTCAACACTTTCTATAAATGTACTACAAGAGTACATTGAATTTAAAATATTAAGGCATGGAGGACTTCCATCATGATCCGAGCTTGTATCAATAAACCATTACCAATACACTTACTACTTTCTACAATGGTCTTCTCTTTGTCCACCTTCAAAATCTTTTACATTTCTATTGATTTTTAGATGTGCTTCACTCTTCCACAACCCACAACCAGAAATGCCTTCATATATACTTTTATTTTTTCTTATGAAGACAATGTCACTCATGACACCTTCAAAACACATTTAGTTCATTTAAACATAATGAATGTTTCCTAAAGACATAGCAACATTGGAGGAAGCACAAGAGCACAGTTGTATTTAAAATCTTTTTATTTTCTTAAATATAACATACAACACTTTAACTTATTGTGAAATGGCGCTATCATTTCACCACTATCAAGTCCTAAGGTTCAGATAGGTTGAGATCTTGTGGCTCAAGTCTAACAGAGTCTTCAACAAAGCCACTATAGAAGGGTTAATAAAGGTCGAACTAGCTAAGTACTATTACTTCTATTTCTAAAATTTAACTCCTCGACCATATCTATTTTTCCCTGCCAGCTTTTATTAAATTCATTTATGCAATGATTGATGTCCATATTGTCTTCCCCTTCCACCAAATTATATCAAATAACTATTTCTATTGTATATAGTTTTCCATGTCTCGTTAATTATATTATATGATGTGTACCATTTCAATTCAAAATTATATATATATATATATATATATATATATAGAGAGAGAGAGAGAGAGAGAGAGAGAGAGAGGGGTAAACGCTTTTGATTTGGGGCTATGAATTGGTGAGGTCACAAGCAGTGGACCTCATCCCCAATGTAAACACTCAACAATTACACCCCAATGGGGTTTGAATGTTGATGGAAAGAACAAAAACACAAAATCTTAACCATCTCACCATGCCACTATTGGCAAAATAATTAAATATTAAATTTAAATAAAAAATATAAACATTTGATAGAAATAGAAATAAATACTTAACTATTGTAACAAGCTAAAAAAGAAATTTGAATTTTTATTTATTTATTCCATATTATTATTAATGATTTGTATATTTACTTCAAAATTTTATCATTGTTTTTATATATAATAGATACTAAAATTTCATTATATAAAATATTTGGCATATATAAATTGACAAGGATTCTATTATTTATTATATTACTAAACATATGTGACATCCAATCATATACTAAGATATTCAATATAGTTAATACATAGTTTAGAATCAATTATTTTATATAAAATGTAAAATTAAATTTAAAAATATTTCTACTAAATTATAGATAAAAATACAATAAATTTACAATTAACATACCAAAGAACCTCCAAAACATCCACATTAACCTTCTCTTAAGATTATATATTATACTTACCTTTAAAGAAAATTAATTGTTTATATTTCAATAACTATTATCACACATAGTTTATATATAGTTACTGAATGGTTTCATAAAAACTTTGTAAAGAATCGTTGAACAGAACAATACAAATATTAGATAGCTTTTTTTTAAGGCCTTTAGCCCATTGAAAAGAAGTGAGAACAAAGATAGGTACCAGGAAGCCAAAAACAACAGGGAAAATATCTCTCATGTGTAGCAGGTATTATGATGACTAGCACAGGGGCATATGCCACTATTTCATGCATTACTCGTGCTTTTGATTTACTCTGATGGGTTATGTTTGTTGTAAGGACCAATGCTCAGCCGGACAAGTCATGCTATAATGGCGTTAAGAGTCTGAATGCCAAGCTCCAGACAGGCAAGCTGCCTGCAAGAGCATAAATCACATGATACGATTATTAAAACCATAGCCTCTATGAAATATTTCCTCGATCTTTGCAACAGTGCCGTGAACGCTATTCTATTATTTCGATCGGTAGAGTAAGTCAGAGGCGGTTGCCGGTTTGAATCATACGGCCCGCGTTACAGTCTGAAAGAATCTGTACCTGAAGAGAAACTTGGGGATTACATAACTAAGGCTTTTCAAAGTGGAGCAGATAATGCCCTACATAATTGATTCTGAAAATGGTTGGTGGTCATTTGCACAAGCAAAACTATGATCCTAGTACCAAATTTGAAAAAAGGAGAGACAATGAAAGAAGAGGGCATCGCCTACTCTTTGTTTGATTTTACATATAGCAAATTGAAGGAGTCTACTCAAGAAACATTTTTAGACATCTGCTACTTCTTTTGTTACATCATATGCAAAATCAAACAAGTGGTAAGTGAGGTCCTCTTATTTCATTGTTTCTCTCTTTTTAATAAATTTTGAACTATCACTGGCCAAATGACTACCAACCATTTTCAGAATTTTGCATTTAGCAAATTGAAGGAGTCTACTCAAGAAACGTTTTTAGACATCTACTACTTCTTTTGTTACATCATATGTAAAATAAAACAAACGATAAGTGAGATCCTCTTATTTCATTGTTTCTCTCTTTTTGTAAATTTTGAACTATCACTTGCCAAATGACCACCAACCATTTTCAGAACCAATGAAATCAATTCCTTGTAGAGCTTGACAATCTCTTCTAGATCATCTTTCATACTAACAAATCACCAATGGCAAGGTCTTTGCACAAAGTGTCAACGCATATCTTGAGAGAGTTTAGATAGGCTTTGTTATTCTTAGCTTGGAAAGACATCTTTCAAAATTTGTTGCTGCATTTTTTTCAGAAATCAAATCTAAATATATTTCGGCATAGTTATAACGGTTTGCATCTACTCAGAAGTGAAGATTAATTATCATCTCTCCAAGAAGTGATCTAGCCATGGCATTGCTTTGTAGTCTGCAATTTGGGAAATCAGCAACGATTGTAGTTTAAGTGCCTTTTTGTTTAGGCAATTTTTCTACTATTTTACATGCTTAATGTATGCTTCTGCATTTTGTATAGACAACTTACAAAAGAGAATCAATAATAGAAAAAATTGTTTTAAAGGTGAATTCTTAGCCTGTTACCAAGCTCCCATTATATCACGTGCAATAGTTGGCTTTCCAATGCCACTTAAACCCCAAAGAATGACAACAATTGATGAGCAATCATCCGAATTGTCTATGTTGAGGAGCTCATTTTACCGCTTTTAATTGATTCTCTATTCCAACTGTTGAGGAGAAAGAAAATGTAATAATGCATTAGGTTATATAGTGTGAATTTTTAGTCGGGAAGTTGTCTCACATTGGAAAACAACTACTGGGTTGCCGTTAAACTACTTTGCAGTTTGTTGAGAACTCACTACCAGGAACTGAAAACAAGTTTTAATTCACAACTACTCATGCCTAATCTGTTAATGAGGGAAAATATCATGTATTAACATCTGCAGATTTGATTTACCCTTTCAGAAGATTTTTCTATTAATTCATGAGTTGCTTATACCACCGCCTTTGATCACCACCCAACTTTTAGCTAAATATCAGTGAGTTGTAGCCGCTTTTCATCACCTCTTCCAACTCTCTTACACAATACCCAACCCAGGTAGACACAAATTTTCTACTCTTTTAAACAGACAATGAGTTTTTCTAATGAGTTTAATACGTTCAGTTTCTTACTAGTTTGAAGTTTGTTTGGTTTTGAGGTTTTCAATAACTGATATGAGCAAAATTAAATCATATAACTGTTTATGTTCTTAATATTTCTTTGTATGTCTAGAAAATAGGAAGATGAAGAATCAGTACATTACAGAGGTGTCTCTGAAAGTGGAAGGAATAAGATTGAGGATCACTTGTGAATGTATTTATTTATTATTGATTAATGGAAAACTTACATGTTTATTTAAATTATTTCTTATATTTTATGATGTTACTATTGCTTAATATTTCACAAATGATCACAGACACTATTATATACTCGGAAGAAATACTGATTTCTGAACATCAAGTCTAATATGGTAAAAATATGAACGGCAGCTACTATAAAAAAAAATGAAACTGATAATTTGAAGAATAAACTAATATGTAATACAATCTTATTTCTGAAATCTGGAATTTTAGATAGCCAAATAGTGCTCTCTTCAGAAAATGGACAGCTACAAATACAATTGATACTATCAAATTATTCAATGTAGAGTCTTCATTAATGTGGATTAAATAGATTTACAATTGTGAGGTTAAGCAGATGCTAACCTCCCATTAATGTGGATTGTCTTCATTAATGTGGATTAAATAGATTTACAATTGTGAGGTTAAGCAGATGTTAACCTCTCATTAATGTGGATTGTCTTCATTAATGTGGATTAAATAGATTTACAATTGTGAGGTTAAGCAGATGCTAACCTCCCATTAATGTGGATTGTCTTCATTAATGTGGATTAAATAGATTTACAATTGTGAGATTAAGCAGATGCGAACCTCCCATTAATGTGGATTGTCTTCATTAATGTGGATTAAATAGATTTACAATTATGAAGTTAAGCAGATGCTAACCTCCCTTGAACTAAGGATGAAGACACTTCCATTAATCTCATTTATATGCAATTAATGAACTAGACATATGTATAGATGCCTTGGTTAGTCTAGTTGAGAGACAAAATTAGTGTACTATGCATGCAAACTAATATTCTGTAATTTACTAGGACAACTACGAAAGATGGAATTTATAATGTGTAGCTATTTTCAAACAGGAATGGATTATGATATTCTCATCATTTACTACCTGCTTTGTAGATATTATCCCACCTTCAATGTTGAGGAAGCTTTTTACAAATGCTTTGTTTGTGTTAAGGAAAGTGCCTCTGTGACGATCCAAATAAATAGTGGTTTACTTCCTACAGTTGGTGCTAATCTAAACATAGAACAAGATTTCATCAACTAGCAGTTGCTAAAACTCATAGATTGGATCGTTTGAATGAGGTTAGATGGTTTATACAGTGAGCTGAATCACATTAATGTTGGACACTTACATTCTCCCTCTCATCCCACTCAGCAGTAGAGACTAGGTGTCAGGGGATCCTCCTCACAAGTCCCCTGATTAGTCAGCTTCTAGTAGCTTCTGTAATTTGCAGGCTTCTTCTCGGATGCGTCTTTCAACTATCGCTTATCATGGCTATGGAGAAAGTGGAGGAGAACCATTTTTCACTACTATTCCCAAACAGACGGTAAGGAAAGCGTACCCTTCTTCATCTTCATTCATTTGTAGCAGATGAAGCCTTTCTGTGCTATTGGATTTCAATTTTCTTTTCTGTTTTTCCTCTTCAGACTGATTTGAGTTGGATCGGAAGGAAATTTATGCAAAGTGCTGGATACACAATCTTGTAGGAATTTGCTGCTTGCTTTCTTAAAGCCAGAAGCTCTGCAAACAATCCTGGGCAGAGCGGATTCCGTTATCACTGACCATGTTAAACCTCTCTGGCTTGGGGAAAGGAAAATCAAGGCATTTCCCCCTCGAATCATTGCTGGTTTGCTGTGATGATTCAAAACATATTGCAAAAAATAGCTCTGTCAAAGATAATGGACCATCAATTGCCCTTCAATGCTCTCAGAAATGAAACGTGTAGTAGCTCTCATAAATACATACACTTGACAAGCTATGCAAAAATTAAAAGTGAACATGTAACCTCGTCTTTCCACATTAAGTCTGAACTAAATAGATGGAGGCGTATAAAACTTATTTAAAAAATTTGATCTCCGAGATTTGAAGAGTTAGTTTTTCATTTTTTTCTTCTAATTTCTTAGAGGCATAGTACCTAAGAATAGTTATTATTTAGCTTAATATATAACTACTAATTATACTGGACATATAGAGGCCCGCTTTAATCTTATATATTATATTTTAATTATAGAATAATACTGCTAAATACCTTTTATTGTTGAGAGTTGTTAAGCTAGATATGTTAGGTGCCAAGCATTAGTCTTAGACATTTTGATAATTATGCATATTACTTCAACTTCTATTATGAAGCCACGATGTGGATGAGGTTGAAAGTTGAATTTTGTATCTTTGAATCAAAATTTGTGATTTCATTGTGTGGCTGGATGCTTTATACTCCGAGCTGCATGACCTTTTCCTTGCAAATTGCATTTGGAAGGTTACAATTAGGCCAATGGTCATCATGAACATCCGTACTCTCAAGTACAAAACGAAGTATGTGTTTGATGAGGTTGCTTAAGGGAAAAGAAAGACATGTAAGCACATTTCCCCTGTAGAGGAATGGTTGTCATGGGTACAACATCAAATTTTTAGTGCATGATGTTATCTCATCATTCAAGTTCTTTTGTGCAAATTATGGGATACCAAATCTCTATGCTATGAATTCAATTGACTTGATAAAAGTGTCCCGAATTCTCCATGACAATGACCCATCACCACCATCATCACCATACAACAATGTGTGAGAGAATGATGGTTTTGGACAGGAGGATGAGCTAGTCCTCAATTGAACTATAAGAATTTCAATTTTCAAGATTAGTTGTCCCTATGTATACCTTTTGTTGATGATCATAAATGGGATTAAATTTGTCAACATAACATTTATTTTTCCTTAATGATTTTTCTCACACTTGTGAAATTCATTTATAACAAAGATCTTTAATTCTTTGTTATTATTTAAACACACATTTAAGTGAATACCTTACTTGTTTTCTCTCATTCAAAGCTTCTCTAATGACATCCTTAGACAAGTTATAACTTAAATTCAAATCTCATTGCAAAGGTTGTATAATAAGATACTTAGAAAATAGACATGTTTAAAAAGAAAAAATCATTGTAAGGATAGATTTGTATTTGATGAAACCCAGGCTCATATCCTTAGTTTAATGTGTTTGAATCTAGATCTTCTTCCGGCAGAGTCTTTAACCCTGGACAACTTACACCACAGCTAGTTATATCAAATTAAAAGTCTTAAATTAAATAGGTTTAATATTCACATGTTATGATGTTCTAATGTGACATGTTAAATTGCCATATGATGCTCCATTATGATATTAGAGGATGGGTTTGTGGTGGACAATAGTTGTGGTGCGTAAAAACTCGTCTCTTTATAACATCCGGAAAAAGAAGTACAAACCTCAATAAGAGTTTGATGGAAAGACTTTCGCCCACTTCAGGAACATGTGGAGTTTCTAATGCAGCATTCTTTAGAGACTATAGTATACCCAATTCATTGTCCTACAGAAGCACACCCACATCCATGAAATCAACAAATAATCTCACAACAAAAAGATGGAACACTATTACATCTCAGAGCTCAATTGGGTCCAAATTATTGCCTTGCAGAGCACCCACATACCCAAAATCAGTGAGTAATTTCACAAGAGGAAGATGGAACTACAGGAAAATGAAATTTACTCCCCTTGCCGTTGCAGAGACCTTAACAAGCTCTTTAACAGAACTGAATACGATTACTGAAAATGAAGACGAGAATATTACAAGCCCAACAAGCCCATGCCAATTAGAATAAACAGTGTTCATTCACGGAGCTTCAAAATTTTAAAAGGAGGTAGAATGATGTAAACCGATTCTGGTGAAGTAGTGGACTAACTGATTATTCTTGTTTCAATGGGGTTGTTTGTACTGTTCCAAATGTTGGGAGCAGTTCTACATATGTGGTATTTTGGAGAGTTAAAATCAAATGGCATGTGCCTAACAGGGGGAAAAGGAATATTGTTGTGAGAGCCCTGTTTTGGCTTGCTTAAGCCGATTATGTTCTTGTAGTTAAAAGTGGAAACAAGAGCACTTACATATGGTTGGAAACACCTTCCAAAAGGAGGCTCATTTGGAGGAGAGAAACATGCATTTGCACAGGGAACATTGTTCCTAGGTATTTTGAGTTAAAGATATAAAACTATGTTGTCATATTGTAAATCAAATCTTGTGCGATTATTTTGTTTCAATGAATATTTATTGAGAATTTTCGCATTTGTTTTTATCTGATTAGAGTCAGAGAAGTGTATGCATCAACCTCTTTCTTGGGAGAAACCACACCTTACTTGTGGTAACATCAACCAATAGCTCAATTCACTAGAGTATAGTTTGAAGCTTTTAGCTTAAGAACAAATGATACAAGCACAGATTTGTAAGAAAGAAAAATGGGAACTTTTATAAGTAAAATATCGAAGTACACAAGTTTCAATAGTAAATTTAACTCTTCTTACAAAATCCTTCAAACATAAAAGTACAAAAATCTGACAATCACAATGTGTTTGATGAAAAGAGGTATTCTCATACACTTATGTTGTGCATCAACCCTTTCTTTTTAGAAGATTCAACACTACATACAAGTACCTCAATTTATGGTTCAGATCTATACAATTCATTATCTGCTTGAAGGTTGCACAAGATTAATGAATATAGGAAATTTCTTGGCCTGGGAGGGCTTGAAAACTAACAAAATACAATGATTTGTATGGTTGTTTATATTCCCCTTTGATGCTCAAGTCGATTTTTGTGTTTATCTGCTGTAAATGTGTCTCCATTGGAATGCTACCTATGTGGAGTGTTGAATGTACCTTTAACTACATGAAGCATAAAGTTTTGCATACTTGAAAACACATTTACTTGGTGTATTTTCATGTTTAGTTTTCTATACTGTTGGGATAATTGATCTCCTTTCTTGTTTTGTTAAACAAAGAGAAAGGACACAAAGTACAACTTGATCTATTTTTATTCGTTTTAATCTTCATTAATGTTGAGTTGTGGACTTAAAAAAATTTCATCTTCAAACTCAACATATAGAGTAGAAAATTCTTAAATTAATGGGTACACTATTTTTTTTGTTTCTTTTCTCTTTCAATGTTCCATGACGATAGAAGTTATTCTCCCCACCAAAACGAATGTCTTAGACATTATAAAATCATGCCCCATCCCTTCACACAATGGCATCATGATGATATAAGACTGACGAACGAATATTTAGCCCCGTATTATTAGTGACTATCATCAGGTGACAACGTATCTCTAAAAATCATTTAACAAGAAGATGGACATGACGACTTACAACATGTTTTCAAAGGGTCAGTGCAGGATCATGGGGGTCCAAACTAAGCCTCTAAGTGGCGATGAAAATTCAAAACATTAGAGTTAGGCAACTTGACATCAAAATTTGAATAGGTTATTAATATAATTTGAAAAATATGTAAAAACAAAAGTTGTAGAAAATTGAATGTAGTTTCTAGGCTACTAGTCCTTTTTTGAAAAAAAGTAAATTTGTTTTGAGAAAATTTGACATTTCAATGAAGTGGTACTAAATTTTCAAGAAAAAGATAAGAAGCAGGTGTATGTCTGACCACCATAAGTACAAGAAAAAATAAACTTTTTTTTTTTTTTGAATCTTTCAATATAAGTAGAGGACACATGCCCGAATGTGCCAGATTTCTTTTATAATTTTTTTCTATGTAAATAATTAGTTATGATTTTTTGATTAAAACTTTTCAGAATTATTAAAACGTTTGTGTCTGACCACCATAACTTAGTCAAAAATTTATGAAATTCAATTTCTTTTTTATCCTATAGTATGCAAAGCATAGAATGTGGTGCATCTTGTAGGTTCAAAAAATGTTAAGTAGTTTGAAAGCTATAGAATTTTTTCAATCAGCCTATAAATCAGGACTTTACACGTAATGTAGGTAGAAAATCGATAATAATTATGTATTAAATTCAAAATAAGGCAAAACATATATTGGTAGAAAGTTGATAAATTTTTCTATAAACCCTTTTCTTTTGATAAAATTCGGATTAAAAAAAGTCATCAGCCACAAGGGCGAACTTCGGAAAACTAAGCAAATTTTCAAAACACGTTTTTTGGGTTGACTTTCTAGGTCAGGCAGTCTTGAACCAAATCCTGAGCTAATATCCATTTTGGTTTGGTAATACCAAACCAAAACAAATATCCGTTTGAATGTTCAGATATTCGTTTTGGAAAGCAGGAACCCATTTTTTTGAAAAAGAAAATGGATATCCATTTTGAAGACCTAAAAACCCTTTTTAGTAAAATGGGCATAACTTTTGTGTTTCTTATTGAAATTTTGACTTTTTATAGGTGTTGGAAAGGTGATTAAGAGATCTATGAAATGGACTAGGTCTAGTATTTCTATATTGTAAACAAAAAATAACTATAATCATTTGAAATTCATATTTCATTTTTGAAAAATCGAAAGCTCACTAATTTTGCATGTAAAGTCTCTTTTTCATGATTTTTTTTGTAACACTCATCTCAAAATACTCAAAAATTTAGAAAAAGTAATGAATAATGAAATATTTATATTTTTTTTAGTAAATAGATAAAGAAATCTTCATAAGTCATCATTTCTCTCTATCCCTTTCTCTACCTCTCTATATATCACTATGTCTCCCCTTAAACTCTAGACCTATCTCTCCATCCTTTCTTCTCATACCTATCTCTCTCTCTCTCTCTCTCTCTCTCCTTGAGCACTAGACCTATCTTTCTACCTCTATCTCCTTCCTCCCTTCTCTCTCTCTCTCTCTCAAGTCCCTCCCACTCCCTATCCCTCTCTCTCTCCCTCTCCATCTCCCTCTCACACTCCATCTCCCCTCTCCCTCTCTCTTTCCCTCCCTTTGAAGTCTTTCTTCCTATTAAGTCTCTCTCCCTCTTAGGTCTCTCTCGCAGGTCTCTCTAACTCCCTCTCTCCCTCTTAGGTCTCTCTCTCTCAAGTCTCTCCCACTCCCTCTCTCTCTCTCAATCTCTCACTCATGCTCACACTCTCTTAGGCTCTTAGGTCTCTCTCTCCCACTCTCTCTTCCTCTCTCCCTCAATCTCTCCCTCTCAAGTCTCTCTCCCTCTCCCTCCATTTATCTCCCTCTCTCCCTCTCAAGTTTCTCTCCCTCCCTCCCTCTATATCTCTCCCTCTCCCTCTCAAGTCTCTCTCTCTCCCTCTCTCTTTCTCACTCTCCATCTCCCTCTCAAGTCTCTATCTCTTTGGTCCCTACCACTCCCAATCCCTCTCTCTCCCTCTCCGTTCCTCTATCACTCTCCATCTCCCTCTCTCTCTCTCTCTCACACACACACACATACTCTCCATCTCCATCTCATGTCTCTCTCTCACACTCTCGCTCCTCTCTCCCTCCCTCTCTCCCTCTCAAATCCCTCTCAAGTCTCCCTTCCTCCCCCCCTCTCTCTCATGTCTCTCTCTCCTCTCTCTCTCTCTCTCTCTCTCTCTCTCTCTCTCTCTCTCTCTCTCTCTCTCTCTCTCCCTCTCTCTCTTTTGTCTCTTCTCTCTTTCTCTCTCGGTCTCTCTCCTCCTCTCTCTCTATCTCCTTCTCTGGTCTCTCTCTCTCTCTCTCTCTCTCTCTCTCTCTCTCTCTCTCTCTCTCTCTCTCTCTCCATCTCCCTCTCGGGGTCTCTCTCTCCCCCTCCTCTCCCTCTCTCCTTCCCACTCTCTCTCTCTCTTAGGTCCCCTCCACTCCTCTCCATATCCTCTCCCTCTCTCTCTCTCTCCCTCTCTTTGAAGTCTCTATCTCTCTCTTAGGTCTCTCCCATTCCCTCTTAGGTCTCTCCAACTCTCTCTCTCTCACACACACACACAAACACTCTCAAGTATCTTTCTCTCCCTCCCTCTCTCCCTCTCCCTCCCTCTATCTCTCTTTTCCTCTCAAGTCTCTCTTTCTCTCCCTCCTCTATATCTCTCTCTCCCTCTCCCTCTCCCTCTCACTTTCCATCTCCTCTCTCCCTCTCTCCCTCTCTCTCTCTCTCCCCCTCCCTTTGAAGTCTCTCTCTCTCTTTCTATTTTCCCTCTTACTCCCCCTCCCTTCCTCTCTCCCTCCCTCTCCCTCTCTCCTTGTCCCTGTCCCTGTCCCTCTCACTCTCACTCTACATCTTCCTCTCTCCCTCTCTCTCCATCTTAGGTCTCCCACTACCCCTCTCTCTCTTTCACTCACTCACTTTCCATCTCCCGCTCAAGTCTCTCTCTCTCTCCCACTCCCTCTCTCTCTTAGGTGTCTCCTTCCCACCCTAACTAGATAACTCTCTCTCTCTCTCTCTCTCTCTCTCTCTCTCTCTCTCTCTCTCTCTCTCTCTCCCTCTCTCGCTCGGGTTTTCTCCTCTCCATCCCTCCATCTATCTCTCCTCTCTCCCTCTCAGTCTCTCTCTCCCCCTCTCCATCTCTCTCTCTCTCTCTCTCTCTCTCTCTCTCTCTCTATCTATCCCTCAAAAGTGGCTTGAGATTAGAGAGAGTGACTTGAGATGGAGAGAGGGAAGGAGAGAGGGAGAGAGATTGGGAGAGATAAATACCTAAGAAGGATATGAAGAGATAGAGAGAGATATAGTCTGTGTGTGTGGGAGAGAGAGACCTGAGAGGGAGATGGAGAGTGTGACTAAGAGAGAGAGTGAGAGAAAGACATTAGAGAAGAGAGAGAGGGAGTGGGAGAGACCCGAGAGATAGAAAGAGAGAGAGGGAGAGGAAGAGAGGGAGAGGAGGGAGTGGGAGATACCTAAGAGAGAGAGAGACTTAAGAATGAGAGAGACTTCAAAGGGAGGAGGGCAGAGAGATGGAGAGGGGTAGATTGATAGTGAAAGGTAGAGGGAGAGGGAGTGGGATGGACCTAAGAGTGAGAGAGGGATATATAGAGAGAGATTTGATAGGGAGAGAGAGATAGAGGGATAGAGGGAGGGAGAGGGATAGGAATTGTGAGGGAGAGAGCTTGGAGGGAGAGAGGAGAGAGAGAGTGGGAGAGAGACCTAAGATGGAGATGGAGAGAGAGAATTCAAAGGGATGGAGAGAGAGGGAGAGAGGGAGATGAAGAGTGAGATGGAGTGGTAGGGACTAGAGAGAGAGAGAGAACTAAGAGGGAGATGCAGAGTGATATAGATAGGGAGAGGGAGATGGAGAGAGAGAAATAGGAAGAGTGAGATATACTTGAGAGGGGGAGAGGGAGAGAGATAGAGGGAGGGAGAGAGGGAGAGGGAGAGAGGGAGATAGAGGGAGGGAGAGAGGGAGAGAGTGTGAGTGTGAGTGATACATTGAGAGAGAGAGAGGGAGTGGGAGAGACTTGAGAGAGAGACACCTAAGAGTGAGAAGAGTGGGAGAGACATGAGAGAGAGACCTATGAGGAAGAGATACTTTAAAGGGAGGGAGAGAGAGAGAGGAGATGGAGAGAGACGAAGAGGGAGAGGGAGAGGGAAAGGGTGAGGGAGGGGGAGGGGGAGAGGGAGAGGGAGGGACCTAAGGGAGAGAGGGAGTGAGAGAGAGAGAGAAGTATGGATGGAGAGAAAGGTAGAGAGGTAAGTCTAGAGCTCAAGGAGAGAGAGTGAGAAAGATAGGTATAAAGAGGGAAAAAGAGAGAAGAAAGGAGGGAGGGATAGGTCTAGAGATTAAGGGGAGACATAGTGATATATAGAGAGGTAGAGAAAGGGACAGAAGATATGATGATTTATGAAGATTTTTTCATCTCCTTGCTACAAAAAATACAAATATTTCATTATTCATTACTTTTTCTAATGTTTCAACTATTTTGAGATGAACTTGTTACAAAAAAATCGTGAAAAAAAGACATTGCATGTGAAAATTGTGAGCATTTAATGTTTCGAATATGAAATATTAATTTCAAATGATTATAATTATTTTTGTGTACAATATAGAAACACCACCTAGTCCATTGCATAGAGCTCTCAATCACCTTTCCAATACCTATAAAAAGTTGAAATTTTGACAAGAAATGGAAAACGTTATGCCCATTTTACTAAAGAGGGTTTTTTAGGTCTTCAAAATGGATATCTGTTTTGAAAAAAATGGATATTTGTTTTCAAATGGATATCTATTTCTATTTGGTATTACTATACGAAAACAGATATTGTACCCAAGCCTGCAAAAAGTCAAAGTGGAAATTTCACGATTTTGTGCACGTTAGAAACACTTTTTTTCACATCACCACTTTTTGGACCCCCATGATCTTGCATAGACCCCAAAATAGTGTTTTGAAAATCCCTAAAGCTTTCTATTTTCATCATTATGAAATATTCATTGAAACTTGTGGAGCTCACAAGGGAGTGGCGGGAATTTGGAGGAAGAAGCAAAGCCATTTTCCATGTTGCACACATTTGGAAGGGGGGGCAATAGTGGGTAGTTAGTAGGTATGTATATCTACCAAAATGTTTTGTTGTTTTTCCCTTCTACCTATAGAATATGAAGATGTTAATGGAGGGTGGGTTGCGAAAAGGGGTTTTGGTTTATATTCAATGATGTTTGTAAGTTTGTTGGTAAATGAAATTTGGAATTTAGAACTTTTATTTTGAAAATACAAAAATCATGCCATTTTGGTAATTACAAAACATTCATTGAAAGTGGGGGAGTTGGCAAGGGAGTTTTAGGAATTTGGAGGAAGAATTAGAGTCGATTTCCATGTTGGAGATGTTTGGAAGGGGGAGCGATAGCAAGCAGTTAGCATGCATGTATATCAGCCACAAATTTTTGTCATTTTTCATTTCTACATGTAGATTGTTAAGAAGTGAATGGAGGGTGGGTTGAAAATTGGGGTTTTAATTTATATTCGGTGGGGTTTTCAAGTCTATTGGTAAAAAAAATTGGTGGCCTTAAGTATGCAATTTTATAAGAACAACTCTTGTCATTGGCCACATAAAGTTCTAGAGTTTTTTGTGTCTTGCAATGTTTTATTATTTTTATGTGTCTATAGGAGTAATTACATATCTATATACAAAGTACAATTGTAGGTTGAACACAAAGTAGCTAGTTGAACTGAACATGTTATTTAACCTCTACAAGTTTAGCTCAACCTTTGTAAGATAGAGAGAATATGGAAAAATGTGCATTTGACTATTGTGAGTTGCATTCTGATAAGAAATTGCACACTACAAAATACACTTTTTGTTTTAACATGTAGTTCAAAATGTACCCAACCCATATGGTTATGATCTACGTATATCTAGGTCTACAATTGAAATAGAAAAAACACCATTATTACTAGTATGGGGAAAATACAATACACTTGTCATTGAATGAGTCTTGAAACCACTATGGGTTTTCAAAACCCTATAAAGTGCTAGTTACAAAACATTGCATGATTTGAAACCTACAATTTGTTATACCCAATATGTAGTTATAAAGAAAAAAAAAAATCATTTGAAATTTAGACAAGGCATACCTATAGTAATGGATGTCTTATAATAATAGGAGCTATCCAAACATGATTTATTTATTAACAAGTTGATTATCACATATGGTAACCTTCAACATACACACTTCATACTACACATGGTGTCTACTATAACCAATTGGAGGATGCAAACCACACTATGCTATAAGGTGCACTAAAAAATGTTGGAAAATGCATTATGTTATTGAATCTGAATGAAATTTCCATTGGAAATCAATGTACAAGATATCCAATAAGTGTATTCACCATGCAAAATAAACTGCCTTCAAATGTAAGATTAAATAAACAACAACCCAAACTAGAAGGAATACATTGCATAATCATGAGAAAAATAAAATAGGATGCTGGAAAATACGATGTGTTTGAGAGTACACGATGAAATTACTTTGTCAATGAAAATAGAAAACATTGAATAAGTGTATGTCATGAGTGATAATAAAATGCATTGAAAAGTAATTGTAAGTGACCTGTGAGTAAATATATAATATAAATCGAAATTTATTTTGGTATGACAACTGTCTCATGTTTTATAATAAAATTGGATACATAGAGTAGAGGATGCAAAGCATTGTGTGTTATGATTTTTTTTTTTGTTGCTCAGAGTGGAAGGGTGGAGTTTGTAGGGAAAAGTTGCATGTGGGGAATACAGTAAACAAATGATAGTTAGTAGGCAAGGGACCAACAATGGCAATCAATTCCAATTACAAATATTTTATGCTTGGCAGTGTTGTTTAGTGTTTGAAAATAAATATGGTTTATGTAACAGGTGGCCCATTCCAAAGTCTACTTGTTTGCTGCAAACCATAGAGCGAATTTGTACTTAAAAAAGGGCATTGTGTATTTGAATGTGGAAATTTTGAATGTAATATGTGATTATCTTAGATAATTTGGTGACATTTTGAAGATACAGAGTTGAATAGATGTGAAGTTTGGTTTTGAGTTAATGTGTTTTTTTTGTGAAGTTGATTCCATTATTTGACCCAAAAACTTTTCTAATGATAGAAAATATGTCGTTTTGTAGCATGCAATTATCTTTACTACCAATAAAAAAATTACAAGTGAAATGTTAGGAGAGATGAGACTGTCATATAATTGAATGAACCATCACTTTGTCACAATGCCAACATAATGGATAATTGGAAAATATTATTGGTGATATATATTAGTAGTTTTTTTTATTAAGGGTAAAATAAGGGTTTTGATGGGGCCCTGGAACCGAATACAAATAGGTTTTATAGGGACCTGAAACCCAACCAAAGAGAGAGCTACAAAAAGAAAAAGATACAAACCAACAATAGCCTAAACAACAACAACTATAAAGAGAGTGACAAGACTAAACAAGATGCATTAAACAAAAAAAGAACGGGCCTAAAACCCAATTACAATTAGGTTCTGAAGGGGCCTCACAACCTAATACAACTAGTTTTCAAGGGCACCATAACCCTGTCCAAGGTAGATAAGTAGGAAACCTAAAGTGAAAAATAAACCCACCAGCACCAACTAGGCATCAACAAGCAACCAAGTGTCAAAAAAACAATCACAACCAAAGGATTCCAAACACCCCACCTGAATAGGGGCTTTGAAATACATAACATAATCAACTTCCCTATAGCATAAACTCACTTGGTAACAAGAAACCAACTCCAACTCCACCTCTAAAGGAGTGAGCTCCCCTCTAATGGAGAGGATGAACTAACCTACTAGACTACCGCATCCAGAAGTCACCAACACCCTCAACCTCCACCTCCATAGGAGAAATACCCACCTTAATAAGAGCAGCAACTCAAGGAGCCCAAAACCTTCACCACCCAACTTCACCTCAAAAGGAGAGAGATCCACCTCCATAGGATCTAGGGGGAAGGCCAACACAACAACTAAGAAAATGGCTATATCATCCTTTGGTAAAATATACACCAAGAACAAACTATGCACCAGGACAATAATCCCAAATTAAATCCACATATCCACCTTAACAAATTTTAGATCAGAACTAAACTAGGTTTCCAAAGAAATCTTGAAAAGTAATCTAGTTGAAGGCCCATAAATAGAAACATGAAGCACTGAATCCAACAACATCAGGTTTCTAGGAATAGAACTTGAGAACCACTCGTCAAAGAGAACAAGGCCACCATCCAACTTCGACACCTTCTCAATATAAATGAGAGCAAATAACATTTCAGAGGATGGCATGATAGAAGCAACTATAACCAAAAACAACTGGTGTAGTAGGATAATATTAACATTCAACCCAACTAAAGACACCCCACCAAAAATATGGGAAATAAACACAATCATCGGCTCCATCAGAAAATGGAGCAAAGACCACAAAGAACACCACTCAGGCATAAGCCTGTCCCAAATCATGAGACAAAACCCCAAGGGAGAAGAAAAAGACTTAGAGAACCAACCCTTGGGGCACAACAATAGCCTAAACAAACCAATAAGAGGAGTATAAGTCTCCAAATAGAAACATCCATTACATGCAACCAGATAACCAGAGGGTAAAATATTTTAGATGCACACCAAAGAGATCCTCTAGGTAGCATCAAGGAGGCAAAAAAACAAGAGTTGGGGGTATCCACAAAGAAGACCACACCCAAAATAGGAAAACCCCAAAGAAGGGAATTCACACCAGCTAAAGCAACAAGAACACCCTAATCAACATGAAACTATGAAGACATAAGGGAAAGTAGATTAGTAGGCCCAAAAAAACCACCAGCATCGACATCCTCAATAATATCAACAAAAAAAACCTCAAAAGACAAAATACTGAAGAGCCAAAAGATATTTTCCCAAGGAATAACAACAAGGCACCAGAGGAAGTCCCAATGGGAAAAAAAAGAAGCTAAGAGCCACCACCCACAACAGGTCATAGCAAAAGAAGATCCTGCATCATACACCAAATGAGCCACCAAGAACACACCAACAGTAGAACGAAGGGAGAAAAGCTTTTCCCCCACAAAAAATGGCTCCCAACACACCACGAATAGGTCCAGAAAAGGCTGCAACAACAACTCCCTCCACGCTCATTGTCATCCTCATCGGATTCATATCCCTCCCCTTCAAATTCTGTAGAAGAATTTGAACCACACCTCTTCCCGCCCAGTGTCGCTATTTTGTTAATGTTAATTCTTAAATAAATAATAAGATAGTAAGAAAATTATTGTTAGTAGTTAGTTTTTGCAAGGAGGTTGCATATTTCCTATATATTAGTAGTGTTATAGATAGGTTAAGTTATAAATTAAAGTGTCATTGTGTTACACCTCGTTTATAAGTTACCATATTACTTTTACTTTTATGAGTAAATATGTTTTTAATGCAAGATTGTGAATTTAATAAGTTCATTAGATGAATGAAATGTATGAATATGCATTATGATGAGATTTATTTTTCCATGCTTTAATGATGCAAATATATATGAAGAATATGATTTTCATGTTATCAACTAACTTCATTCATGTTGCACTAAGTTGGATGCAGGACAGGTTCAAATCCTCTAGAGGGGAAGGGAGAGTATCACCCACAAGGGGAGTTTGGTATTGAAACCATTTTCATGATCATGTGGTGAAATGTACAAGACAAATAAGAGGGGGGGTCAATCAGTTGTATGAAATTTCTTTACTTCTAACATTAATCAATTCCACTTTAACCCAATTTGTTATAAAGTGTAAACATGAAATGCAAATAACAAAAAGAAAACACCAGAGACACCAGATTTACGTGGAAAACCCAATGAGGGAAAAACCATGCTGAGGATTAGCTCATAATATAGTATTAATGCAATACCAAATACAAAGGCTCATTGCCTACAAAAAAATAAAAGATAAATAAAGATCCAACATAAAAGGTTCCACACATTTGTAGCTTGATCAAAAGATTTTAGACACCATCAACTCACTGCTTTCAAGAATCTAACACATCAAATTATTGTTGCCTTAATTAACTCTTACACATGAGCTACTTTTTGCACTTTTTTACACACTTGACTTCCTTGTTCTCTACATACATCAATTCACAAGATCTTGACTTGCTTTTATACGATCTTCAACCCTAGAAGCATTCTCCAAGGTTGAATAAACATCCTTCAATTTAAAAATTCAAACTAGGTCGGCTACTCAACATTCCCATCATGGATAAGAATGAGAGAGGACCAATTACATATTTAATTAGGACCCAAACAACATCTTGGATCAATTACATGCTTCCTTAATTCGATGCAAATATTTATGTAATGTGTAGACACTAGGTCAACAAAACCTAATGAAAATACCAATGATCTTTGAATTATGCACATCTCTAGCAAGATGATCACACGTGGATCACTCAAAATGCTTCACCAGACATTGTAGAATCTCTAAGAAACCTTCAGGTACATCTGCAGTAACTGCAACAATCTTCAAACATAGAATATTCTTCAACATTCCAACTAGACCAACCAACAACACACAAGAGCTCTGGAGCAAGTCTTCAAGAGTGCCCAATCACAAGCACGTTTGTCAAAACACATAAACCAATGGTATGAATCATCTCCCAAATCCACAAGATCTGAAACAAAATATCAAAAGTGAAAGGAAAACAGAGGAGAAGTGCAAAAGACCAATTTTAAAGCTTCTTAAAAAAATTGAGATCAACACATACAAAATTCAAAGGATAAAAAAAAACAAGCAATCATAGATAACACCAGAATTTACGTGGGAAAACCCTTTCGGGAAAAAACCCAACACACCAAGAGAAGACACTTTGTATTACAGTAAATAAATTAAATACAAAGTTCATAGTCCTCACTCTTTGATAGTTAGCTCATAGTAGTAGACTTGAGAATTTTTTCATTCACTGTTATAATACTTCTACAAGTATACAATGAATACAATACTCTTTTTGTCACTCTTACACTTATTGTATTCTTCACCGTCACCCTTCAAAATGACTTATATGAATGTAATTGACTATACAAATCTTACATCGCATTAATCCTACCAACCAATCCTAAGTCTTAATAATGCACCAATCGCCCAATCAAGCAATTTGATCTTCTGACCGATCTTCTCTGCATTGGGCCACCCAAGCATTAATTTCCCTTGCCTTAATCAGATCCTATCACAAGATGAAACACATCTTGCATTTACTGCTTTCACCACTTCAGACATCAACCAATCAAGTATTGAATTATTGCCATGCATTGTCTTCCCATTTGCTCATCGCTTTGATCATGAGTCAAAACTGTCACTCGAGCTGCGATCTTCTTTTATCGTGCCATCGTCATGCCCCACGAGACCTCCCGCGGTATGGTCGTTCTACCACTCAACTGCGAGGCTAAGAAAAGCCTCCCATGGTCTAGCGGTAACTACCTGAGCCAACCGTCGAGCTCGACCATGCTACTGGGCCCTAATCGCAAGACTTTTGCGGCAAGGAGGTAACCATTATCTCTGACTATCATGGCTTACCGCCCCACCACGACATGGCTGAAAGGCCATCGTTGTAGGGTGGTAAGCAGTCTTCATAGACTACCAACCATTTACCGTGGCCACCACAGCTTCATTGAGTGACACCCACAGTAAGGCGGTAACTGTCATCCTGACTGCCGCCATTCACCACACCACCACACCATCGCTGAACATCCTCCATGGTAGTGATGTAAGGCTTCACACTGACAACACCCATCAACCATGCTACTACCGGTCTAGGAAGGAGACCTCGCGCTATGGCAGTGACACTGCCCAACTATGGACAAATGGACAAAGGCCCACGGTAAAGTGGTAAACCGTCAGACCGCACCCCTATGAAAGAATCTCAGCGGTAGAGCGGGGTGCTGCCACAATAATGGGTTACACATTTTTGGACATCCTATTTTTTTCTGAAATCACACATTTTTAGAAAATATAATGATTGAAGCCTTAAAAAGTTCCATTTAAAGGATTTTAATTGAAGATGGTTTGATCAAACCCACTTATATCAAACCCCCTTGGATAGAAACCCGCTAGTTTTAAACCATACCTATAATGGAGTCTCCTCTACACCTATCAAAATGCTAATAAAAAGCCACTTTTGATTTACCTTTTGGGGGATCAAATTAATTTATTTAAAATTTATCTTTTGTAAACATGTACTCCTTATTATAAGCTTCCCAAAATTCATAATATTAAATATATTTAATTTTATTATATATTTATTTTTTATTTGTTGTGAATGTAGGTTTTTAAATGAACATCAAGGTCTTTGTTTCACACATACGGAAAAATAGGAAAAGAGAGAGAGAAAAAATTCTAAAAAATATAGGTACACTAGATATTGATGTCTTTATTCTGACAAAAAATAGAATAAGTTAATTCAAATGCATACAAAAAATGTTATGCAGCTGAAAGTATAATATTTCCAAATTATAATTACTCTGACTTAGAAAATTCATTAAAAAATATATATGCAACAAAAAATTATGAAAACATATCCATCCACTAGATATTGGTGTGAAAAAACTATATTTAAAAAATAGAATTTTATCCTTTCTATAAAAAAAGTTATGCAGCTGAAAGTAAACATCACTTTTTGAAAATGTTGTTTCGTAGAAAAAATAAGTTGATAAAAATTACAAAAAAGGATTCACAATTTTTTTGATTTAAAAAAAAAAAATATAACTAGAATCTACACACAAAATCTCACAAATCACTAGTTTTCTTCATCCTCAAATTCTTAATGGTTTAGCTTCTATAGGTGTAAGAAAGTGAAGATCTAGTGAAAAATGTTGATTTCAATGTCAAGTTTGGCCAAAAAGTGTAACCCATTATTGTGGGATAACCCAGCAGTAAAGAATGAGAATGGAAGATAACTTCATCAAGTCTTTTCAGAAGTCCAAGCCAAAAGTTGAGGAACATGCTCCCAACAAGTTCCCACTTGACGAAGACTTCTTTGCTTCCTCTAGACTTCAAAAATTACTGACGTTCATAGGCCCCAAGGCCCATCGAGTCTGTGCACCATTTGAACCTTTATGTGCTCACTGGCTTCGTTAATGCATCTGCAACATTCTTCAAGGTGTCAACCTTTTCCAAACAGATCTTTCCATCTTCCACCATGTCCCCCATGAAGTGATACTGCACATCAATGTGCATTGTCCTGGCATGGAAATTTGGGTTCTTTGCCAAACAAATGGCACTCTGACTATCACAACAAATTGTAATCTACCCTACATTAAAACCAATATTAGAACACAATCGACTCAGCCAAACTACTTCTTTATAAGCATGTGTTGCTACCATGCATTTAGCCTCTGTAGTGGATAAAGCGACTACAGCCTGTTGCTTGCTCATCCAACTGACTACACCACCATTTAACATGAAAGTGTATTCATTGGTGGATCTTCTGCTGTCAGTGTCCCCTACCCAATCAGAATCTACATATCCATGAATGTTGAGTGTTCTCTGTGATGCAACCGAACTCCCATGGTAACACAAAGCATATTCTGAAGTCCCCTTCAAATATCTGAACACTCTCTTCACAACATCCCAATATGATCTTCCTGGATCTTCCATAAAATGGATGAGAACTCCCACTACTTGGGAAATGTCTAGCCCTGTACAAATCATTGTGTACATTAGACTACCGACAACACTCGCATAAGGCACCCTGGTCATGTCCTCCATCTCAGTAGCAGAATTTGGACAATATTCAATAGATAGTTTTGTTCCTTGCATAACTAAAACAACTAGCTGTTTGCAATCATCCATACCAAATCTCTCTAGAACTGTATTGACATATTTACTCTGACTTACCAAGAGCTTTCTACTTGTTCTTTCCTTGGTTATCTGCACCCCTAGAATATACCTTGTTGCACCAAGATATTTCATTTCGAACTTTAAAGACAACTGAGATTTAAGATCAAAAATCATAGACTTACTATTTCTTATTAATAACATATCATCCACGTACAGGGTAATAATAAGCACACAATCATTTTCAGATTTATAATAAACACAATGATCAAATTTTGATCTCACAAATCCCATGGAGAACACAAAAGTGTCAAATTTCTGGTACCACATTTTAGGAGACTGCTTGAAACCATACAAACATTTCTTTAATTTAAAGAACAAACTTTGTTTACCTTTTTCAACGAAGTGCTCAGGCTAGGACATATAAATTTCTTCTTCTAGCTCTCCATGGAGAAACGTTGTCTTCACATCCATCTACTCAATCTCTAAGTCATATGTTGCTGCCAGTGACAACATAAATCTAATTGATTTTAGCTTTGCTTCAAGGGAAAATATTTCTCCATAATCAATTCCCTCTATTTAGGAAAATCCCTTTGCAACCAACCTTGCCTTATACTTTTCTACACTGCCATCTAGACCAGACTTCTTCTTGAATACCCATTTACAGCCAACAGGTTTTCGCCATTCAGGAAAAGGTACCCATTCCCAGGTTTCATTTTCCTTCAATGATTCCATTTATTCATTCATGGCTTCCAACCAGGAATTTGAATCAAACATCCTAATTGCTTCTTTTACAGTCCTAGGCTCATCAGTGCTAGTAATCAAAGCATAGGAACAGTTCAAATCTAACATAGAGAAACCGTACCTATCAGGTTATCATTTTTCACATGTAGACTTTCTTACTGGATGAGGTTGTCGTTCTTCATCTTCATAACTCTCAGAGCTTCTTGAACTCTCCTTAGATTCAGGTACACCATGTAGTTCCTCTTTTTTTGGAGTTTGAGCAATCTGAACTACATCATTATTATTTTCTCTTTTATCTGTCTCTAGCTATGGATCAACTATTGAAGGTTTCAATTCATGAAATATTACACGTTTTTTATACAAAACCTTCTCAGTATTAGGATTCCAAAGCTTGTATCCTTTCACACCAATGCCATATCCGATGAAGATACATTTAACAACCTTGTTCTCCAACTTTGATCTTTTCTCATTGGGAACATATACATATGCCTCATAGCCAAAGACACAAATATGTCTAAGAGAGGGCTTATTATCTGACCATGCCTCCAAAGGCGTCTTCTCAACAAGAGCAGAACAAGGTGAAAAATTTACCAGGTAACATGTTGTAGCCACAGCCTCAGCCCAAAATTTTTGCTCCAGACCAGCACTGTTAAACATACTTCTCGCTCTCTCCATTAATGTTTTGTTCAACCTTTCAACAACTCCATTCTGTTGTGGAGTATAATGTGTAGTTTTATGCCTTTTAATTCCATGGTCTATGTAGTACCTTTTGAATTATGTAGAAAAAAACTTACTGCCATTGTCTATCCTCAAGCATTTAATTTTATTTCCAGTTTGATTCTCTACCAAAGTTTTAAATTCTTTAAATTGACTGAACACTTATGATTTACTCTTAAGAAAATATATAAATTCCCTTCTCGAATAGTCATCAATAAAAGAAACATAATATCTAGACTTTGATAACGAAGAAACAGTAACTGGACCAAACACATCAGAATGAACATAATCCAGTACACCAGAAGATTTATGAGGACTCGAATAAAAAGAAACATGGTGTTGCTTTCCATAAATATAGTGTTCACAAAAATCGAACTCAAGGTTACAATCATCAAGCCCTTCAACAAGATTTTTATTTTTCAAGGTTTTTAAACCTTTCTCACCTTTGTGACTGAGTCTATGAGGCCACATCATGGTCTTCTCTGTTCGGATTTTCACCTCCAAATAATTTGCAGCCAGAGAAGCATCTTCATCTTCCTCTACAGGAAAAACTTTGCTTGAATTTATAGAGGCACTATTGCATTGAACAAGACATGCATCCAGCTTGCAGAGAGTGCCAATATTTACACCCGTAGCTAGTACCATTGCACCTCTAGCCATCTTACATCCTTTACTTGATAAAGAAACTTCTACACTAGCATCATTCAACTTACTAACATAAAGTAAGTTACGAGCCAAACCTGGTATGTGTAGTACACCACCAATCCCTTTGATTCTACCATCAGGGAACTGTACTTTGACTCTTCCACAAACAACTATCTCCAATGTTGAATCACTTGCTAGGTACACCTTTCCACCATCATAATTCTCGTACTTAGTAAACCATTCTCTATGAGACATCATGTGAAAGGATGCACCCGAGTCAACCAACCAGACATCATCTGATGCTTGAGTTGCCAAGGCTGTAATGAAGGCATCTGCATCACTTTGAGAAGAGTCATTGTTTGAAGCATTACTATTCTTCTTCTTCTCCTTACAATCCTTTCGGATATGACCAGACCACCCACAGTTCCAACATTTCACCTTTGACTTTTTACCAGGAGACTTCAATCTCCCTATAGATTTAGATCTGGACTTCTTGTCCTTCTTTTTTCCTTTCTCCTTCGATCTACCTCGAATAGCAAGGGCCTCTTTGACCATCTCTGAAGACTTCCTTTGCATCTCTTCAGACAACATTGAGGCAACAACGTCTTCCATCTTGAAAGTACTCGTTGTACTTCCAATATCCATTACAAGATGATCCCAAGTGTTAGGTAACAAACATAATAGGAGCATGCAATGATCCTCCTCCTTGATCTTTACACCCACAAATGCCAACTGAGAAACACTCATATTAAATGAGTTCAGATGGTCTACAATAGATGCACCTTTTTCCATCTTCAAGGAGTACAACTTCTTCCTTGGGAATAACTTATTTACCAGAGACTTTCCCTGATAAATATCACCAAGCTTCTTCCATAATGAAGCTGCAGACTTCTCCTCATGGATATTCAGGAGTACATAATCAACCAGGCTCATTCTTATCAAACCTCTCACTTTTCTATCTGTAAGGTCCCATTCTTCTTGCTTCATACTTTGTGGCATAGTTCTAGACAAAGCAAGTCTTCCATTTTGAGTTTCCATAACTCAAAGTTTCCACCATTGCATTTTTCAATCTCAACTCTACCTGATGTACTCGCCATCTCAAACAAAACTAAGTTCTAAATTTACAATACTCCCACTAGAATAGTATTATCACAAAAACCAGCCTTACTAACAAGGATAACACAACTGGCCAAGCTTTGATACCACTTGAAAGGAAAACAAAGGTGCAAAATCACTTTCCTAATGCTAATACAACAAAGGAGAAGTGCGAAAGACCAGTTTTAAAGCTTCTTAAAACAACTAATATGAACACATACAAAATAGAAAGGATAACAAAAAACAAGCAATCATAGATAACACTAGAATTTATGTGGGAAAACCCTTTCGGGAAAAAACCCACCACACCAAGAGAAGACACTTTGTATTATAGTAAGTAAATTAAACACAAAGTTCACAGTCCTCACTCTTTGATAGTTAGCTCACAGTAGTATACTTGAGCATTTTTTCATTCACTATTACAATACTTCTACAAGTATACAATGAATAAAATACTCTTTCAGTCACTCTTACACTTATTATATTCTTCACCATCACCCTTCAAAATGACTTATATGAATGTAATTGACTATACAAGTCTTACATCACATTAATCATGCCAACCAATCGCAGGTCTTAATAATGCACCAATCGCCCAATCAAGCAATCCAATCTTCTGACCAATCTTCTCTACATCGGGCTGCCTAGGCATTAATTTCCCTTGCCTTAATTGGATTCTGTCACAAGCTGAAACACATATTACATTTAATGCTTTTACCACTTCAGACATCAACCAATCAGGTATTGAATTCTTGCCACGCATCGCCTTCCCATTCACTCATCACTTTGACCATGAGTCAAAACTATCACCCGAGCTCCAAGCTTCTTTTATCGTGCCACCACCAAGCCCTACAAGACCTCCCATGGTATGGTGGTTCCACCACTCAACCATGAGGCTAAGAAAAGCCTCTCATGGTCTGGTAGTAACCGCCTGAGCCAACTGTCGAGCTCCACTGTGCTTCTGGTCCCCAACTCCAAGACCTCCACGACAAGGAGGTAATTGTTATCTCTGACCACCATGACTTACTGCACCATCGTGACATGGCCAAAATTCCATCGCGGTAGGGTGGTAAGCATTCTTCGTAGACCGCCAACCATTTACTATGGCCACCATGGCTTCACTGAGTGACACCCATGGGTAGGCGATAACCATCATCTTGACCACCACCATTCACCGTGCCACCACGCCATCGCCGAACATCCTCCGCAATAGGGAGGTAAGGCTTCGCACTAACAGCGCCCATCAACTACACTACCACTAGCCTAGGAAGGAGACCCCATGGTATGGCAGTGATACTTCCCAATCGTGGACAGACTGATAGAGGCCTGTGGTAAATTGGTAAACCGCCAAACCATGCCTCTATGAAAGACTCTCAGCAGTAGAGTGGTAAAAGCTGAGAATGGAAGATAACTTCACCAAGTCTTTTTAGAGGTCCAAGCTAGAAGTTGAGGCACCTATTCCCAAAAGAAGACTATGGAGCCAAAACATTTCTCCCAGCCTACAAACATATAGCTCTATCAAAATAGTTCACACACTAGTGAACACATCTTTCACTATGCATCGATCCAGAATCTAAAACTTAAGATATATTATTCATTGAAGCTCATGAACAATACCACAGATCCACACAAGCATAAGATCAACATAGAAAAAATGTAGAGCACAATACCAAAGAACACTTAGAACACACACTCAACACTACCTTCATTATTCTTAATTTTCTGAAAAGAACTTGGCAAAAAAATAACTACAACTTCATAAATATAGCTTCATGTACTCTAAGCACTTCTTCAGTGTTTCAATTGTACAAGTATCATTCACAATCAACTTGAACTGTGTTGACATTAATGACAACATTAATGATAATACCACCAAACACATCATTACTTGCAACAATCTCCCCCTTTGTCATTGATGGCAATGCATGATGTGAAAAACCATCAAATACAACATACACAATATCCTACTTCTTTTTCTCTCTTACAAGACTATGTCTCACTTTTAAAAATTTTCACATGAATTTATCTCCCCCTTTGACATCAATGGCAAAGGAAATTTTTGTATGAAAAGATCTTGTCATATAGGGCTTTGCTCACTCCCCCTTAGGAGTGCATCCACATCACATATGGAAACAATGCATCTCTTTACTCCCCTTGAGGATTATACCACAATCATCAGTCCAGATTAAAAGAATTTGTGAATCCAGTGGACTGATGCACCTCCATGTGCACTTAGTTTAAGGAAGGAGGGTAGTAACCCCTAACTTCCCCCTGAGATACTCAAAAGTATCCTTCGAAAAGGCCTTAGTGAATATGTCACTAATTTTTTCCTTGGTAGGTACATATTCAAGTATAACTTCATTTTGCAACACCTTCTCCCTCAAGAAGTGATACCTGATAGATATGTCCTTTGTCTTAGAATGCATCATTGGATTCTTTGAATTGTTTATAGCACTTGTATTGTCATGAAAGATAGAGATAGGCTCATCACACATCACACCTATTTCCTTCAAGGTTTGCTTCATCCAAAGTACCTATGTACAATATGATGTTTCTGTAATATTAAAGAAACTGAATCATGTTTCTTACTCAACGATGAAACCAATCTTCCTCCAAGGAAGAATGCACTACCACTTGTACTCATTTGGTAATCTACACAACCAACCCAATCTGCATCAGTGTAGGCATTCACTATGAAATCATTATCCTTTGGATACCATAGGCCATAATTTGGAGTTCCCTTAAGATATCTGAATATCCTCTTCATAGCTGTAACATGTGCTTCCTTAGGTTTTGCTTGAAATATTGCAACTAAACACACTGCATGCATGATATCTAGTCTAGTATTACTAAGATACAACAGTCCACCAATCATAGATATGTACATGCTTTGATCAAATTTATAAGATTCAGCATCCTTACTCAGCTTACATCTGGTTACCATAGGGGTACAGATAGTTTTAGAGTCATCCATTCTAAAATTCTTCAACAATTCCTTAACATACTTATATTGTGAAATGACTATCCTCTTATCAGTTTGATTTACATGAAGTCCAAGGAATAAATTCATCTCACCAATCATAGACATTTCACACTCTTTCTGCATCTCTTCTACAAATTTCTTACACATACCTTCATTTCCACCAAATATAATGTTATCAACATATAGCACAACTATCAATATTTTTTTTTAAAAATTTGAAGTAAACATTGTTGTCTGTAGATCCCTTGTTGAATCCTTGTTGTGTCAAGTATCTAGCTAACCTTGCATACCAGGCTCTAGGAGCCTTTTTAATTCCATATAGTGCCCTTTTCATCTTGTAGACCATGTTTTGTTGGTCTGACAACTGAAATCCTTCTGGTTGCTCCATATACACTTCTTCCAATTCTCCATTAAAAAATGTAGACTTGACATCCATCTTGTACACTTTAAAGTCTTTATGAGTTGAAAATTCCAATAACATCTGAATGGCCTGCATTCTTTATACAAGTGCAAAGGTCTCTTCAAAATATATTCCTTCAACCTTTGAATATCCTTTGCATACAAGTCTTTATTTATTCCTTACTATTTCACCATCTTCATTAAGCTTATTCCTGAATACCTATTTTGAACCAATTACATTCTTGTTTATAGGTCTAGGGACAAGTTCCCATGTCTCATTCTTCTCTATCTACTAAAATTCCTCTTTCATTGCTCTAAGCCAACTCTCATCATTACATGCTTCACTCACAATCTTAGGTTCTATCTTAGAAAGTAAACACAAGTTTACCTCAACCACTTTTCTTCTTTTCTTTACACCTTCACTTATGTCTCTAATTATTTGTTCCTTCAAATGATTCATCTGTACATATTTAGGAGTCTTAGGTGTAGGTTCTATAATCTCCTCTTCATCTCTTTGTTCTTTCTCTTCCTTTTCTTCTTCTTGCACATGCTCACAAATAGAATCATCTGTTTCAACTTCAGTTGTCTCAACTAGTATATGCATAGCTTCATCAACCTTTACATTAGCACTTTCAACTATTTTCCTCAATATTTTATTAAAGCATCTATATGTCTTGTTGTTATTTGAATATCCAAGAAAGATTCCTTCATCACATCTAGCATCAAACTTTCCAAGATTCTCATCATCTCTTTTAATGTAACATTTGCTTCCAAACACTTTAAAGTATTTAATAGTAGGAGTTTTACCAATCCATAACTTATAAGGAGTCTTAGTGTTGTTACCTCTGATCTAAACTCTATTAAGAATGTAAATAACTGTGTGAATTGCTTCTCTCCAGTACACATCACAAAAAATTTCTTCTTTCATCATAGTTCTGACAGCCTCTTGAGCAATCTGGTTTCTCTTTTCCACAACTCCATTTTGCTGAGGGGTTCTAGGGGTAGAATAATGTTTGTTTATGCCATGTTCTTCATAGAATCATTAAAATCACTAGAAGTGAATTCTCCACCTCCATTAAACCTTAAACATTTGATTCTCATATTTACCTCATTCTCTACTCTTGCCTTGAATACCTTGAATCTATCAAGAGCCTAAGGTTTCTCTTTAAGGAAAGTAACCCATGTCATCCTAGAGTAATCATCGAGCAAGAGCATAAATTACCTATCCCCATTAAGGTTTCTGGTTGTTGTAGGACCACAAAGGTCTATATGAACTAGTTCCAACATTCTGGTAGATCATTATTTTTTTCCTTTAAAACCGCTTCTTGTTTGTTTTCCTAGCTGACAAATTCTATAAATTGAATTTGAAGGCTTTGTGATTCTAGGCAGATCTCTGACAACTTCCTAAGAATTGATCTTGATCAAATTGTTGAAATTTACATGTCCCATCCTCTAGTGGCAAAACCAACTTTCATTAATTTGTGAAACAAAACACTGAAAATCACCACACTTAAGCTGGCAGATGTTTCCACGAGTTCTTCTTCCTATTGCTACTATAGTTCCAGATCCTTTTTTGATCTCACGGGTGTTATCCTAAAACACAGGCTTAAAACTTTTGCTACACATTTGTCCAACACTTAAGAGATTATGCCTTAAACCCTTAACATAATAGACATCATTAGTACTATGTTTTTTATCAAAATTAATTGTTCCTTTACCAAAAATCTTAGCACCAGAGTCATCTCCAAACATAACTATTCCTCCATCATAATTTTCAAGTTTAGTGAACTTACTCTTATATCCAGTCATGTGATTTGAACACCCACTGTCAATTACCCAAAATTCTTCATCCTATCTAGCATGAAAAGAAATTACCATAGTATCTTCCATCTCATCCTTCTTGCTCTCTAGACTAGATTCCTTTGCACTTCTTCCATGGTTAGTAGCTTCATCTTAACTTTCTAGGGATAGAATTAGACATTCATCTATATCCTCCTCAAAATCAGACTCATCATCAGAAATTCTTGCATCTTCTTTGACATAATATATCTTGTTGAACTTACTATCCTTCTTGTCTCTATAATTATAATTATCATTTTTGTTCTTCTTGTGTGTAGCTCTATTAGGACTTCTTGAGGCATAATGACCAATATTTGCACAAAAATTGAAACACTTAAAGGGAAACATACCTTTGTATTTACTAGTACCTTTCTTCAATTTCCTTGTGAAGTTTTCTTCCAACTCTTCTGAACCATCATCATCTGAGTTATCTCTTATCTTCATTTCTTTAAAGGTTGTTTTAGTTTTCTCCTTATTTCGTACAAATTTTCTCATCTCAAATGTAGTCAAGATACCAAATAGGTGCTCCTTATTAAATACCTTTGGATCATATGATTCTTCAATAGTAGAGACTTTGTCACTATAATTCTTTGGTAGGTTCATCAAGATATTCTCGATTATATCTTCATCTAACATGGTACCACCTTGATTCTTGATCTCATTTGCTATAAGTTCAACTCTCAAATAATAGCTTGCAATATCTTCACCCTCTTTCATTGTCAAGTTCTCAAATTTTTGCTTAGCTATTAGCTTCCTTAACAATTTTAATCTATCATTTCCTTCATAAATGTCTTTCAATTTTTCTCATACTTCATGAGCAATTCCTAAAGAAATAAATATTATCCTTTCAGTTCTAGATAGAGAACTGAAGATAGCATACCTTGCATTTTCATTCTCCTCATAAGCCACAATCTCATCTGTAGAGGAAGGACCAGAAGATGGTGCAACACACTTTGTCTCCACCTATTTCTAGGTCTTGAAACCAAGAGAAACCAGATAACCTCTCATCTATTCTTTCCAGTCACTATAATCAACTCCATCAAAAATTGGTATTTGCAACTTGTGCACCATCTGATCTACCTCAAGTGGTTAAGCTTTCCACCAAGGAACCAAAGCTCTTATACCAATTGTTGAAATGCACAAGACAAATGAGAGGGGGGGTGAATTAGTTGTATCAAATTTAATCACTTCTAACCTTAATCAATTCCACTTTGATCTACCCTTTTATAAAGTGTAAACATGAAATGTAAATAAAAAAATCAAACACGAGGGACACCAAATTTACGTGGAAAACCCGATGAGGGAAAAACCACGGTGAGGATTAGCTCACAATATAGTAATAATGCAATAGTGGATACAAAGGCTCACCGCCTACAAAAAAAGAAAAGATAAATAAAGATCCATCACAAAAGGTTCCACACATTCATAACTTGATAAGAAGATCATAGACACCATTAGCTCACTGCTTTTAGGAATCTAACACATCAAAGTACTAATGCCTTAATTCACTCTTACACACTTTGTTTTCACACTTGTTCAGACACTTAAATTCCTTTTTCTCTACATACATCAATTCACAAGATCTTGGCTTGCGTTTATACCATCTTCAACCCTAGAAGCATTCTCCAAGGTTGGCTAAGCATTCTTTAATTTACAAATTCAAATTAGGTCAGCTATTCGACATTCTCGCAATGGATAAGAATGAGAGAGGACCAATTAAATATTTAATTAGGACCCAAACAACATCTTGGATCAATAACACACTTCCTTAATTCGATGCAAATCTTTATGTAATGTGTAGACACCAATTCGGCCAAACCTAATGAAAACAACAATGATCTTTGAAGTATGCATATCTCTAGCAAGATGATCACATGTGGATCACTCAACACACTTGATCATAAATGTTACCATCTCTAAGAAAACTTAGGTACATCCATAACAACTACAACAATCTTCAAACACAAAATATTCTTCAACAGTCCAACTAGACCAACCAACAACACACGAGAGCTCTGGAGAAAGTCTTTCGGTGTGCCCAATCGCAAGCACGTTTGTTAGAACACATAAAAAATTACTATGAATAATCTCCCAGATCCACAATATCTGAAACAAAACATCAAAAGACTATGGAGCCAAAAAAAATCTCCCAACCTACAAACAAATAGTTTTGTCAAAGCAGTTCACACACCGGTGAACACATCTTTCATTCTCCATCAATCCAAAATCTAAAACTTAGGCTATATTATCCATTGAAGCTCATGAACAATACCACATATCTACATAGGCATAGGATCAACAAAAAAAAAATGCAAAGCACAATACCAGAGCATACTTAGAACACACACTCAACACCGCCTTCATTATTTCTAAATTTTCTCAAAATAACTTGGCAAAAACATAACTACAATTTCATAAATATAGCTCCATGTACTCTAAGAACTTCTACAGTGTCTCAACTATACAAGTACTGTAATGCTAGAATAAAATTGCAAACAAGATTGTTAATCTAATAAAAGCAATAACACTAATCTACATTAAACAAAAAAGAAAAAGGAAAAAAAATGAACATATAAACAATAATGATCTCACCAAATATTTGTATAAATCTTTGAATGACCTCAATTGCACTTCTCCATTTTTCCATTATAATATAGTTTCCCTCAGATTTTTAAGTATGAAAATATGGCCTATTGATTAATGATTTAACAAAATATCGAAGATAATTGAATTCACTTCGTAAAAGTATATCGATTTTGGGAGGAGGAATAATGACAATGTTGGGTCAATTTATAGAAAGTTGGTTTTTGAATGACCAACTCGTATTCAAAAGATAGATTGGCAGTTGAGATTAATGAATTCCATGCGATAGAGTTATGTTCAGTTAATAACGTGAGTGAGAAAGTCTACATGATGGAGATTAAATTAAATAATAATTTAATCTGGTGTTGAGACTGTTCAAAATTTAGAAAAATAGAGATTGTATGTGAAAGATAAAGAAGAAACATTGTGTTCAAACACACAAATGAATGAATTAATTAATTAAAGTTATTTAATTAATAATAGTTTGCACGCAGAAGAATAAGACTGATTAAACCAGAAAGTCTATTTGTCAAAAATGATCAGATATTAAATAAGGAGATAACTAACTGATTTAATTAAATCTCAACTTAAGTAGTAAAAAATAATTAGATAACTAAGTGATTATCTAATTATAGAAGAATATGTGAAGAATAATTATTTTAATGAATTAAATGATTATGTAATTCAACATTCAAAATTCAAAGATTAAATTAGATAATTAAAGATTTATTCAATTGATTGGAGAAAAGATTATAGAATGATTACATAATTCGAAATGAATATTTAATTATAGTCATAAATGTGATGAGGGTAATTTATTTAATTTTAGAAAAGAGATTAATTAATTAGCAACGTAATTAAATAAATTACATTTATTTAATTAATCAAGATTGAATAAAGATAATAATGAATTAATTAAATAATTAGAGTTATTTAATTAATAGAGGATTGCATTCAGAAGATAAGATTTACATAGATAAAATTGTCTATTAGAGAAAATAAAATCTTATCTAGACTTAAGTTATTAATGACTAATTAAATAATAAAGATATTATTTAATTATAGAATATTGTGATATGGATAAATGTTTTTATGAATCAAATAATGATTTAATTCAACATTCAAGATTTTCGGATTAAATTAAATAAATAAAGATTTATTTAATTAAAGGGGGAAAAGGCTAAAGAATAATTAAATAATTAAAGTAATTATTTAATTATAGTCGAAAGTGTAATAGGAATTAATTAAATAATTTAAAATGATTATTTAATAGAAAGTGGATTTAATTAGCAATATAATTAAATAAATAATATTTTTTTAATCAATAAAAAAATAAAGATAAGAATGAATTAATTAAATAATTAAATTTATTTAATTAATAGAGGACATACGACTTTAGAAAATAGTTAAATAATTAACATTATTTAATTAATAGAGAAATGAAGATGAAAGAATCATGAAGAAGTTAAGGGTCACAGGCCTAGGATAAGTTTTAGTCTCTACAATTTGCCCCTCTTTGATATGATGTAGTTTATTGCGTTGTGTCAAATTATCAAAAATATGCCCCAGTGAAAGGGAGAATGATGAGGATGTAGTGGTATGTCCCCTCGAGAGGATAGGTGGGTTTGAAGAACATGAGTGTGCTCTCGACATAGATGAGAGAACTAGAAGATTAAGGAAAAAGGATAGAGGAACATAGAGAAGGGTGGTGAAGATGTAGAAAAGAAGAAACGTTAGTGCAAAATAATCTAGATGTTAGTATTAGAAATGGTTGTTAGAAGAATGTAGAATCTTCAATATTTTTCCAAATACATACTAAGCCTTGCATTAATTCATCATTGGGTGTTACATGACACAAATGGATAATAAACACCATGATATGAGAGAGACCAAGGTGTACAAAGTCATCCACTTGCTAAACAAACAGTCTCAAACAAGGAATGTCTTGACTCATACTAAGGGAAACATTGCCCCAATATTTTTGTTAAGACAAACCACCTACAACAATCAAAAGAAAAAGATAAAGTCATGATACATTATTGCTCATCTAAATCCTTCATGGGACATCCTCGATAAAGCTAGTAACCTGACTTGAAAGCCAAGTTTAAAAGACAATCGATAGACAAGAGTCAAAGAAAAAGAGTCTTGAAACATCCTTGCTTCTCTAAATCCTTCATGGGACATCCTCGAGAAAGCTAGTAATGTGACTTAAAGACAAAGTCAAATACAAAAGTAAGACTAAATAAGCCATAAAATCAAAAAATCCAATAAAAATATTTTCCAAAATTTGATCTGTTGTTGTTTTTTCGATAAGTTGATTTTTTGATAAAGCCCGATGTCAGGGATGACACATACCATATAAGACATTGAGTTTGGTTTTGATGTTGTGACTATCTATGTAAGGCATGACGAAGCCTAGTTTTAGAAAGACACGTACCATATAAGATGATGATTCTGATGTCATTGATGCAACAAGATGAATATGGATATCATGATTTTTAATGTCTGTTGTCAAGGACACATATTGTATCAGACATAAGTTGATTGTTTTGGCAATTCATTTGATTTGAATTGATGACATTGTTGACTTGTTTGTCTTGTTGATGCATGACTTATCTTAATGTTTTGACCATTGTGTGTGTGTGATGACAGTGTATGACTTATGTTAATTGACATGATGTACCCTAAAGGATTGACCTAGTGCGGCCTTGGGGGCTCATCGATTGATGGCTTTGCCTACATTATACACATAGAGACCTCATAGATTGACTGAGACTTTGACTAATAGAACTAACTAAAAAATATTTACTTCACTTGATGTTATCTGATGTGAGTGATAGTGAATGTGATAAAACCTAATGGAATGACCTAATGCGGCCTTCGGGGCTCATCGATTGATGGCCCTGCCTATGTTGATGGGGAGTCCTATCTTTCAGGAGCAATCTTGCTCTTCCCAAGACCTATTCTTTGGTATTCCTAGGGTATTCCACTCTACCATACTCAGGGATCTCTCCTAAACCCCTCTCACTTCATAAGACTCTCCACCAATTTCAAATTCTTCACTGTTTCTCTCAATTCACCACTAAGCTTCCATAGACTCAATTTTGCCACAAAGCTCCCAAACCTTTCTTGGGTCTTGGAATAGGTCTTCCAACTATTCCTCGGGTGATATTTCTCCACTCTGATCCTTCTTTTAGGATTCTTTCTTCATTTAGCCATCGCTTTCAAGAAAACTAGCTTCTAGGCCTTGTAGCCTTTTTGCCCCAATTAGGCCTCCTAGAACTCGTCTTCTTGGCTTTTCTAAAGAACGGTCTCAACAACCCCCAAATATTTTTGGATATTATTTCTATTAGTACCCTAGGCATAAATATTTATTAGGTGTAAGGTCTCCTAAATGGCCATGCATATGACTGTCCTCATACCCCCTAAATTCAAGGGTTTCTAGGGTTTTGGCTCTTTTCTCCAACTTTGAGGGCTTCATTGACCTCCCCAACTCTCCTCCTTTCACACACATGTCTGGAATACATGTATCCACACTTCAATTCTCTTGATTGGCATGATCCAATCCATTTAATAGCTTTCTTTACTGCTGTCCTCTCCAAGCCACTAGCCAGAATGCACTTGCACTCACCTAGTGCTTGATGAGTTCATCATCTCCCCTGAAAACCAAATCACCACACACCATATGTACACTTTAAAAATAGTCCCCTACTTGATTCAAAGTGGGCATGGTATCCTTGCCACGAGAATTCAAGTGGGGATCATGATTTCCAAAAAACTGGTCTAAACCGGCTATAAGGCCAAAACTCCAAAAACTTGCAAAACAGAAAACAATTGAACTAAATGGATAATATAATGCTTCACACAGTAAGTAAATAACATAGTTTCAAGACTCAAAGCATTAGACCAGTCCTTTCAATCCATTCTATATTGGATGAAGGCGCAAACACAAGTTTTCACTCAAAAGTTGTTGAATTCCACTCACACAATATGCTCTCCAAGTCTCAATTCATGAAAATGAACTTCCAACCCAGGTATTAGGGTTTGGATGACCTTATATACCTTTCTCCCATGTACTAGGACCCTTGGGTTAGACTTAGAACAATGTTAATGCTATTTTTTCAAGTTTTAGGACAAATTGTCAAGATTTTCCTAGGAACTCATAAAGTTCCAGACTCTAAGCCAAACCTACTCTAACACACTCTCAAAAACAACCTAGGGAATTTACAGCATAGTCCTTAATCCCTTGGTGGTTGGATAGAACCACCTACAAGCCAAAAATCACTAAGATCTTCCAAAATACCTTAAGGTGCTCTTGTACCATTCTCCCCCTGCAACAAAGAAGTTAAGGAACCTGTGGTGTCAAGAGCTCCTCATTAATTCCATGCTTCTTAAAGTATTTCTCTACTATCCAAGTAGCTTTTGACTCTGGTTGATGTTTCCACTTCACTAGGTGCTCCTTGTATGTCTTGTGCGTAGTCTTCTTCACCCTTGAGTCTAAAATCCTATCCACTTGTGGTCTAATCTGATCAGGTACCTTGAGTCCTTCCACATCCTTACTAACCTCAACACCATATTTTTCTTCATCCATTTCTGGTCCTTTATACTTCACCAAGTCCTTCACATTGAATATAGGAGAAATAGACATCTCCTTGGGTAACTCCACCTTGTATGCATTTGACCCATTTTTAGCCAACACTTTGCATGGCCCTATCCTCTTCATCTGCAACTTGCTTGGTATGCCTTTCTGTAACCTTGCCTTGTTCAAGTATACCATCACCATGTCACCTATCGCAAATTGTAATTCTCTTCTCCCTTCATCTCTCTTAGCCTTCAACTTTTGGTTAGCCTCTATTATTGTCTTCTTTACCTACTCATGAACCTCCCTCATTGATTGAGCAAAATCATCAGCATGACCACTGATTCCTTCATGTCCTTTCAAGTCTCTAAGCTCAAGTACACCCCTTGGATGTAAACCATAAACTATTTCAACTGGACTCTTACCCATAGTCCTATTTGTGCTATCATTGTAAGCAAATTCTGCTTGTGGAATCACTTGCTCCCATCCTTGTCCATACTCCTTAGTTAAGCATCTCAACAAGTTCCCAAGTACCCTATTGATCACCTCTATCTATCCATTCATTTGTGGATGATATACTGAGCTATGATACAAGCTGGATCCTAGCCTCTTCCAAAGAGTTTTCCAAAAATGCCCCATAAACTTCACATCTCTGTCTGCAACTATGCTCCTTGGCAACCCATGTATCCTCACTACTTCCTTGAAGAATAGGTGTGCAATCTAACTTGCATCATGTGTTGTCTTGCATGGAATAAAATGGCTCATCTTGCTAAATTTGTCCACTACCACAAACACACTATCAAAACTAGTTGGTGTCCTAGGTAGCCCTACTATGAAGTCCATGCTTATGTATTCCCATGGTCTATTTGGGATGGGTAATGGCTGATAAAGACCTAAATTGCTTGATGTTTCCTTTTCCTTTTGACATACTCCACATTGTTCAACATATCTTCTTACATCTCTTTGCATTTTAGGCCACCAATAGAACCTCTCCACTAAGTCTAGTGTCTTGTTCAAACCAAAATGACCACTCAAACTGCCGTTATTCTTTTCTTGGATTAGATTCTCCCTCATAGAACCTCTAGGAACACACAATTGCTTTCCCCTAAACAATATACCACTTTGCAAAGTGTAATCAGCATATTCATTATGAAAATGGTTCTCAAAATCAGAACATACCTTGTAGATCACTGAGAAATCAGAATCTCCTTCATATAGATCTTTGAATCCTTCAACCCCTATGCTTTGCAGCTATATCTCTTGGACAGTAAGCAACCTCCTACTAAGAGCATCAACAACCATGTTTTTCACCCCCTTCTTATGCTTGATGGTAAAGGTGTATGACTACAAAAACTCCATCCACTTGATATGCCTCAAACTGAGCTTCTCTTGAGTGTTGATGTAACTTAAGGCATGATTGTTAGTGTATACCACAAATTCCTTGGGCAATAGATAGTGCCTCCACTTCTTGAGAGCCTACACCAAAGTATATAGCTCTAAGTCATAGGATGAGTATCTAGAATTTGCTTCATTCAACCTTTCTTTGAAGAATGCCACTAGCCTGTCTTCTTGGCTTAGAACAACACCCACTACTATGTTACTTGCATCACATTCCACTATGAATGGTTTGTCAAAACTTGGTAAAACTAGGATAGGTTGGGTAGATATCTCCCTCTTCAACCTTTCAAATCCTTCATTGGCTTCTTTAGTCCACACAAACTTAGTTTTGAGTCCTCCTTTGATGGTGTCAAGAATCGATGCACAGATTTCACTAAACCTTCTCACAAACTTCCTATAGAATTGTGCCAATCCATGAAAACTCCTAACTTCAGTTCCTATCTTGGGAGTAGGCCAACTAAGAATGGCTTCAACCTTGCTCTTTCCCATCTTCAAGTTCCCTTGAGACACTACAAATCCTAGGTAAACTAACTCTTGCTTCATGAACTCACTTTTCTCAAGATTTATGGTGAGCTTCTCCTCTTGAAGTTTCCTCAACACAAGTTCTAGGTGCTTCATATGTTCTTCTTTTGTTTTGCTAAAGATGAGGATATCATCTAGGTAGAAAACCACAAAGACTCCTATAAAGTCCTTCAATACCTCATTCATCACCCTCATAAAAGTGCTAGGTGCATTTGTAAGCCCAAATGGCATTAATAACCACTCATATAACCCCTCTGTAGTTTTAAAAGCTGACTTCCATTCATCTCCCTCTTTCATTCTAATCTGATAATAGCCACTTTTCAAATCAATCTTAGAGTAGTATTTAGCACCCACTAAACAGTCCATTAAGTCTTCTATCCTAGGAATGGGAAACCTATATCTAATGGTTATCCTATTTATGGCCCTAGAATCAGTACACATCCTCCACTTACCTCCTTTTTTAGGTGCCAACACCACTAGAATAGCACATGGGATTATGCTTTTTTTGATCAACCCTTGGTCTAAAAGTTCTTGAACTTGCTTTGCTATCTCCTTATTCTGCTATGGTGTCATTTTGTATGCAGCCTTGTTAGGTAGTGTTTCTCCCAGTATAAAGTCTATCTGATGACTGATTGCTCTCTTGGGTGGTAGTGTAGCTGGTGTACCTTCACAAATAATTTCTTTGAACTGATCCAATAGTCGCTTCACTTCTGCTGTCATAGGTAGCTGATTAGGTAACTCCTCTTCCTTTGGCTTCAACATGATTGCATAGACAACACCTTCCTCCTCCTTGATGTCTTTTAGGAATTCCTTTCCACTCATCAAAAGGACACTAGTTTCTGCCTTTTCCACTATGTTTTCTTCTAACAAAGACTGAATTTTATAAGTCACTCCATCCTTACTAAATGAGTACTTATTCTCCTTGCCATGGTGTACTGCCTCCCTATCATATTGCCATGGTCTTCCAAGCAGAAAATTGCATGCATCCATTGGTAACACATCACATAGTATCTTGTTTTGATACTTTCCTATAGCAAACTCAGCCCAAACTTGTTCATTGACCAATATATTTTTCCCTTTGTTCAACCAAGTAACATTGTAAGGACACACATGGGGTATCTTGATGAGTTTTAACTTTTGTATTGCCTCCTCTAAGATGACATTATCAGTAGACCCTGAATCTATGATGACCTTGCAAACCTTTCCTAATATCTTGCACTTGACTCTAAAAAGAGCTCTCCTTTGTTTGTGTTCATCCTCGGTAGGTGCTTTGATCAAAATCCTTCTTAACATGAGATTCCCACCTTTCTCTGAATCTAGACTCACCTTTGAATGTTTGGAGCAGTCCTCTTCTTGAACATAGTTGATCTTCCTCTCACCTTGTGAAGATGTTGGTTTGTCAGGACACCTATAAGCCGGATGATCCAACTATCCACAATTGTAGCATTTCTTGGAACCAAAATGTGAACTTCTTCCAAACCCCCTGATCTGCCTCTTCCTCCATTGTTTGAGCTTCTACCTCTGTAACCCCCTCTACTATTTGACTCATGGGATTTTTCACCAACCTTAGCATCACCTTGCCCTCTATTCTCATCACTTCTTCCACCAAAACCTCCTCTTTGTCCACCTCTAGAGTCTCTACCTCTCCCTTTACCTCTAATATTGGAATCTTCTTTCTTTTTTAGTTTCTCTTCCACCTTAATAGCCATTTGATAGTAGCTATGGAGGGTAGTAAGTGTGAAAAGACTCAACTCCTCTTGTATGCTCCATCTAAGACCGTTTAGATACCTAGCAACCTTGATGCTTTCAACTTCTTGCACTCTAGATCTAAGGCTTAGTTTTTGGAATTCCTCTATATATGCAGTTACATCTAGGTCTCTTTGTCTAAGATTTTTTCTCTTCTTGTGCAATTGAATATCATAGTCCTCAGGTAGATATTTCTCCTTTGCTTTACCCACCATAGTTTTCCAACTCCGTATGGGTTTCTTTCCTTCCCTCTCTCTTTCTTCTTGTAGAAACTTCCACCAAGTTAGTGCTTGTCCTCGTAACCTTGATTTGGCTATCTTCACCTTTTGTGCTTTTGTAATTCCATCACATTCAAAGTGATTCTCCATTCCCTCAATCCATTCCATAACTAACTCTGCATCCATTCTTCCTATGAACATAGGGACATCTTCAAGTGCCTTGCCACTCAATGCCTTCAATTATTTGAGGAAGGGTTCCTCTAATAATGGAGGGTTAGGTGCTAGTTCTATGTCCTCCTCCACTTGGTATTTACCCTTGTCTTTGGACTCTGCCAACTGCACCTTCATCTTGCTTGCCGATTTAGTAACTTCTTCCAATTTCTGCTTCATCTCTTCCATAGCCTCTTCAAGATGCCTATTCTTCTCTTGCTTCTCTTTCAAGTCTCTTGCTAGCTCTACATTTGTCACCATGGTGTTCTCTCCTATGGATTCACTTCTCTTTGTCATTCACTAATTTCAATTCCCAAGCCTTTATTGGCTCTGATACCAATTTGATGGGGAGTCCTATCCTTCAAGAGCAATATTGCTCTTCCCAAAAACTATTCTTTGGTCTTCCTAGGTTATTCCACTCTAACCTACTCAGGGATCTCTCCTAAACCCCTCTCACTTCATAAGACTCTCCACCAATTTCAAATTCTTCACCGTTTCTCTCAATTCACCACTAAGCTTCCATGGACTCAATTTTGCCACAAAGCTCCCAAACCTTTCTTGGGTCTTGGAATAGGTCTTCCAACTATTCCTAGGGTGATTTTTCTCCACTCTGATCCTTCTTGCATGATTCTTTCTTCATTTAGCCATCACTTTCAAGAAAACTAGCTTCTAGGCCTTGTAGCCTTTTTGCCCCAATTAGGCCTCCTAGAACCTGTTTTCTTGGCTTTTCTCAAACAATGGTCTTAACAATCACCAAATACTTTTGGATATTGTTTCTAGTAGTACCCTAGGCTTCAATATTTACCAGGTGTAAGGTCTCCTAAATGGCCGTATATATGATTGTCCTCATACCCCCTAAATTCAAGGGTTTCTAGAGTTTTGGCTCCTTTTTTCCAACTTTGAGGGCTTCATTGACCTCCCCAAATCTCCTAATTTCACACACATGTTTCCACACTCCCATGCTCTTGATCAGCATGAGCCAGTCCATTTCATAGCTTTCTTTACTGATGTCCTCTCCAAGCCACTAGCCAAAATGCACTTGCACTCGCCTAGTGCTTGATGAATTCATCATCTCCCCTGCAAACCAAATCACCACACACCATATGTACACTTTAAAAATAGTCACATACTTTATTCCAAGTGGCCATGGTAGCCTTGCCATGGGAATTCAAGTGGGGATCATGATTTCCAAAAAACTGGCCTAAACCGGCTATAAGGCCAAAACTCCAAAAACTTGCAAAATAGAAAACAATTGAACTAAATGGCTAATCTAATGCTTCACACAATAATTAAATAACACAATTGAAAGACTCAAAGAATTAGACCAGTCCTTTCAATCCTTTCTTGATTGGATGAAGGCTCAAACACAAGTTTTCACTCAAAAGTTGTTGAATTCCACTCACACAATATGCTCTCCAAGTCTCAATTCATGAAACTGAACTTCCAACCCAGGTATTAGGGTTTGGATGACCTTATATACCTTTCTCCCATGTTCTAGGACCCTTGGGTCAGACTTAGAACAACATTAATGCTATTTTGTCAAGTTTTAGAACAAATTATCAAGATTTGCCTAGGAGCTCATAAAGTTCCAGACTCTAAGCCAAACCTACTCTAACACACTCTCAAAAAAAACCTAGGGACTTTATAACATAGTCCTTATTCCCTTGGTGGTTGGCTAGAACCACCTACAAGCCAAAAATCACTAAGATCTTCCAAAAGACCTTAAGGTGCTCTTGCACCAATGTTATAGATGCAGAGACCTCATAGTTCGACAAAACCAATGAGTCATGATTTTATGTATGTGATATGTGACAAACATAGAAAGATGAACCTAATGCCTTGGGGGCACATCGTTAGATGGCCTTGCCTACGTCTAGTCACAAAGGCAATGTAGTTTGACTATGTCTATGATTGACTTGACACAACTGACTCTAACTCTATTTTTTGGGATTTTTGACATGTTTTTATTTTTTTTTGTCTTTTTAAAGTTTTATGATGTTTTTGGATTTTTTTCAAGACATTTAATGATATTTTTAGATTTTTTCAAGATATTTGATGATGGTTTTGGAAATTTTCAGGACATTTTTGCGACGTTGGATGAGTGAGTGCAAGGATTTTCCCCAAGTTAGGTATAAGAACAATAGGATGTAGTGGAAAAATGGAATGGAATTGATGTCAATTGTTCCAAGTTATGAAAAGGGCAACCGTTTATTATGGGGAATGATGGTAGATGAAGGAGTGAAGTCGACTACACATTGTGCATGTTTGCCAGGTTTTCACCATGGAACTTATCCAAAGCGCCACCAAAGTGGTTATCACTATTGGACGAATTATTTCTCTTTACTATTTTATTGATTTTTTAAATTTTTTTGGTGTTACAAAATGCCTGTTTGCTAGGTTTTCATCAATGTAACAATTTTTTTTTTTGTATTTTGTAATTAAGACAAGGTTCCCGAAAGCTATGCATAGAACCTCTTCAGATGAAGGCTATTGATGGGTGATAATAGTGGTTCTCCTTTAGGGGTAGAGAGTTGATACACTCCTGATCCAAAGGCTTCTATAAAAATGTGAGGCCCTAACCAATTTGGTTCAAAACTGCCCGGTTTTTCTCTTTCAACTTGATTCTTTGAGTTCTCCATTAAGACCAAGTCACCAATGTCAAAATGTTGATTCAGAAATTTCCCATTATAGATACAATGAAGACGGTTTTGATATGCTTGGAGATAATCTAGTGCCTTTGTCTTCATTCGTCGAGGAATTCTAACTCATGAAATCTTGATACACTATATTCTTCATCATCAATATGACCTTTCAAAGATACCCTTAAGGAAGGAATTTCAACCTCAATAGGTAAGATAGCTTCAGAACCAAATACTAGGGAATATGGAGTGGCACTGGTGGGAGTACAGATGCTTGTGTGGTAAGCCCAAAAGGCATGATTAAGATGTAACTGCTAGTCACAACCAACATCATTGACCTTCTTTTTTAGGATTCTGATGATTGTTTTGTTAGATGCCTCTACTTGGCCATCACCTTGTGGATAATATGGAGTGGAAAAGTGGTGTTAGATATGGAATTGTTCACAGAGATGGTGAAATTCTTGGGTTTTAAATGGGAAGCCATTTCCGTGATGATGGATTGAGGGACACCATATCGACAAATGATGTAATTAAGGATAAACTTGGATATTTGTGTTCTAGTAATGTAGGTCATAGGAATAGCCTTGATCCACTTGGTGAAGTATTCGGTGGCAGTCATTATGAACTTATGGCCATTGGAAGATGGAGGATGTATCTTACCTATGAGATCTAGTCCCCATTGGAAAAAAGGCCATGGTGAAGTTAGCAGTCAGTGCTCCGGTGCTAGTGCATGTATCAAGTCTCTGTGTACCTGACCTTGTCAAAATTTCTTGATGAATATGGGTATTTTTCCATGGTAGTCCAATAATAGCCTAGTCTTGTAATCTTCTTGGCTAAGATAGGACCGCTAGAATGGGATCCGCGTATACCCTCATGTACTGCATGTAAGGTTGCTTGTGCTTCTTTAGCATCCAAACATCTCAATAAGGTATTGTCTAAGGCATGTTTATAAAGTGTATCTCCAATGATAGTGGGTGAACCCACAAAAGTGGTTTACAATTGGAGTAAGGAAGGAGAAGTTGAAAATAATTCCACCATACCAAAAAAATTCATTTTTGGGGTTCGAATGAACTTATAGGTTCAAATGAACCTAAAGAGGGTTCAAACGAACCCATTTAATTAACTTCCCACCATTCCCATAAAAAACCCCAAAGGAAACCCTTTTTGAGAGGGGGTTCGCTCGAACCCCCCATTTCCCTCCTTCTCCCCCTCAGGTGGTAAAAAATTCTAGAATTTTACGCTTCGAAGTTCGAGTTGAGGATGAAAATGGAGGAGATTTCACAAACCCAACTGGATGATGGTATTCCTCAAAACGAGCTATCCAACAAATATAATTTTAATATGTTTTGGTTTTATTATGTATTTTCTTTTTTAGTTTGATTAAACATAAGTTTTTCACCAAAAATCAAGCTCTTTGTTCTACACATGTGATAAAATAGTAGATTATCAAAAGAAAATTTTAAAAAATATGTTCAGGCTGGGTATTGATGTCCTTGATCCATTAAAAAAAAAATTGAATTTTGATACATACAAAAAAAGTTATGTTGTATACAGTCTGCGTATGCTTGAATTTTAATTGGTTTGACTTCGGAACTTGATTAAGGAGAAAATATTTAATAAAATACTGTGAAACCAAATGAAAGTCCTAGATATCTTAGTTACAAATATAAATTCAAAAAAATTAGTATTTTATTCTTCATAAAAAAAGCTTTATGTTGTATATGGTGACCATCACTCCTTAAAAATGTTGTTTTTTAAAAAAACGCTAGTTTTCGAAGGAGATGGAAAAAGAAGTGCAATCTGATTCCAATTTTTTTGAAATAAACATATTTAGAATCTATAGAAAAAACATCAAAAATCACTTGTTTGCATAATCTTCAAATTCCTCATGGTTTAGCTGCTATAGGAGCTTGAAAGTGAAGATTTAGTAAAAAAAAATCAGTTTAGTGTCCAATTTGCCCAAAAATTATAAACCAATATTGTGGGATCACCCTAGTATATTGGGAAGACTTATGGATAAATGTCCTACGTTGGTTATTCAAGAAGTCTAAGGGTAGGTTTTGGGAATCAAGGTAGTCATATATGTCCTTATACCATGGGGAAGTGGGACCAACAAGCTCACACACCATCACAAAATCTAGGATGTTGTAGGCAAGGACCAAAAGTTGTTCGACCAAAAACTCAAATTTAGGCACGTTGCTAGGTATATCCAATAATGAACCAATGGTTGCCATAACATGTGTTTCCCTATTCTGAATGCGGGTTATTTTTTGAAAGTTGATGTTATCAAAATATTGCTTAAAGTTGTCTACCATGCACTTGTATGGAGCAAGTTTCTCATCTTTAGTTTCATACTCATCATTAACTTGTCAAACTAGTAGCTGAGAATCTCCATAAACATGTAAATGCTTAATCTTCCATTAGACTTCCATTTTCAGTCCTGTTGCAAGGGCTTCATATTCCACTATGTTGTTTGTGCAAGGAAAAGCAATTCTGAAAGATTTAGGAATAGTGTCACCTTGTGGGGTAACAAAAAATATACCTTCTCTTGAACCATGATTAGTATGGGACTCATCAAAGTATAACTTCCATGTTTTTCTTTTGTCAATGGTGAAGATGAACTCATCAAGAAAATATGCAACTAGAGGATGGTCGACCTTAATTGGTGCATTTGTCAATTGATCTACAATAAATTTCCCTTTTATAGCTTTTCTTTCCACATACTAGATGTCATATTCACTAAGTATCATTACCCATTTAGCCAATCGGCCTGTTAGTGTTGCTTTACTTAGGAGATATTTCAATGGATCTATCTTTGTGACTAGCATGGTTTGATGGTTTAGCATGTAGTGCCTAAGTTTTTGAGTAGAAAAAGCGATTGCAAGACAAGCACAATCTATGTGACTGTAGTTTAGCTCATATCCCACCAAAGTATGACTTATATAGCACACTGCTCTTTCATGACCTTCTTCATCATTTTGTGCAAGTAAAGCTCCTAGTGCTGATTGGGTCACTGAAATATAGAGCATCAAAGGTTGGGTATCTGTAGGAAGAATTAACACAGGTGGTGTAAGCAAGTAAACCTTGATCTTTTGGAAAGCTTCTTGGCATTTGATTGTCCATACAAATGGTACCCCCTTTTTGAGTAAGTGTTGGAATGGATGTATCTTGTCTACTAAGTATACTATGAAGCAACTGATAGAGTGTACTCTCCCTTGTAATGTTCTTAGCTGACTGATGTTGGAAAGTAGAGGCATGTCCATTATAGCCTTTACTTTTTGGGGGTCAACTTCAATGCCTCGTCTAGAAATGATGAATCCTAGAATTTTTCTTGATTGAATGCCAAATACACATTTTTTGGATTTAGCCTTACTTTGTAGGCTTCTAGTCTTTGAAATATCTTATCTAGAACTTGCAAGTGATCAACTCTTGTCAATGATTTGGCTATCAGATCATCCATATAGTCTTCCATGAGAGTATGTACAAGGTCATGGAATTTAGTTGTCATGGCACGTTGATATGTAGCTCCAACATTTTTGAGCCTAAAAGGCATGATGGTCCAGCAATATGTTCCCCATGGACATGTAAAATCTATCTTGTGTTGGTCTTCAGCTGCGATCTTGATTTGATTATATCTAGAGAAACCATCCATGAGGGATAACATCTCACACCCTGCTGTAAGGTCCACTATCATGTCAAGGTTTGGCAAAGGGAAGTCATCGTTAGGACATGCCTTGTTAATATCTCTAAAGTCTATACAAATACGGATGCCCCCAGATGGTTTAGTCACTAGCACAATATTATAAATCCATTCTACATAGTCTATTGATGAGATGAAACTGACATCCAATAGTTTCTTATGTTCAACTTTGACTAGTAGAGTGCTTTGTGCATGCATTTTCCTTAACTTTTGCTTGACAGGCTTAACACCTGGTTGTAATGGTATATGATGCAATATAAGTTCAAGATCTAGTCTAGGCATGTCAGCATATGACCATGTAAAGTTAATCTTTTTTGTAAAGAAGTCACGAAACTCTGGTTGTTCTATCTCTGTCAGAGATGCTGCAAAGTAAATTACCTGAGGGTTTTCTTCAGTTTTTATGTTGATCTCAACAGATTCTTCAACTAACATTGGTGACTTTTCTTGAGCAATTGGGATAATGTTCAAATCTCCATCTTTGGGCATCTTAGAGAGGTTTCCACCCTTGGATGCATCCTTTATTTTTACTATTTCATCATCCAAAGGCGCCTTTCGATTTTCACCTAGGGATTTGTAATTTTCATTCTTTTCACTGTTTTTCTTTTAATTTTCACTTTTGTGACTGGAGGTGTGAACAAACTCCCCAAAATATTCCATGTTATCTAAGTCTATGGTAAACCCAACTTTATGATCACCTCTAGGTATGCCTTCTTGCAGTCCCATGAACTCAGCTATTGCTTCGTCGTTCTCAAATATGTCTAAGATGGATATACCTTGTTTATCCCAATCGACAGGTAAAATTTGATTTGGGACCACCGTAAGGGCTAGGTTTCTAGAAGATGGTTCGTTAGGTTCCCAATAGGGAGGATCAAGGGTTTCCTAATAATATAAATTAAGCCATTCTTCTTTTGATGAGGACTTTTGAGGACGGGTCTCCATTGATTTTGGCGAGGTATTTAGCATTTGGTCAAGTTCCCCAAATAACTTATCTAGATCCATTATGTTGGTGGAGGAAAGGGAATCCCATTCATATTCGTTTGAGCTAGGGGAGTCACAGTAGAATGGGTGTGATTGTTCGTGGGATATCTTGATGCCTTCAGAAGCACTTCCTCTTGTGATGGTGTTGAGGTACTAGGAACACCAATCCTAACTAGTTGAAACCCTAGCCCTAGGCATTTTGGTCATTGTGAGATAATGATTGGTTCAATCCTTCTATCTTGATGTAGCCCTAACCCACTATGTTTGTCATATCCTTTCTTTTGCATTATCATGAAGCCTTTTCCATATTGATCTTTAGATATTTGAGTAGATGGTGGAGATTTTTCATTGTCTTCATTATATAACTAGGAGGTGACATTTTCTTGGTCCATAGCTTCCTTACTTAACTCTCCCCATTTTGTGAATTTCATTGTAGGAGGAACATTTATTGTGACAATTGAATGTTTCCTATCTACTGTGGGTAAACCGTATGACATAGGAGGAACCAGATAGCTAACACAATAGGATGCTTTCATGTGATATTCTCCACAACCCTTATCTTGGATCTCGACCTTAGGAGTAGATGATGGTGGTTGTGATGCAATGGACTTGGTAAGAGTTGATGGATCAACATGCAGGGATAAGATGGAGGATGAATCCTCTTGATTGATTGGCAGGTGTCGTTGTGGTATTTCATATAGGCTTGTACAATATTAGGAAGGATTTGGATCACCATTGATTGTGATCTCTATGCCATTGTACGATAATTTAAGACATTGATGGTAAGTGGAAGGTATGACTTTCATAGCATGTATCCAAGGCCTGTCGAGTAACATATTATAGGGAAGGGTGAGATCCAAGAGTTGGAAACTAGTGTCCATAACCACAAGGAAAATCCTAATATGGAGTGTTACAACTCCTTTAGATAATCTTTCCTAATCATCGTATGCCTTAATGACTATACTCTTAGTGGTGTCCATGCATGCTTTTGAGAAACCTAATTCCTTAACCAATTTCAAGGTACGAAGATTTAACCTTGCTCGTCCATCTACCAAGACTTGTCTGACTTTGGTTTGATGGACAAGAACTTCAAGGTGTAGTGGGTCATTATGGTTGCTCTTCTTGGTTGAATAATCCTATTAAGAGAAGGTGTAATTATGAGAATTGGTTAAGTATCCTACCATTTCTTCAAAATGATTGACATCCAAGTTGGTGGGGATAGTTGTGCTTTGTAAGGCTTTGTCTAGAATGGATCGATGATTAGGTGATAGGGTCAACAATTCCAAGATGGATATTTGTGTATACTTAGGCTTGGAACACTGTGGTTGTAGCTCTGATGAAGGACTTGGAAGGGTTATCTTAGTTCTACATGTATTGACAACACATTCAGGATGCTTTTTTATAGTAATGGTATGTATATTTTCATTAGTAGCTCAGATGTGATTTATGATCGTACCTTTTCCATAGTCATACTTGGTATTTGTATAGTTAGCCAAGTTATTATTCTTAGTTCGTGAACTAGAGGCCTTTCCTTTCCCATGATCATGTAATGGATCTATGAAGACCTTGTGATAACTATTTTTGGTATGTTTTTTCCCATTGACTTCTATGGTTCCATCTTCAACAAAATCTTGTATGATGTTCTTTAGTTGTCGGCATTGTTGTAAGTTATGTCCCTTTGTTTGATGGTACTCGCAATAGGCATTATCATCCCACCATGAGGGTTTAAAATGTCCAACATCATATTGTTTAAGATCCAGAGGTTGTATGAGTTTATGTTTAATCAATTCTTTGTAAATTGTCTCAATTGGTTCCCCCAAGGGGGTAAAATCATGTTTTGGAAATCTCCTCTGTGGTTGTTGTTGTTGTTGTTGTCAATTTTGGACGAAGTTGGTGGTTTGATCAACATCGTTAAGCATGTAATGAGAGGGGTTGTAACTTCTAACTATGATGACAAGTCTTGCGTGTAGGGTCTTAGCATCAACAATACCATCATTAGTTACATTTTTGTTTTTGGACCAAAAAAAAATTCTATTGTTCGGAGCATTTTGGTGTTGAACAACTCGATTTCTACTTGGTGTCTTAATTTCCCCTTTGTCAATAAGGGCTTTCTCAAGTATTATGCCTTTTTGCACTAAGTCTAGAAAAGAGGTACAAAAATGTACTCATAATTCACTTCACAGTTTTGGATGAATATTTTCAAGGAATATTGTGACTTTTTTTTTTTTGGTATCTCAATAGGACAATGACTAGCTAAAATCCTCCATCTCTGTAAGAAGGTGGTGAATTTTTCACCATCTTCTTGTGTGGTGTGACACAACGTAGCTATTTTTATTTCATTGTCTGCGTTGAAGGCAAAGTGTTCCATAAATTGTTTAGCTGATTTTCCCCATGATCTTATGTTGTGCAAAAGTTTAGAGAACCATTCCAATGCTATCGCAACAAGGGTTCGTGGAAAAAGTCTCATAAGGTATTTAGGATCATACAAGATGTCCATGCATGTTGTGGAAATTTCTCTGATGTGTTCTAGAGGATTCCTCTACCCATTATACTTAGGAAAATTTAGTATAATGTATCTATGTGGGAAGGGTGTCATGCACAGTGCTTTGTCAAAAGGACATGGACATAAATCTTGCGCTAAATGGTTCGTTTGCCTAACATTGACATACTGTCTATTTACTATTGGAGAGCTTGCATTTGATTTTGCAGAACATCTACTTGTGCTAAAGACATGTTGGTCATGTTGCTAGGATCGATGTAAGTGTTCTAAAATGTAATATTCTATGATGAATTTTGAGGTGTGGGAATATGTCCCAACATAATGTTCTATGACAGATTCTCATTTGGTGTAGGAATATGTCCTGAGGCAATATTATGTGATAAATTTTGCTTCAGTATAGGAATATATCCTATTTGTATGATCCCTATTTGCGAAATGATAGTATTGGTGCTAATTTACGGTATAGATTGCATGTCGTGTTTACACCAATTTTGGGTCTTTTACTTTCGGTGTTTGTGGCAAAGGGGTTTGATGAGGATGCTCCTGCAGTAAATTGTAGACCCTGTCTTATACCAAATGTTGTTATATGTAAAGCTGAGAAATTTTGAGTAGGTATGCCAAATGGTATGGTTGCAGTAATTTGAGGAATAGAGACACTCGATGTCATGGTTTGCATTGCTTGTGTAGATGAAGCCTTTAGTGTGTGCAAGTCAAATCTTGGAGGTAGCATGGCACCTTCTACTAACAATTTTGCTAGATATCTCTAGGGATTTTGTGCCAAACATTCATCTACAAAAGACATGAATTTAGGGTCTTGGACATCAATGTCTATGTCTTCTACTTGAATCTATCCATGTGTGTCTCTAGTGACAAATTTTTCAAGCAAGGTTTTGTGAAGTCTCATTGATCCTGATGGTATGTTTGAGAAGGGATTGATGAAATCTTGTGGGTCAACCATTTATCTACGCTTCTTTTTAGACCTTGTTTCAACCATGAAAAATGTTGCTCAATGTGGGGGAATGCAAAACTATGTCTAAAATGATATGATCTAGTCTATGTTTCTGGGATTTTCTAATATAATGAATGAATTCTGCTATTTTTTTGGTATTTTATTGGTAAATAAAGGATGTCTAAAATGATAATATGCTAGCATGACAATATGCAAATTTCTAAAGTAATTGTCTCTAAATGATTCTAAGAGGAGGTTACCTACCACCTATAGCTTAACCAAGGCTACAATTTAACTTTGTCAAGGAACCTGATGTAGGACTAGGACCAAAAGGTAAGGTGAACTCCCAAACTAGAGTGATGAGCTGGAAGGATTCACAAGTAGGACAAAAGATATTTTTGAAAAGTGACTAAGTTCAATGAAAATGACTATCAAATCATGGGTTTGTCCAAAGTGCAGAAATTTGGCCTATTCTAAGATATGCGAATTCATAATATGCAACTAAGTTCTATAACTAGATTCCTTCACTAAAAACTAAATGATGTCTAAAAGATGGAAAATGCAAAGTTTGAGCAATTTTTTGGTTTCTGTCCAAGGGTGACCGTGAAAAAAAATAGAGATTAAGATGATATTTTAGTTTTGAACTATGACAGTGAATTCTAGTTTTTTTGTTGACAGGAAAATGTGGTTCACTATTACAGATGTATCGTAGGATTTATCAAATGTGGTTTACTGTGTCAAATGTAGTTTTTCTGGTAAATTAAGTCTCAATTAGATGACAGAAAAATGTGACTCACTATGATAGTTGTGGCAAAGGTCTAAAAATATGTGACTCGAAATAATAGATGCGACTTAGAAATTTCTGGTAAATGACGGTGGACTCTGGTTTGACAGTTACGAGGTTTTGGTTAACACATGTGACTCAAGTTAACGGTTGTGATTTTCTACTTAGTAGATGCGACTCGTTTGACAGATGCAGTTTTCTAATGAAATGGGTTTTTGAATGACTTTGTTTTGTGATCAAATTTTGGAAATTGTAAACAAATTGAAAGAAAAGTGTTTTGGTTTGACAATCATGAATGCGTATATTTTTAGAAAAAATGTACAACCCTAAGGCTGATAGTGACAATAATTGTTGAATTCTCACTTGGGTTTCCCCAACTATACTTATTCAAAGCAGATTTGACTAGAAGCTTGACCACACTAGCTCCCCCTTATACGACACACACTTCTCGGGTCAACCAGGATTCAATTCCCATGACTCTCCCATGGAAATTTTTTCATCTCTAATATGAACCATAAGAACATGAGACAGCTTCAGAGGTCCGACCTCTTGCACTAGCAAATAGGGATTTTTGGTTAATCTAAAAAATAATCTGGTGTAATTAATATGGGCACCCATTCAGAAGGCCACACGAGAGGCAATATCATCCTAGTCTATAAAGGTTACACTGTAGAGGTTTTGATGCACCACAAGGGTACTGAGGGAATCAATAGCTGGTCTGCAAGATCTCCTACAATGTAGTGTTTTCCTCAACATTAAAATTTCTATACTGGTTAGGAGTAGCTTGATGAAAAATCTCATCACCAATTATGAGTCACCTTGGTTACTCTTAAGCACCAAAGCAAGCCCAAATTCTAGAGTCATAAATAGTTTGTCTTACACCCAAGATTGCATGAATGTGCAAAGGGAGAGGATACTTCTATTACTGAATCAGGATTGAATCTAACACAAAAAAGCATAGAAGACACTAATTATTTTTAAAACCCAAATGATTATTTTTTAATCTACTCAAGCAGTGTATTTTTAAGATTTTAATTTTTCTCTTTCAATTTGGTCCTGCAAACAAATTGTTAGTACTTTAAATTTTTTGTCTTTGTCAAAGATCCTGCAAAACATAGATTAGTAGTTTACATTTCTTTGTCTTTGTCAATAGTCCTACAGAAAGGTTTTCAAATACTTGTCTTCTAAGAATTGACCTACAAACACTACGTTAACTCCCTTAAAACAAACTAAAACATGAAATTAGTTACAAAAAGTTAAAAACTAAAAATGAAAATATGAAACTTCAGAAAATTTTTACCAGTTATATGTGTCACAAAACAAAGCAGATGCATCGTAGAACAACAGATGCACCACAAAAGATCATTGATCTCTCTTGGTCTCCTTGTGTTGTGAAATGCAACACTCAAGTTTGTGACATGGCTTAATCACCTCTCATGGATTCATTAAATCTAGTGGTTGTATCAAGCATTAACATGTCAGTCTTTTGGTGCAACAACAACCATTTTTGCAACAATTGGTATCAGAGCTTACATCAAGAGTTTGAACCCCTCACTTACATTGGGGGATTGTTTCAAGGTTTTTTCCCTTGGTCTCCTTGTGTTGTGAAACACAATGCTTTGGTTTGTGACATGGCTTAACCACCTCACATGGATTCATTAACTCTAATAGTTGTATCAAGCAACAAGTCAGTCTTTTGGTGTAACAACAACCATCTTTGCAACAAATCTGAGTACATGCACACACACACATTGCACCAAGTAAGGAAACCTTTTTGAGTAAATGTTGGTATGTGATAAACCATGTTGATAGCCTTTTTGGGTTGATAGGGATTTTAGGTTGAGTCTTTGATTCTCTTGAATTTTTAGTCGATTTGAGCCATGGTGTTAAAATCCTTTTGATGAGCATTCAAGATATTTATATACTATGTATTGGATAGACATATAAATATAGGTACGTATTTATACGTATTGAATATAAATGTATGTATATAAGGTGATGGTGTGTACATATGAGCATGCATAGACAAAAATGCCTGCATATACCCATACACAGATACATAATATGTATGCGAACATTTGCATATATATATATATATATGCACCAATATATATAAATATGTTATTGTATTTAAATAATGGAAATACATATAAATAATTAAATAACAAATGTATATACAATAGGAGTATAAATTACAATGAATAATAGGTCAAAGTGCCATGATAAAAGGTAAGTAATATCAATAAGTACAATCATTATTGTGCAGCCTTATTTTGAAGAGTTTGACTTGTTAAATGATCATGTGCCAATTGATTTTCATGACTTATCGAAGAGTTAGAAACTTTTTTCATTTTGGACTTTGTATATGTTGAATAACTAACTTTTTCTGTTACCAGCAATGAGGAAATAAAGAACCCAACTTTCTCAGTCGACTTGCAGGGTTGTAGATTTTGTTTCAAGTTCATATTTTAAGTTTGAGAGGTGGCAGTAAAAGAGAAAGGTGGAAAATCATGTAGTTGTTTCTTAACAACTATTTTCTCTCCATTTCTCTACAAATAGAGGGAAATATCTTAATATTTGGTTGTTCATTTTTGCTGGGTTCATTTGAGTGCATTTGTATAGTTTATTATTGTAAGTTGAGAGTATCATTGTAGTGAGGTTTGAGAGCTTTGAGAATTTCCTTTGAGTGAGGAGAAGTTGATTGAAGAGTTGAGATCATAGGAGACAACAAGCAAAGTCATTTGCATTGAGAAAAGAGTTGCAAGATTTTCCCGGAGAGCTATATATTTCAAGAATACTTGATATATCTAATTATTTTTCTCCTTTTTATGTTGAAGCTAAATTGAGCATTGTTTGGAAATGGTTGTGCTATCTTTGTATGCATTATATTGGTATTAGACAGTTATGAAATTTTGTGTTGTCAGCTAGATTATGTATAAGTTCGATAAGGGATTCTATAGAGTATGATAAATAATGATTTTGAATATATTGTTTGATTATTACGAAAAAGAGAAATTACTATAAAATAATGTGATAATATTCTAAAATATAGTATCATATTTGCATTGTTGATTGAGCTATGATGCTTTTCAATGAAAGGAATTAAATTATAATAGAAATATGTTTTCCTTTACTATCAATTGAATGAAGTAATATTTCAACTACCTATGTGCATAGAAGTATTATACATCATCATTATATAGGGTATGATGTTATGGATACCCATGTATGGTAGTTTAACCATAGATGGAGAACTTATGTTCTAGATTATTTATAACCCTTGAAATTAGGAGGTTAATTTATTCCCTAGGGTTAGGGTATACACTTGAATGTGATTATATTGATATTCAATAATAGGGTTAAAAAATATATTATAGATATATGTGTTCTAATTACCTTTTTAAATGATATTATCTTATACTTGACCAAGAGTCTGGACATAGTCACAATATTATAATCTTAAATAATAGGACTTTACATCTAGGCAACCCAAATCTGTAATGTGAGGTGAATTTAATGTGTAGAAGCACAAACTCCTCTCAAGATAGATATGTCCCCCAAATTAGATATGAACTTAGCATACATTTTAAACATGTGAATATATGATTCATATTGAGGGAAAGGATATATCATTTTTTATGAACATACAAAAGTAGGTACCTTATATAAATGATGCAAAGGATAAACTGGATAGAACCTTGGGGAGATTGGAGATTAGTCAAAAGTTACTTAATTGAATGTATTAGAATTTAAATAGCTTATTGCGTTGACTTACTATTATTGGCCATGTTACTATAAACACAAGACTTTATATGTTATTTAATGTCAAGGATAAAAAATTTGGTTATGACATCCTAGAAGGATGGAGCAATACTAGATATGACAACAAAGAGTTTGAAAATCAATACGAAGAAGTAATCATCTTGATTCAAGTTTAAATCTTAATTATTATTCATATCAACATATTGACAGTACTTTGGATTGATACCAGTTGTGTGTAGTTGGTGACATGAAGTTATTAGTATTTAATTAATTATGTATTAAATAAGAGAGTATTTACTTCCATGATTAGAAAGAAAAGAACTTGAATAGGAGGTAGGAGCCATACCTAGAGTGTTAGAAGTATGTAACCGAGTATTCAAGAGATTGTGTTAAACCTATTTTCTCTATTAAATCAATATAATTAGTGTGTCAACACTTTTAAATGAAAACTTGTAATGGTTGTTACAAGAATGAGAAGAGTTCACTCAAGTCGAGTAAGGGTGGGTGAACATATGAAACCACTTCATAGAAAGTGGATTTATTATATATATGAAATCTTTGGCCAAAGTAGGTGTAAAATCCATTTCTTACACTTAGTTGGTTCACTATGGTCTAGGATTGCATACTATTCAGTAGAGTCATGCATAGTTGGAGGGTATCCATTGTATAGTCATACTAGATATGTAGGACACAACACCAGATACTCATATTTGCATTATTTTTGGTTTTCATACCAAAATCTTCGTTGAAGGGTAGGACCATCTTACAAGTTAGGAAGATGTGAAGGGGACTGCTTAAGTCTATGGTTAGAGGAAAATCACTTCAGTAATGCTCTCCCTCTTGTATTCAAATGTTGATTCTTATAGAACAAAAGGAGTGTGATCCATAGGTGGAAACCTTGACCTTGAACTCTTGTAAGTTGTAATTTTTTATATGAACATGATCATGGGTCAATTCTAAAATATATTAGAAAATATGAGCTTCACCTACTTGGGATTATGTAATATTATTTCATTCATGAAATGATGTGTGGAAAATATTTATGCAATGTGTAATTGTGTTATTGAAAAGGAAGAATTTCATTTCTATGTTTTTGATAACTTGATTTATTCACTTTTAAGTTAAAACTTAGGTTAAAACTATTGGGTAAACTTTGGGTAAGTTACATGTGGTATTAGAGCTACTAGGTTCAACAAGTGGACATATGTGCTCATTACATAAGTTCTTTTCTTAAAAAAATATCAGTAGAAAGTGATTGAAAAGTTATTATGATAGAATGGAAAGGAAAATAAGAACAAGGAAAATAGTAAGGAAGTCAATTTATCAAAACTTGTCTAACTTTGGGACTAGGAGAGAATCGTCCCTAGAGGTTAAAAATCTTAAACCAACAACATATAGAGAGATGCCCTTGGATTACAAAAAGAATGCACCTGAGCTAAGTAAGAAGGCTATGTATATTGATACAAATGGTTAATTGGAGAAATTAATTATTAGCATAAACTAAAAAACTAAATAGACAAAATAGAAAAGTAAAAATATTGTGAATCAAAACCCACTAAGGAGGTATCTAGGAGGTAGACAACCTTTTGACAATCCTTATTCAAAACGGGATTAAAATCTAGCAATGATAACTGAAATCAAGAAGGAGAGTTGGTACCTTAGAGTAAAGGTTGGAGACCAAAATGGGTTAGAAAAGGAAGAAACTCATGAAGGAAGGGATAAAAAATGAGATGATCCCACCAACTAGAATGGACATGGTCAATTTGGAGCGAAGAATTAAAAATGAGAAAAAGAAACTAAACAACCCTTGAAGTGTCAAGGTTATGAGAAAGATGAAATCGTAAAAAATTATACACCAAATTCCTTAGGAAAGTTGGTTGCAAGGAAAAAACTTGGACAAGAGCTTAGTTAGAGAATAGTTCAAGGTTGAAGTTCAAATTAATCTTACAAGTGTCTCAATGAAAGTAAATTTGTATTTAGTTCCTTTAAAGATCATTTGAAGACAATCTAGGGGTAAATTGGATATGGAAGAGACTATATTTCCAAGTTGAAAGAATACTTAAAGAAGCTCAGGAACAAAAGTATTTGCAAGGTATATTGTATGAGGTTAGGATAGGAAAGTAATAGTCGTTCAACTATAGAAAGACAACAAGAATAATGTTTAATCAACACGATCAATTTAGAGAAAATAGATGATTATTAGAGTTCAAATTTTAAGATGATTCAATATTTAATAAGTCATGGAAACACCAAGGAAGGGGAGAAGAAAAGATCAGATACAAACATGTGTATCCTATTCAAAAAAAATTAATGAGGTATTTCTAGTCTGAGAAATCTTTTGACTTCTCCATAAGATGTGGTTCTTAGATCAAAAACCTTATATCCAAAGCTTCTTATGACCACAAAAAAATTGTTGGCTAATATATTAACAAAATATTTGAATGGTTAGGACAAAATCAGATGCCTTTGGCCATAGGAAAGAGAAGTAACTACAACACAATTTTATAAGTTCTTATTTTGGAAGATAAATTGGTGATTTTCTTTGACGTTTGGTAAAAGGTTAGAAAGTATGCTAATACAAGAAAGGCAATATTATCACCTATGAAATGAAAGATTTATGAATGAAACCATGGTCCACATATTTTTGAGCTATCAGAAATCGTTCATGCTTGGTAACTATGTATGCATCAAATATTTGGACAAATTTTGGAGTTAATAACAAACTAGCATGATCAAAAAAAGAATTGTTACTCAACCAATATAAATGATTTTCAGAGGAGATGGCTTGATATTAAACCAAACTATGAATTTGAAATTAATTATTTAAAGGGTAAGAAAAACTACGTTGTGGATTCCCCAATGAAAAAGGAGACATATCTCCTCAATGGAAAATTCATTATACTTTCAAGAATCAAATGTGGTATAAGTCCAAGGAAGATATTTCATTTAATAAAAATGGACTACTAAGAATTAGAGGAAGAGCTTGACTAGACTCCAAGGAGTTAGGAATAAGGTGTGGTAATTGATGTCATATTCAAGACAATATGGAATGAAAAAATAATTGGTTGATATGGAACCACTATATTATAGAAGGAAAAAAAGAGAGATGTTGCAAGGATGTAGCAAGTTTTCCAAAGGGCCAAAGGGTGAAGGAAGAATTTCATCACTTGGAAGGACTTTTATATTCTGATGAAATTGCAAAGAGGTAGATCATGTTGGAAGTTTGGAAGTCTGTCATTTATGATGTAGTTTGGAAACATGAGCATGAAGTGTACATACATTGGTTGATCCAGTGTTGTCATTGATGTAAAAATTGTTATGATCATCCTAACATAGTGGGGAAGTATTTTTTGTGACCTTTGTACAATTCCAATTGGTTCAGAAAGCATGGTTTATGAGGAATTTGGCTAAGTGTTTCCTTTATTAGTGTTGTGGTCTAATGCGTCAATTTTTGGGTTACCACACGTTGGTATAATATTCTACAATCATAACTAAAATTTTGAGTCCATCAGATGGAGTTGCATTCAAGTCTTTGTCACATTTTGTATAGTTTCCAGAAAGATATGAATAATGTAGTGTGTGGCTATGTATATCACAACTATCTTTTGAACAATGTACTAGTGTGGGAGATTCCACACTTTGTGAATAATTATTTCATCTTGTGATGATGAAGATAAGCTAATGAATTTTGGTTGAGGGCATGTGCAAGATCATCATGGAAAAAAAGGGCCCTTAAGTGGCAAGAAAATTCAGAAAAATCGGAGTTAAGCAACTTGACGTAAAAATTTGAATAAGTTAACTATATTATTTCAAAAATATGTAAGAATAGAATATGTTACAAATTGAGTTTAGTTTCTACACTACTAGATTTATTTTTATTTTTAAAATGTCTATTTGGTGAAAGTTTGAAATTTCAACGTAGTAGTACTTAAATTTCAGGGAAAAATAAGAAGTAGGTGTTTGTCTGACCACCCTAACCACAATAAAATGCTAATATTTTTTATCATATTTTAGACTCATGTCCCAATGTGATGCATATTTTTTTGTAATTTTTTTCAAAGTAAATTATTAATTATGATTTTTATATTACAAATTAAAAAAAATATAAAAACTTGTACATCTGACCACCTTAACTTGGTCAAAACTTCATGATTTTTTTAATTTTTTTTAATCCTATAGTATGTGAAGCATAGAATGTGACACATGTTTCAAATTCAAAAAATGTGATAACCTTTGAAAGCTATAGATGTTTTTCAATCAGCCTATCAATTAGGACTTTAGTCATAATTCAAATAGAAAATGAATAATAATTATTTATTAAATTCAAAGTAAAACATAATTTATATTGGTGGAAAGCTAAGAATCTCCTTTAAAAACCCTTTTCGTTTCATCAATTTTGGGTTAAACAAAAGTCGTCAGCCACATGGGCCATCATATCACTTACATATCGCCACTTTTTGGCCCATCATGATCTTGCACATACCCTTGAATGAGAATTTGATGGGAGATTGAGTTTTGAGGTAGCATGATTGATGAAGTTGCATGAGTTCTTGAAGACTTTGTGTTTAGGTATATTTTGGGCTGACCTAACATGGTTGATATTTTGTAGAGAATATTTGAGCAACTCTATCTCATGTGGGATTTATATTTTAGGTCCATTCCAATCTATCTTGATGTAAAATTGAGTGTTGAATTTAGGCACTAAGCATGGATGGAATACTTTGAGGACAACATGTTTAGTTTTTGTGTGTTACTTCTAATTAGGCTGACCTAATTGAAGTTTCACCTGATGTGGTTATGTATATGTGATCTTCACTAAGGTTTTATGAGACAAAGATTGAGCAAGAGACTGTGTGGTGTAGAAGAGTATATGATATATGATTGTGGTAGAGAAAATCAAAGTAGATTGTATGTGATTTATGATATGTATGGTGATTTATCTACATGTGTGTGATGCATTGATAAGAAGATTATATGGAGATCATTTTTGCACCTCAATGGAATTGTAATTTGGCATATGATATATTCTATTGTATTAGTTCAAATAGGTAGTGTTGCCAACCCTTCTTTATTCTTACTTAGTGGGTTGTGAGCTCTTTTTTAGATAGTGTGTCCTAACAGTGAGCCTTTGTAATATCTTATATCTAGATATAATATATTGTGATATAACCCTCACCATGTTTTCTTCCTTTTTGTCTTTTCCACATAAAAATATTGGTGTTCATGTGTCATGTGATTCTATGGTTGTATTCATGCTTTCATTCTTCATTACAATTATTTCTATTCAGTTAATTGGATGGGTTATGTTTAATTATTTTAGAGGAATATTTATTCACCCCCCTCTCAGCATGAACCATCTATTCAATAGGTCAATATTTTAGTTTTGATCTTCCTATGTCAAGGATTTGGCATAATGTTATTTGGTAGCAGGGAGAAATTTAGTGGTGAATCTTTGCCAATTGGAAAATAATAAAAATTTAGACCTCAAGAAATGGTGAATAGTTCGAGCTAAAACAAAGATTGAATCGCCAAGTTTTTACAAAAAAATAATTTCATCTCAATTAACTCACCTATCCATTATTTTTTAAACTAATAGATCCAATTTGATTTTCCATGTAAACAATGTTTCATTGGAATTGATTCGCTAGTAGTTTATACTATAATTACAAATATTAATTATATTTTCCAGTAATTTATATTCCTACCATTAATTTTGGGTAAATATCACCACAATAATAAATTACCATTTAATTTCGGGGATATTATAGCCTTGAATAGGGGTTTTATTTATTGCCATCAAATCATTGATTACCTTTTTAATCGGATGGTTGTAGGTGATTTCGCGACCTAATGCACACATGCCTTTTAAAAGGCTTGTTGAGGTGTTGCCCCCTCGACCCCCACAAGGGGGATTTTCCCCCTTGACCCTCACAAGGGGCACTTCCCCTTGACCCCGCTGGTGGTTGTCACCCTTGGGCCCCTACTTCAATATTACAAAAAATAAAAAAATATGGGGGAACTGTGCTAACCAACTATGCAAATTTTCAAAGGAGAGATTCACCATTGTAATCAATATTTTTAGTGATTATTCGCTAGGATTTTCCACTCTGATTATTATTTTTACCCATTATTCATTGAGATTTGCCAGGATTTTACAATTTTTTTAATAGTGTGCATAGATTCGCTAGGAAAATTGATATTTTTTTCGAATAAAAGGAAAGATTCGTTAGGAAAATTAATATTTTTTTCAAATAAAAGGAAAGATTCACCAGAATCTTATAGCTTCACTTAGGGGGGGGGGGGTGTTTCTTAAAGTTATCCTTGTTTGGTAGTGGTGGACAAGCTCATCAAGGTAGCCAATTTCAAATTGGAAAAATTGATAGGTGGGGTACCAGTCATAACTGCAAATTTATAAAAATTAGTGATTGAATTCTTGGTGTTCCTAAGAAGGTTAACTTAGATAGGGACACATAAGTAACTTTAAGGTTTTAAATAAACTATAATCACCTTATTGAAAATTCAATTTAATATAAGCTTTAGCTTATCACCCTGAGATAGTTAAGCAAATGAAAAGGGTAAACCATTGTAGAATTATTTTAATTACAATAATTCCTATTACTCCACAATTAAAAAAATTTGATCCATTTGAAACATTATATGAAGGGAAAGGTTGAATTCCTATAAGCTGGGATAAGTTAGGAAATATGATTAGCCTTAGTTCAAAAATGTTGTCAGAAATGGAAGAATAGATCAGGGTGATCAAGGAAAGAAATACCAAGAGAAGAATGATAGGCAGGAAAGCTTTGTTGATACAAATCATGAGTAAAGGAATAGTAATATTATGGTCTAGATTGTCAGGTGTCTATGAGTAGTACTATGCTCAATATGAACATTAGTTCTAGTTATGGTCGTTCTTGGTTTCTGCACTTTTTGATGGTGTAGAAGTCTAGAGGAAATGATAAGACCCATAGTGTAGTGCACAATGCACTGACATTCCTTTTATATTTGGGTTGCACTAAGGGTAAGTGTGTGTTAGCCAATGTGAACTTGTTTTTCTAATCACTTTGGCATATGTGACATACATGATCCTGTCACTATTGTACTTATGATGTACGCATAAGTTGTTACTAATGTACTTGTGATGTATTTTTCTTAGGAGAAAGTTGTCGCCAAAAAGTGTATCCTTGACACTTTTCACTCATCTGGACCCTTGCCTATGGATTTTGGAGCTCTTTTTACCCATTTCTAAGCCTTTTGCCAAAGTGTTGTAAGGTTTTGTAAAAAATTTTCACACTTTCCTAGGCTTTTCATCACTAAATTAACCCTTTCTTATACTAAAAATGACCCCTTTTAATGCTCTTACAGGCCCGAATTAAGTGTGTTTTGTGAGACAATCCCGAAACATCATTAAGCACATGATAATCCTTGAAAACCAATCAAAAATGCCTAGGTGGACTAGGTCACTACCTTGGGCAACCTAGTCCCATGTGGCTTAAAATTTAAATTTAACTTAATTTCTTTCAATATTTTGTCTCTCAAACCCTAATGTCAGCCTGTGAGGTATTTTTGAGAAAATTAGGGCACAAGTATAAATAAGGGTTTTTCTGATATTTTTCACCCTAATTCTATTCAATTTATTCTAACAACATCATTCATCTTCTCAAGAACTCTTCATCCACTACTCTTCTCAAGCAAGCTAGGGTTTCTACATTCTTAGTCACCAAGACATCTTGCACGAGCACTCAAGGGATGAATCCTCCATTGCTACAAATCAAGATCTATCATCATGGCAAGGTAAAATCCATTTTTTTCATGCTTCATTACTTTATTTCATCTTTTTAGTTTGATTACTCAAAAGGGGTTTGACCTAGGAAAACCCCCAATCCCTAACAATCAACAAAGTTTCGCTCTTTGTGTGATTTGTAGGTCTTTTGTGCAGATTTGGAAAAGAACCAAGGTGGAAAGGCCTTCAAAAACTTGTAAAAGCTCTTCAAGGTTGGAGAAACCATAATTTAATCTTGGAAGATATTTACATACCAGATTCTTCACTTTCAAGACCAGATACTTGGAGGAGTAAAAATTGCAAACTGGGGGCTTCCATTTCCACTCTCTAATTTCCAAAAATTTAGAAGTGGACTAAGTCACCAACAATTGCAACCTAGTTCCATTGAACCTTATTTTCAGATGTTTTGGTATATTTGGATACCCTTTTGGCAGAAACGAGCTCCATAGCAGTTTTCTAGAATTTTCCCTAAACTGGACTAGGTCGCCCAGAATGGCGTAAGTGTCCCAACAAGCCAGAACTCAAGATTCAATAGTATTTCCAATCCTCATCCCAACCTCTACAATCCTCTGATTGCACCTCTTCATTTCTAATTTTTTTGTAATATTTTGTTTATGTTTATTAGGTCATTTAGTTAATGTTTGCATATCTCAATGTGTTTTCAAGCATAGTTACCTTTTTCTAGTTCTTGCATTACTATTTAGTTTCTATTTTCCATTTCCAGAATTTAGGGAATTCCACACACACACCTTTAATCCCCTAACCTTTGAATGAAACACAAAGAATACATTAGTGCGAAAGAGAGTCATTCCTCAACCAAGCTTCTAGGTGAAAAACCCTAGGAGTCTATTGGGGAATCCTCTTTCCCGAATTTGCATATTTTTGGTGGTTCATTTTGATGAACCCGACATTATTACAACCTCTTTTCTGATTTGGACATCTTTAGCATCTTATATGTTCATTGCATTGCATTTTTCATTGTTTACATTGCATTATAGGGTTTAAACTTTTGCATTAGTGAAAGTGCATATAGATTACATTTTTGCATCTTAGAAATTATTTTCTTTTGAAATCTTCCATTTGAATGTTAGGTCTGCATCATCCCATATAGAAACCACCTGCATCCATCAACATATCCTGCAAATTCTCAAAAAAATCACTAGGAGGACTAAGTCACCACCCTGGGTGACCTAGTCCCTTTAGGTGTCTGAAACTACCCTTTACAGAGCTGAAAACCTTGTTTTAAAGATTTTGTTTTGTGTCATTACCTATATGTATCATTGTATTATGTTTCTATAGTATGTATTTCATTAAAAATAGCTTCAATTAGCTCATTTCATGCATTATACATTTTCACTTTTGCATTTACAACCTTTCATTTTTGGATCATTGCATGGTGTAATTAGTAATTTACCTTCTTTGACATCTAAAACTTGCATTTGATTCTATGTAATTACATTGAATTTTAATTATGCATAGATTTTGTTACATTTCCAATCACATTCACGGTACTTGTGGATAGAATTAGACTTTTGCAATCTTCATTTTCTATATTTGTTCCTAGATCATTTAAATCAGATTTTTCAGAAAACACAACATTAACAACATCACATGCACCCACTCATGATAGTGAGCCCTTTATTAGTGATGGATTAGATATGTTAGATGAAGCCTTTTATGGATTCATCTCTTCTAGCTCATCCACCAAATATTTGACCCAAGAGGTTACAAGCAATGATAATCATGATAATCATAATTGTTCTTCTCCTGATATTTCTCCCATTGGTGACAAAGGTATCTTAGTGAAGGAAGACACAATAATTGAAGATCATGATGGTATTTATTGTATTCCTCCTCCCCCCCTTTTTAAAACATTAAACAACAAGAAAATAAAAATATCCTCCCCTTACATGGTTTTTATAATCATGACCCTAAAACTTATTCTTTTCATATCCCTCCTCGACGCAAAGAGGATAGGTCGATATTTGAAGATACACCTATTACAAGTCATGAGACTCTTGAACCTCCCTTCCCTAATGCTCTTACCCTTTGGGATAATTTATTTTAACTTCCTGATGGTCCTTCTCTTGATGCCTCCCCTCCTTGTGATGAAGCTAGTGGTGAATATATTACAAGCTCTCCTACTAGGGTAGATAGTATGGAACAAGAGAATGAGACCTTAGAACAAAATTAAAATCAAATATAACCCTCTCCTAATCCTCCCACTATTTCTAATAACATCATTAATCATTCCCCTACTTGTGTTAAAGTCCTTTTAGAAGAACGAACCCTATCATGTTAAGAATATGTGGTTTGTAGTTCTCCTAAACACTCTCCTAGGGAGGATATCATGATGCAAGACAAGGATAACATTGTATCTCCTTCCCTAGGGGAGGTTAATATTATTCAACCTCAACTCATCCTTTATCCTCCTTCAAACAAACCTAAAATCGAACTTAAACTCTACCCACCTAAGCATTGTGTATCATAGAAACTGAGTCATAATATAGGTTCTCATACACATTACACTCGCAATGCTCCATGACCCCAAAAAACAACCTTCACACCCTTAGCCAATCCCATAGTACCTGTTGCCCCTCACCTAAATTCACTCATTAGGGAGTATGACCTTGTTGACCAACTAAGGAATACTCTTGCTAAAATATCTTTATGGGACCTTATTCAAGCCTCCCCTCACTATCATAACATGATGGAAAATGCCTTACGAAAAATTCCTATCCCTTCCAATGCACAAAAAAACAACATTGCAACTATGATTCAAGGATTGAATGCTGACATTGTTTTCCACCAAAGTGACCTCCCTCCTTTGGATGTGTAGAAAAAATATGAAGATTTCATGATCATATCTCAATAAAAATGCATAGGGATCAAGAGAATCCTTGTTGAAAATGGCTATGTTGTTAATGTGTGTAGTGTCAATATCTTGGATAGGTTCCATATCGATAAATCATCCATTCAACCTACATCTTTATCCATCAGTGGATTTGATAGTGTAGAACAAAAATTGCTTGTTGTGATCACTTTGCCTCTTACCATTGGAGTGGCCACATTAGACACAATGATCCATGTTATGCCCAATGATCTTTCATACAACCTTGTTTTAGATAGGACATGGATTCATGCAATGAATGGGGTGCCTTCCACTCTTCCTCGTAAGATGAAGTACATATACAACAACAAAGTGAACATGCTTGACGTTGATCCTGAGCCATTTAGTGTCTTACAACTTGAGAAAAACAAATCCAAACCCTTCAACACTTCAACACCAACCAAACCAATGGAACCCGTACAACACAAAGCCTTAGATGATGATTGGGGTTCCCTAGATTTCACCCCTCCTTTACTAGGAGAATCCAATATCATCCACAATGACTCTACAAAGGAAACATAATCTTATCCACACAAGACTCAACAAATCCTTTGCAAGCATCCACCTCATCTACTCTAGACAAAGAATCCACCAACGAACAAACACCCAATCTAAAAAAGATGAAAAAGCTCTATGGAAAAGGTTATGATCTCATGAAACAACTTGGATATACTAGAAAAGGATGTGATACTAATGAACAAGTTATCTACATCCCTATCAAGCTTAATACACAAACAACACATCATGGTCTTGGATTTTTTCCTTTCATCAAAATCATCAAACCTTCCTCCAACATCAACACAATCCCAAATCACCCTTCTAAACCAAACTTAGAACATGATCCTTTGAAACCAACAAAGGACTCTTTTCTTAAAACCAATGTCATCTCGCAACACACTATTGATTTGGATTTTACACACTCCTCCAAAGGAGTATACAAACTCTCACAATCTATAGCACCTTGCATAAATATGACATCCTATACTAAGCAAGCCCCTTATTTATTACAATCTAAAGGAACACCCTCTACCCTTGATCAAGAGGCTATCTTGTTGAGACTCCTCCAAGATCACTTGATTTCTCTTCCTCTGTGCACTTGAAAGAAATGTTCCAACAAACATTCCTTTTGTGCCTACCATTGAGTTCATGGTCATTCAACTAATGAATGCAAAGCGTTGAGTTGTAAAATCTGACATCTTAAGGAGTTTGATACACTCCCTTATGTGGGGACACATCATTCCTCTAATTGATACTACTTTTTCACTCAACCTTACATCTCATCCAATCCTTTCGACTCACTCTTATCCTGCACTAAGTGGGGGCAAGGGGTTAGGTACTCTTGTCACCATATGCCACTTGTCATTGTCTCTTTTGACTACTCATTAAACTTTCATGAACTTATAAGAGAAAGCTTGGGATGTGGACAACATGTCTTAAGTTGACTCTAATGTGACATACTCTCCTTTTTCATGACGTAGCTTATAAAAAACATATGACTTGGCATAGGGATTTCCGAACAAGCTCTCATTTCTTCCTCTCCTCCTTCTAATTTAAAGGAATTTCTCATAGCAATGGTGTTATAAATTCATTTAAAGTGGGCGCATACATCGACACTCACATTTCATTGTGTGATTTTCTTTTTCTTGTGATTCCCTCTCTTGAAAAAATTAGGTACAATGTTGCTCAGGATGAGACATTTGCACTTTTCCTCTCTTGCAAACAAGATGAATCCATTTGCATTCTTCCTCTCTTGGTGAAATTACACATGATGTTCCTTAAGATTGAGACATCGCATGAACAAAAGAAAAATCCCCTTGAACATTCCTTACACCATCAAACATCATTCTCTTTTGTGGTGCCTTATCAAAGTTATCAGGAGGTATAACTTTGGTATGGTTTAAGCGGGAAGCCCAACCATCAGCATGACTTTCCCCATATCCACCTTTGTGGGTGTGAGTGCATACCAATTGAGAGTATATTTCTCACCCTTTTTGGCCTTCTCACCCAGTGGATAAGTTATCAAGAATATGATTCTCATGTTATGGTTTAATGATGCAAATGATATATGAAGAATGTGATTTTCATGTTATCAGCTAACTTTGTTCATGTTGCATTAAGTTGGATGCATGAAAATTTCAAACCTTATAGAGGGGGAGGGAGAGTATCACCCAAGAGAGTTTGGTATGGAAACCATTTTCATGATCATCTGAGTAGATGCACACACACAGTGCACTGGGTATAGAAACCTTTTTGAGTCAGTTTCACTATGTGATAAACTATGTTGATAGCTTTTTTGGGTTGATAAGGATGTTAGGTTGATTGTCTTTGATTCTCTTGTTTGTTTAGTCAATTTGAGCCATAGTGTTAAAATCCTTTTGATGAGCATGGGATATTTATATATTGTCTATTGGATATACATATAAATATAGGTACATATTTATATATTTATTAAATATATATATGTATGTATATAATGTGATGACACATACAAATGAGCATGCATAAATAAAAATGTCTATGTATACCCATACGTATATACATAATATGTATGTGAACATTCACATATATATATATATTATATATACACACTGATATATATAAATATGTTATTATGTTTAAATAATAGAAATACGTATATATACCGAAATAAATATATATAATTAACTAGAAGATTATATATATTATAATAAACTGATATATATTATAATATATATATATAATTGTGAGTGATACTCGGCACACACTATTCTTAATATAAATATATGCAATGAGTATTATATCATGTTGAAAGCATACTATTGATATCATAAAAATTGTGATGGAAGTATATTCAATAAAGCATATTGTATGCATATGAAGGAAGCTAGGAAAGGGGCCAAGTATTGGTAAGATAGATTCCATAGTGGAAGATTAAAATGCCACGCAGGGAATGAATAAAAATAACCAGATGTGGCTATTTGGGATCATTTAAAATTTCTTCTTTAAAAACTTACTAAACCACCCAACTTAAATGCACAAATTGCAAGAATAAAGGGAAAAAAAACCAAGAATAGAGAAGGAGTCAAGGACCACACATATGGCATGCATGGAATAGGAACTTCATTATTGTTTATAAACATTTAAATTCAGTTTCTGTAGTAGCTTTAAGTTTCCAAACATGGGCGTGTAAATTGTATTGAATAATGGGTCAAAGTTCCACGATAAAAGGCAACTAAAATAAGTAAGTACAAGAATTATTGTGCAGCCTTATTCTGAGGATTTTGACATGGTAAATGAGAATGTGCTAACTAATTTTCATGAATCAACCAAGAGTTAGAAACTATTTTCATTTTAGAACTTGTACATGTGTCAAATAACTGACTTTTTCTATTGCCAACAATGAGGAAATGAAGCACCAAGCTTCCTCAGTCAACCTACAAGGTTGTGTTGGAAAAAATAAACTTAGAGGGGGGGGTGAATCAGTGTTGTGCAATTTTTAACTTTATTTATTTGATCCTTCAAGCATTTAAAATATTCATTCAAAAGAAATATGCATGAACATAAAACAAACAACCATGACACCATAACACAAGAATTTTTATGTGGAAACCCTATTAGGGGAAAAGTCACAGTGGATGGCCAATCTACAATATGATCTGAGTATACTCAAAATTAATTTTACAATATGGGGAGTGTTCTTGCATTCATGCACAATGCCTAGAGCTCACTGTCTTAAAAATATAATCGGATTAAATCCATCTGAGAAATTTGAACTGAGAGATTAGCATCTACATATGCTTGATTATAGTTCTGGTTAGGCTAAAAAATTGATCTTCTATCGTTCTGACTGATTCTACACTTCTGCTCTGCTTTGCTCAAACTCGCATCACAAAATCCTTAATGCACAAGTGAAAATGTGCATAATCTCTCTTCTACACTTCTGATATTCACAACTCACATCGACACCTTGTTCATATATCAAAATGATATGAACAATCACTTATATATATCTATGACTAAGAATTTAATCATAACATGTCGGATCAATAGAACACAAAAAAATATTTACAAATGTCATCTCAATCCATGGATAATCTTTAATGTGCACCAACAAAAGTCATCTATAGCATAGAAATGATCAACATTAGCATGTACAAACACAAAAAAATTAAAAAAATACTTCCCAAACATCTGTGACATGTTATATCCACAAAGTCGACTTTTGTACTGATAAATAGAGAATTAATCAATTGGATATTCTAACTCACACACAGATCAATATGAGCCACTAAGATTCAATAGAAACATAGATCATATACCAAAAAACATTCCTTGAGATACACAACACAAAATAATAACAAAAAATATTTGTGTGAATCGATGAACACAAAACTGATAGATGCTCTTTTCTTCCTTGTCTATCTTCAATCTGACTGCTAGTATGATCAAATGGTGATGTGTGGATCCAATCAATGACTAGGGTCACCATCAATGATAACACAAGAAAACTTTTTCAGTGTCTCTTGTCAAAAATCTCCCCCTTTGGCATTGATGGCAACACTTAGTGAAAAATGACTAAGTGTCGGATAGTACCAACATCAATACAATGTAACTCTTCAAAATTTCAAAAACACAACTCTTCCCCTAAGATGATTATACATTTTTAATTCTACTACTCTCCCCCTTTGACATAAATGGCAAAGGAAGGAATCCGCATACGAAAAATCAAACAAAATCTTCAGACTGTACAAGCATGCTTCTACAACTTACACAAACTTGAAAATATCCAGAAAATATTTCTTCAACATGATCAAATTTGTGTCCCAAACCATTTTGAGACTCTTTAAAATTGTTATGTGACCACAAAATAAGTAGGTTTGTGTCTCTATAGACTCTAGGTTCACTGGATCACCAACTGCCTTAGCATCTTCAGCTTCCTTTAATGCACTTGACATTATTTCTATCTTTGGACCAATTAGGCCTCTAAGCTCACATGCTCTTTCTACAATTCTATCATTTTCATGCTTCAAGCTCCTTATCTTTTCAAGAAGAGATATCACCTAACCTTCTTTCTTTCCAACACCACTAGCTAAATGATCAAAAGCTTCAAAAATAACAGCTAACTATTTTTGAAGATCCTTAACCTTCTTCTCATTGACCTCAGTAAAATTTGACAAAGACAAACATGACTTATAAATATTTCCATATTTCATATAGATCACTTTGAATATTCTTCACATAGGTCGCTAATGGATTTTTATCATTAGTTATCATTCCTTTCAACCTATTTAAGGGTATGTACAAGATCATGATGGGCCAAAAAGTGGCGATATGTAAGTGATATGATGGCCTATGTGGCTGAAAACTTTTTTTTACCCAAAATTGATGAAATGAAAAGGGCTTTTAAAGGAGATACCTAATTTTCCACCAATATAAATTATTCTTTACTTTGAATTTAATAAATAATTATTATTCATTTTCTATTTGAATTACGACTAAAGTCTTGATTGATAGGCTGATTGAAAAGCATCTATAGCTTTCAAACGATAATAGATTTTTTGAATACGAAACATGCGTCACATTCCATGCTTCACATAATATAGGATTAAAAAAAGAAAACATGAATTTCATGAATTTTTGACCAAGGTGGTTAGACATACGAGTTTTTATATTTTTTAAAAGTTGTAATAAAAAAATCAAAATTAATTATTTACTTGGAAAAAAATTACAAAATATTATGCACCACATTAAGACATGAGTCCTCTACTTATATATTAAATTATATTAAAAAATATTATCATTTATTGTGGTTAGGGTGGTCAGAAAGACACCTACTTCTTATTTTTTCCCTGAAATTTAAGTACTACTGCATTGAAATTTCAAATTTTCACCAAATAGATTTTTTATTTTTTAAATAAACTTAGTAGTTTACAAACTAAATTCAATTTTATACAAATTCTATTCTTACATATTTTTGAAATAATATAGATAGCTTATTCAAATTTTTATGTCACGTTTCCTAACTTTGATTTTTTGAATTTTCACCGCCACTTAAGGGCCTATTTTCCCATGATGATCCTGCACATAACCTTAACCTTTTGGCATCAAACTCCTTTTGAACTTTAACCATGGATGACTTCTCAAGAGACTTGAAATGAGTACTTACAAAGTTAACAAGCTTCTTTAGTTTACCAGAGGAGGAACCGGACGGATCCTTGACATGAGTAGGCATTAATTCTCCAGAACTCTAGATGCAATATTTAAGAGTTCACTATCCTTAATGTGAGACTTCAACAATTATTCTCTAGCCTTTGCCTAGGAAAATGATGCAACCTTCATTTTCTGAATTAGGGACAAATTGGATAGGTCGATACGACCTTCAACCAATTTAGGGTCAAATTCTTCCTTTTTCTCTACTATAAATTTCTTCACTGCCTCTGCAGCGTCTCTTGCTTCCACTGGAACTTCCTTTACATCAACTTTCTTTTCCTCAACCACTATTTCCTCAACTGTAGATTCTTGCTTATCTTCAAGAATCTCCACTTTCTCAACCGATACAATTTCAGGAGCTTCAATCTCCATAGGTATTTCTATATTATCCACATCAAGAGAAATATGAGTATCCTCATCTATATTTTGTTTCTCTTCTTCTTCTAGACTAGATGAAACATCTTTATCATGTGTTTCTTCAAAGACGACATCAATTCTATTACTTAACAAAACTTTTCTCAAAATGTGTTTAGTTTCTTCTGTAGCTTCTTTAGTCTAACCAATCATGAGCTTGTTCACTCTTGTTTTTCTCTTCAATTCCTTTTTGTATTTCTTCAGGATTGCCTTCATTTCTTTCATATACACCATTGGACATAACTCTGCAAGAATTCTCTCTCATTTTCTCTTCTTCTGATCTAGCATTTACTCTTCTCATTTCCAAAATCTCATACAATCTTTTAGGTAAACTAGGCATTATTTCAATAAGAACCTTATTGAAAATGTTTAAATGCTTTATTTTAGCCTCCTCAAGATTTCCATCTTTGACCAAAGCTTTCTCAACCTCTTCTACTGACATACCAAATTTGTCAATTTTTACCTTCTTCTTTGCTTTGTCTTCTTCACTAGAGGGTTTTAATTTAGTAACCTTTGTTGCCTGGGTGCTGATATGCTTTATTTATCTCACATCCTCATCATACTCAATCTCTTCATATTTTGAGACAACTTCATAGTCTCTTGTGCTCTTATTCTTCTTCCTCTTGTTGGATGACTTGGTTTGAGTTTGCATAGGAATTGGCTTCACTGTAGTGATGGATAGGTATACACAGCTCCTTGTTGACCTAGTTCAAGTAGAGGATGCTTCCGAACTAGCAGATTCATTTCTTGCTGGCTATTTTTCTCCTTCATCTTGTTCTCTCCTTTTTCTATCTTGTCTTACTACTTATGTATATATTCCCATGCTCTCTACAACAATTTCCACTTCTTTTCTCACTCTTCTAACTATCACAGTTTTCTTAGTTCATTGTACACCTGTACATCCTTTTTTGCATAAGTACCAAACCTCTCTTCTACCAGATCCAAAGGCTTATTCAAGAAATGTTGTGCATGCATTTACAGAATGTGTTCTTCAACTTCATAACCCATTGGCATGATCCAGACTCTTCTAGGATCAACGACTTCCATCATGCATTGATCAATATCTACAGTAAAAAAAATTATGTCCTTATACTTCTCCATAATAGAAGTAGGAATGCTTTCTCTAGAATGCATCATACTCTGAAAGTTTTTGAAATATCCCTAGATTGTAGTTTTTTTGGCTTGACTATTTCCAATTCCATACAACATTTCTCTAATTTGAACAACTACAGGCTGACCACCTTGCCAATGTACTTTCCCAACACTCAAAAATTTAGTCATGAAGTAAAAGAACAAACATAACATCAAATTACCATACTTAAAGGAATTATTCTTGTCTTTGTTGATCTTACCAAGATTTTGCATCAGCTGACTCCTGAGTAGCTCACAAAAGTCATAATCCTCATTCTCCACCATTTGATATGTTGCATAAATAGATGTACTGGATACTAAATTATCCCAAATTGAGTGATAAATCATGTAACCAATGACCATCAAGGAAAATTTCACATCCACTTCAATGATATCTTCGATTGTCGTGGCTCTTTTGTCATACTTTGAATGTGTTGCATCAGTAACCATTTGATTCTTTACAAACTTCAAAATCAATATACCACCAGAGGAATTTAAACTTGTAACAACACTTATAGCCTCCTTTGTAATCTTAAAGGGTATATTCAACTACATGAATTCATCATGAACTTGACTCAAGATATACTGGACCCATTCACTCTCTTCAAACATGGGAAATTTAACAATCTATGTAAATTTCTTCTCTTTTAGGGTTTTAAATTTTGGTTTCACACAAAAGTCTTCTCCTATAATGTGATATTTATAAAAATTCAGTAGATGTGAGATTCCTAAATCTTCAATGTTTACCTAGATGTATGCCCTAATATCTTTAGTATGCAAGATGTCATATAAAATAGATGAAAATGCACCTAACGGGCTTGTCTCGATAGATTTGAAATGATGCCACTTGAATTTAGAATGGGGTCTGTCCTTGACTTCAACTACCAATGGAGTAGCCATTTTCATCAATTCACAAATTCACAGGTTTTTATGATAAATACCTTTTTCGTTGGATCAGAGTTTGATTGTTGAAAGATTCTTCACACTTGAATTTCGCCTTAATTCACCAAAGTTTTCCTTAGAGCTCTCCAAACCTCTTTCTCTCAAAATGCAAAGTGAAAAATGAAAGATAAAAATGACCTATATCACTCGCACAATTAACCCTTTCTGTTGAAATAAATTCTTTTTACTCTAACTCATCAAGTTACCCTTTTTCCATGCATTGTGAAAGATAATTCTTTTGTGTGTTTTGATTTATTGGAACTTTTCTATTCCAACAGAATCTAGCAATGTGACTAAATTTGTTGCAATTGTAGCACACAACATTTCTCTATCCAGACTAGTTGTTCCACTGATTTTCTCTTGATCTTCACTGGTTAGCAATATGACCAAATCTATTGCATGTATAACATCTGACATATCTATGAAAGTTATTCATCACATTTTTGCATTCATTTGAATTATGACCAAACTTATTGCAAGTAAAGCACTGACCTAAGAATGATGGACCAATTGGATTCATCCTACTTCTACACTGAGAAGCCATATGACCAAAATTATTGCAATTTAAACATTAACCATTGAATATTTGAGCATTAGGTTGTCTTACCAAATTCCTTTCAGTTCTATTTATCTTATTTCCTTGCCTAAATATCCTTTATCCAAATCTAGAACTTTCTCCTTCTTCATAACCAAGACCTCGCTTGTCACCATTAATCCTCTGACTTTTGATCAGTTCGTTAAGCTTGGCCGAGCTAATTTTGAACTTATCTTTGTACTCATTTCCAATAGAAAGTTTATCTCTAATATCATCATTCTATTTTTCAAGCACTTCCTCACTGGTTTTAGATTGTTCCAATTCATTGTCCAAATGGTTGCATTCTTCAAATTTTTCTTTCAAGGACCGTGAAATCTTCTCTTCATTCTTCTTTCTATCTTCAATCTCCTTGGTCATCCTCATCATGATAGATTCCATCTCATGCTTTAGGACTGTATTATCTTTGGTAATATTTTCACATTCTTCTATCTTTTCCTTAAGGGAATGAATCAGTTGCTCATCTTCAATTATTTTTTTGTCATTCTTCTTAATCTAATCACATAGTTCCTTTATCTTTTCTCTGGTCTTATTGATTTTATCTTTCAATGATTCAATGATTTTTCTAACATCCATGAGGTTTTCTTGCAATTTTTGAACTTCAGCTTTTGACTGATCAAGATCATCTAGGGCCACAAAATTTTTTGGTTGAAGACTACTTGAATCCATTGAAACACTATCCAAGATATCCCCAAGTTGTTAGACTTCTTCCGAGGAACTAGCTCTGATACCAATTGTTGGAAACAAACAACACTAAGAGCGGGGGGGTGAATCATTGTTGTGCAATTTTTAACTTTATTGATATGATCCTTGAAGCATTTAAAACATTCATTCAAAAGAAATATGCATGAACATAAAACAAACAACCATGACACCATAACACAGGAATTTTTAGGTGGAAACCCTATTAAGGGAATAACCACAATGGATGGACAATCCACAATATGATTTGAGTATACTCAAAATGAAGTTTACAATATGGGGAAAGCACTTGCATTTAGGTACACTACCTAGAGCTCATTTCTCAAAGAAGACTCACTATCTCACAAAGATGATCATATTAAATCCATTTGAGAAAATTTTAATTGAGAGATTAGCATCTACAAATGCTTGATTATAGTTTTGCTTAGTCTCAACAATTGATCTTTTGTCCTTTTGACTGATTTTGCACTTTTTCTTTGCTCTGCTCAAACTCACATCACAAAATCCTTAATGCACAACTAAAACTATACATAACCACTCATCTGCGCTTCTGATATTCACAACTTGCATCGACACCTTGTTCATATATCAAAATTATATGAATGATCATTTATATATATTTGCGACTAAGAATTTAATCACAACATGTCGGCTCAATAGAACACAAAAAAATATTTACAACTATCGGCTCAATCCATGGATAATCCTTAATGTGCACCAACCAAAGTCAGCTATAGCATAACAATTATCAACATCAACATGTAAAAACACAAAAATACTTAAACAATTACTTCCCAAACATCCACGACATGTTATATCCACGAAGTCAGCTTTTGTACTGATAAACAAAGAATTAATCAACCGGATCTTATAACTCGCACATGGATCAATACGATCCACTAAGATTCAATAGCAATAGAGATCATATACCAAACAACATTCCCTGAGATACACAACAAAAATAATACTAGAAAATCTTCATGTGAATCGATGAACACAAAACTATCGGATGCTTTGTTCTTCCTTGACTATCTTCAATCTGACTGTTAGTATGATCAAATGATGACGTGTGGATCCAATCACTGACTAGGGTTCCATCAATGAAAATAGTAGAAAAAATTTGTAGTGTCTCTTCCCAATAGGTTGTAGATTTGGTTTTGAGTTCTTATTTTCTATTTGAGAGGCGGCAATAAAAGATAAAGGTGGTGAATCATGTAGTTTTTTTTTAACAACTATTTTCTCTCCATTTCTCTATAAATAGAGAGCAACATCTTAGTATTTGGTTTTTCAATTTTTTTGGGTTCGTTTTTGTTGTGATCATTCTTTTGTGTTCATTTGAGTGCATTTGTATAGTTCATTTTTATAATTTGAGAGTGGTATATGCATAGGAAAATTGAGAGGGCAGTGAATTAGTTGTATACTTAAAAATTTCAAACCCTCATTAATGTTCAAACCCTTATCATGCATTAATAGAATCTAAACATGAAATAGTAATGCAAACACATACAAACACACAAGACCACCAGATTTACGTGCAAAACCCAAGAAGGGAAACATCACAGTAAGGATTAGCTCACTATATAAGTGAATTGTAACATCAAATACATTAGGCTCACTATCGGAGGGCTCACCACCCAAAATAAAGAAGGGCTCATTACCAATGGCTCATTGTTGGGTTAGAAAGAGAAAAGAAAAGAATTGTTACAAAGATAACTCTATCTTAGAGCAATAGGAAGACCCACTAGAGTAACACTGTATCAGTCATAACCTTCAACTCACTGCCTTCAATAACTTTAGGTATAGTGAAGATGTAGACACATTTTTCTCACTACTTTAGGTAGCCTTAGTAATAAAATCTTGCACTCAAATCACAAAAATTGATAACATTTGCATCTTGCACACCTTATAGACTTGCCACACAATCCAGACAACCTTCATCTTGCATTTATACCATCCATGACCTAAAAAAATCTCAATTAGGTTAGCCTTAAGGAAATGTATGCACCTCAAACATGCAATACCAAATAGGTCAACATCAAACACTTACAAGATGGAAAGAAGTGAATGAAAACCACACCAAGGGTTAACTAGGACCCAAATAAACACCAAAATTCTTCTCAAAAATTCCAAAAATAATAAACATCCTACGCAATTATCACTAGCACACTAGGATGGCCAAACCTACACTAATACTAACAAGTGACAAAAAGAACACCTCTCTAGGTCCAAAAACATCTCACAGAGAACACAACAACACTCCACAACATACAATAATATTCCACATCATCAAAATACTCAATGCTACTACTGTAACCACTTGAGGCTGAAGAACACTTTCATTTTCTATAACTAGATACACTAGCACAAACATACAACTATCTAACCAACCTCATCGATCACCACAACACTTGAAACTTCAAGGGAAGGTAGATATATACAATATAAGAATTTTCCTAGATCCACAAGACATAATACTTCACTCCAAATAAATGTGGAGCAATCTCATTTCTCCTAGATAACCTTCTTCACAAACAAAGACTCTATCAAACACATCTTCTACTATCATACAATCTAGAACCTCGAACTCTAGATATAACACCTCTGAATACCTTTGATCATTAAATACAAACCACACAATCATATCTTCAACCATGAAGAAATGCGGAGAACAACATTGAACACTACTTTGTCACATTACATTCTCTTTTATTGAAATTTTCTGAAAAAAACTTGGAAACCAAGTGAACCAACTACAAATGCAACACTACGAACACCTCTTCAACACATATATAGTATCTACAAAACTTCTCATTAACGTCAACACATCCATACTACCAACAATCTCATAACATAAGGAGACTCCAACAATCTCCATAGCTATACTAAAAGTTCAGAGTAATGACAACACCAAAAAATCTAAGCTTCCAACAACTCCAAGCTAGGGGTTGATATCAATGAAAATACCATCAAGATTCCAATAATCTCCTCCTTTTTCATTGATGGGAATAGTAATTATGAAAAAACTATAAAAAAAAAAGCATACCAACAACAACTCTACAACAAGTAGTACTCCCTCTAACTGGGGCAACTCTCACTCTTCATATTCTCTCTTCACAAAATTATCCCCTATCTCAGGAGTACTCCAAATTAAACTCTGCCTTGTAACACCAACTCTCTCTATTTTTTTTAGACAACACCCCCCCCCCTTTGACATCAATGGAAAAGGGCAACACCAACACCTTTGATACATTACTTTCATAGGATTTTTGTTTTATGTTCTCTTCCTTTGACATTTGCATACATCAACCAATTTTTCTATCCCTTTTTACCTATAAACAACTACTCTCTCCACTACACTCACTTTTCGACACTCTCCCCCTTAGGGGCACAAAATATACTCCATTTGATTGCATCAATCAAGTACACTACTAATTGCTCCCCCTGAGAGGTAGCCTTCATCAATCCAAAACAAAAGAATAAATCTTGAATTGCTCCATTAGACTAATGCACAATATTATGCATCTAGTTGAAAGGAGGGGAAATAACCCATAACCTCTTTCAAATATACTCAATTGTATCTTTAGGAAGATCCATTGTGAAAATATTTGCAACTTGATCCTTTGTATGAATATACTCCATTTTTATTTCATTTTCTACAATCTTATCTCTTAGAAAGTGATACCAGATTGAGATATGCTTTGTCCTTGAATACATTACTAGATTCTTTGATATATTGATAGCACTTGTCTTATCACACAAGATAGAAATGGGTTTATTTTATGATATTATGATATCCTTCAATGTCTTCTTAATCCATAACACCTATGTGCAACAAGATGTTGTAGCACTATAATCTTCCTCTATAGTAGATAAGTGTATTGAATCTTGATTTTTCTTAGCCAAGAGGCCAACATGCTTCCAAGAAAGAAAATACCTCCACTTGTACTTTCTATGTCATACACACAACCTACCCAATCTGCATTTATATAGGAACTTAAAGAGAAATCAATATCCTTTGGATACCATAGACCATAGTGTGGAGTGCCCTACAAATATTTGAATATCCAATTTACTTCTGCCACATGTGATTCTCTAGGATCTTGAAATACTTCCACAAGACAAACTACATGCATGATATTTGGTCTAGTAGTAATTAGATATAGAACTCTACCAATCATTGATTTGTACTTGTTCTGATCCATCTTAGGAGATTCATCATTCTTGCTCAACTTGCAACCAATAACCATAGGAGTACATACCATTTTAGAATCTTACATTCCAAAATTCTTTAATATTTCTTGACATACTTTGAATAAGAAATGAATATTCCTTAAATTTCTATTTGACTAATTTGTACCCAAAGGAAGAAATTCATCTCCCCAAATGTTAACATCTCTAATCTATTTTGCATCTCTTTTGAAAACTTCTTGCACATTGACTCATTTCCTCCAAAAATAATATCATCAACATACACAACCACAATCAATATTTTATCTTTCTCAACTTTAAAATAAATATTGCTATCTGTGTTACCCTTATTGAATCCCTGCTACAACAAGTACCAAGATCCAATCTTGTATAGCAAGCTCTAGGAGCTTTCTTGATTCCATATAATTCCTTCTTTAATCTACATACCATATTGGGATTATCTAATAACTAAAAGCCTTCAGGTTGTTCAATGTATACCTCTTCTTCCAACTCACTATTCAATATTGCAAACTTCACATCCATCTAACAAAACTTAAAGTCCTTATGTGCTGCAAAGGCCAAAAACATCATAATGACCTCCATTCTTTTCACGAGAGAAAATGTCTCCTCAAAGTCCATTCCTTCTAATTGTGAGTAGCCCTTAGATAGTAGTCTAGAATTATTTCTAATAAGTTCTCTATTCTCATTCATCTTGTTCCAGAATACCTATTTAGTTCTTATTACATTCTTATTTGTTGGTCTTGGGACTAATTCCAAAGTATGATTCTTCCAAATTTGCATCAGTTCTTCTTCCATAAATCTGGTCTAATTCTCATCCTTACATGCCTCAATCACTTTCTTAGGTTCTACTTTGGAAAGTAGAAACAAAAATTTACATGTTCTTTTGTCATAGAAATTTTTCAGCCTTCCTTTGCTTTTGTCACCAATGATCTGATCTTCATAATGATTATTCTTCACATACTTAAGAGTCTTCGAAATTCTTTCTGGAGCTTCTTCTTCTTCAACCTGCATTTCCTTTTCCTTTTCCTTTTCCTTTTCTTCTTCTTTTTCTTCTTCTCTACAAGTGGACTCATCAGATTCATATCCTTCTATTAGTAATAAGATTTTATGTGGTTCTTCATCTACTTCAACACTTTCACTTTCAACTGTCTTCTTCAATCTCTTATTGTAGCACCAATAAGCCTTTCTTCTTGTAGAATATCCAAGGAATGTTTCTTCATCTAACCTTGCATCAAAATTTCCCAAGATTTCTTCGTCTCCCTTGATAGAATATTTGCTTCCAAACACTTTGAAATATTTAACAGTAGGATTTCTTCCATACTATTAGTGTAGTGTTAAGTTTAACTTAGATAATTACCTTGGGTGGTTTTTTCCCGTACCAGGTAGTTTTTCACCTATTGATTTATTCACGACTTTAAAAGGCTTGTATAGTATGTATTATTGCATATCATTCTAAAGATCATTCTTTATGTTTGGAAAAATAACCTTTTTGTTTATCTTGTGCATCTGTGAGGATGTTTTCTATTGCAGGTTGAGGATCCTGGGAAGGAGTTGCAATCTCCAATATGGTATTACAACCAACTATCTGCAACTCCTTCCATTGAGAGTTCTCATCAGAGTTCGAGATCATTTATTTGCTAAAGATTATTTTAGGCATTTGAAATTTATTAAATTTCAAAGTTTCCTTATTTTCAATTTATTTGGAAAAGATATAGGGATAGAGTCTTTCAAGTTATTTTTGAGCATATAAATGATGAAATTTTTGATTCATTTGTTCATTTTGAGTGCCCTTAGGCTCTTTGGACTTACATTCCAGAATCATATGGAGATCTTGATACTCTTCCATCTCTTGATGGTCCTCTTTCTAATACCAGTGTGCCTCTTTATTCTTCAGAGAAGACAAACCATGCTTGTGATCCTTTTTTTGTTTTTTGAGACTTTAAATGAGGTTGCAGTTGCTTCAGAGGTTCTTGATTCTTTGTTAGAGATAGTTGTTCCACATTCATTAAGTACTTCCATTATTCCTAAGCAACAAGATTATCACTGTCTTCCTGATTAGGATTCCTATTTGTCGAACATTGGTTCATTGTTCATGGAATCTCATATTTCAAACTTGGAATATATATTTAAAGGATTGATTTCCCTATTTGATGATAGTTGTGGTACAACTATTGTCACTCCATCTTTGTCTTTGGAGAATGTTCAAAATTAGTTTTTAGTGGTACCTTTCTTGTCACTTTCTATTATGATTGGGTGTGTTCTTAATTGGCTTGTGGCATCATCTTCCAAGGTCTTGGTGACACATGAGCATATTTCAAAGACATTATAATCCTATATTTTTATTTAACTTGCTAATTCCTATCCAAAATGGGAAGCATTTCTACATAAATTGTATTTGGTTTTGCTTCTTCCAAAAGGGAAACAAGTTTTTTGTTAACACTGGATCATGTTTTGTCTTCAAGCACTTACCTTTTTTTGTAGACGATTACATATTGTGGGGGGCTACATAGTCTCTCTTTTTCCTTCCTATGGGATGATCATTGATTTTATATACATGATGTATGTAGTCCTTGCGGGGTGTTATTGAGTCCTCCATCCATGCATCTTGTTTTTCTTTTCTCTCTTTTAGAGAGGAGTTTTCTCCCACAAGGTTTTTCTCCTTTTCTTTGTTTGTGAGAAATTCAATTGCACTGCATAGCTTAGTTGTGCATGGGTACCTAACATGGACTTATAGTTGGGACCCATATTACATTTCATTTTGCATAATAATATTTGTAAATTTTCACTTAAGGGGGGGTGTTGGTGTAGTGTTAATTTTAACTTAGATAATTACCTTGGGTGGTTTTTTCCCGTATCAGGTAGTTTTTCACCTGTTGCATTTTTCATGCCTTTAAAAGGCTTGTAAAATATATATTATTACATATCAATTTTAATATCATTCTCGATAATTGGTATAATAACATTTGTGTTTCTCTCATGCATCTATGAGAGTATTTGCTGTTGCAGGTTGAGGATCGTGGGAAGGAGTTGCAGTCTCCTACACATACCATAGTTCATAGGGACTCTTTGAATTTCTTACTCTTGCTTGTACTCTATTTAGTACATGTAATTTGTAGTGTGAAATAGCTTCTCTCCAATAGGTCCATCTAGTAGATTTTCTTCCTTTGTCATTATCCTTGCCACTTATTGAATTATCCTATTATTTCTTTCCACAACTCCATTCTACTGAGGAGTTCTAGGGGCTAAAAAATTCCTCTTTATTGCATAATCTTCATATAAGTTAAACTAATTTGAGGTGAAATCTCCACCATTTTCATACCTTAAGAACTTTATTTTCATATCCATTCCATTATGAACCATAGATTTAAATGCTTTAAATTTATCTAGAGCTTATGATTTTTTAAAGAAAAGTTACCCAAGTCATTATCGAGTAATCATCAATTAACAAAATGAAATAATTTTCCCCTTGAAAGCTTCATGTTCTTGTAGGCCCACATAGGTCTATATGCATCAACCCCAAAGGTCTTGCAGTAAAATACGCTTTGATTTTGAATCTCTTTCTTGTTTTCTTGTTTGATTTGAGTCTTAAAACACTTACTATTAGCACCTTTAAGTTGATAGGCACTCTCATCTATCCTTGTTCTTGCAACAACCATAGTTTCAAAGATTCCTTTTTGATCTCACATCCATCATCTTGGAACACAAGATTATATCATTTGCTACAAATTTTTTATACACTCAAAATATTATGTCAGAGAGCCTTTACATAAAGAACATCATTTGTATTATTCTTTCTATCAAAACTAATTGAATTTTTTCCATATATCTTAGTAGATGTATCATAACCAAACTTCACAATATCACCTTCAAACTTCTCAAGTTGAACACTTACTCTTACCACTTTTCATGATTTGAGCATCCATTATCAATTATCCATTGATTTTTCTCCTCTCTAGCATGAAAAACAATTGACATAGTCTCTTTGAGTTGTGACCTATTTCTGGGGAATTTTTTTCATACGTCTTTCAAATTTAGTAGAATTAGTTTTAACATTTAGAGCCATGAACAAACATTCATCATTTTCATCATTCGAGTAGTAAGATTGATCATCAAAATAATAGCATCAATTTAACATAATAAATTATCTTGATAAATTTACCTTTATTATCCTTATATTTATCTTGAAACTTTGGTTGGACATCTTGAAGCATAATGACCTATCTTTGCATAGTTAAAAATTTGAAAGGTAACTTACCTTTGTATTTTTCAGTGCCCTTTCTAAATCTTCTTACAATTTTTTCTTCTATTTTATCAGGATCATCTGGATTAGATTCATAATTCTTATCTATCTTGCTAGCTTTGAAAGCATTCTTTTTTCTTGAATAATCTTGACCAAACTCTCTCAATTCAAAAGTAGTTAAAGCACCAAAGAACTAATCTCTAGAGTAATGATCTAAATCTCGAGCTTCCTCAATAGTAGAGACTTTAGAACTATAAGATTTAGGAAGAGTTTTTAATACCTTCTTTACCACATCATTTTCCTCTAGTTTTCCACTAAGGCCACTGATGGAATTGACAACTTCATTCATTCTATGCATGTAGATTGTAATATCTTCATCCTATGACATCCATAGGGTTTCAAACTTAGTCTTCAAATCCTGTATTTTTTCTTGCTTGACCTTATCATCTCTTTCATATATACTTTCTAGCTTCTTCTAGATTTCTTTAGTAGATTTGTAGCTCACAACCTTTACAAGTTTTGAATTAGCAAGACCACTCAAAAGATAATTTTGTGCTTTACCATTATTCTCATATGCCTTGATCCCATCATTAGGTATCAGGCCATTAGTAGGCATGGTACATATCCATCTTCAATTGACTTCCAAGCTCCAAACCCTATGGAAACAAGGAAACCTTCCATCTTGGTTTTCCAAAATGCATAATTCATCCCATCATACAAGGGAGCCTCCTTCCTATGTACCATCTCAATCTACCTCAAGCGATTAAGCTTCTTCCAAGGAACCTTGCTCTGATGGGTCAATGTAGGATCATGGGGGTCCAAACTAGACCCATAAGTGGCAATGAAAATTCAATAAAATAGAGTTAGGAAACTTGACACAAAAATTTGAATAGGTTACTAACATAATTTGGAAAATATGTAAGAACATAATTTTTAGAAAATTGAATGTAGTATCTAGGCTACTAGTTCTTTTTTGGAAAAATGTAAATCTATTTTGCAAAATTTAAAATTTCAATGTAGTAGTACTAAATTTTCAAGAAAGAGATAAAAAAGTAGGTGTATGTATAACCAACCTAAGTACAAGAAAAAATAATTATTTTTTGGAACTTTCAATATATGTAGAGGACACATGCCTAGATGTGGTGTATTTTTTTTGTAATTTTTTTTTCATGTAAATAATTAGTTATGATTCTTTTATTAGAACATTTCAAAATTATTAAAATGTGTTTGTCTGATCACCATAATTTGGTAAAAACATTATGAAATTCAATTTTTTTATCCTATAGTATGTAAAGCATAGAATGTGACACATCCTTTAGATTCGAAAAATGTGAAATAGTTTGAAAATTATAGAAGTTTTTCAATTAGCTTATCAATAAGGACTTTTGTCATAATGCATGTAGAAAATCAATAATAATTATTTGTTATATTTAAAATAAGGCATATCTTATATTGGTGGAAAGTTTAAATTTGTTCAATAAAGCCTTTTTGTTTCATCAAATCCAGATTAAAAAAGTTGTCAGCCACAAGGGAAAAATTTGGAAAACTAAGGAAATTTCATAAACATGTTTTTTCAGTTGACTTTCCAGGTTTGGCAATCCTAAACCAAATGCCCAGCCAAATCTGAGGGAAATCCCAAGGCTACACATTTTTTCAAGCAAAATGGATATCTATTTCAAAATGGATATCTGTTTTGAAAAACAAAAGTGATATTCGTTTTGAAGACCTAAAAACCCTTTTTAGTAAAATGGGCATAGCTTTTGTGTTTCTTATCAAAATTTTAATTTTTAATAGGCATTGGAAAGGTGATTGAGATTTCTATGCAATGGACTAGGTAGTGTTTCTAAATTATACACAAAAAATTAATTATAATCATTTGAACTTCATATTTCATTTTTGAAATATCAAATGCTCACTATTTGCATGCTAAGTCCCATTTTCATGATTTTTTTGTAACACTCGTCTCAAAATACTTGAAACATTAGAAAAAATAATCAATAATGAAATATTTATATTTTTTGTATTAAGCAGATGAACAAATATTCAGAAATAATCATATCTCTCTATCCCTTTTTCTACCTCTCTATATTTCACCATGTCTCTCCTTAACCTCTAGATATATCCCTCCACTTGTCTCTCCCTCCCTCCCTCCCTCCCTCCCTCTCTTCTTACCTCTTTAGACCTCTCCCTATCAATCTATTGAACTCTAGACTTAAATATCTACTTATCCATCCCTCCCTCCTTCATTCTCTCTTTGTCCCTCATTAGACGTATCTTCCTCACTCTCTCTCTCCTTGAGATCTAAACCTATCTCTCTACCTCAATATCAATCCTTCCTTCCCTCTATCTTTTGTCCCTCTTTAGATATTGTAGTGTAGAAAATTGTGTACCTTGTTTGATATGGGAATAATTAATGATAAATCTGACTTGATATCACCTTGATCTAGTGTTGTGAGGTGTTTTACACATCCACATTAGGTATTGGGCCCATTTTAAGCTAAATTATTTTAAATCTTCCCTAATTTAATGTTGTAATTTGTTTTACATATTCACATGGGATTAAGGGCCCTTCTAAGCTAAATAAACTCAATTTTTCATTAATTTAGTGTTGTAAAGTGTATTTATTTACACTTTCACATTGAATTTTGGGCCTTATTCCATTTATAACCTTTATATCATCATTAATAGGCCCCTATGACCCTATATTGTTTATCCCAAGGAAAGTTTTGATCAAAGAAAAAACAAAATCAACATAAAAACTTAAATTCTTCACTCCCAGACATCCTAGCTGGAAAAATAGCCCTTGTGGGACCCATTTGTCACATTAGGTGAATGATTCTCATCCAAGTGGGACTCATTCACCCAAGATGGTGAATGAGTGCCATTTGAGCTATTTTTGAGGTTTCATCAGGAAAAATTGGGTTTTAAGTTTAAATTTCTTCAATGTCGACCTTGGGGATCAAATTAACAGTCATGTGAGTAGATTTACTATATAAACAAGCTTCTAAATAATTATTTCACCTAATAAATCTAAGCAATCTAAGAAAAATCAATCCTACATCTTATCAAGTCAAGAATTCTATAGTTAAGCATTCCAAAGTCATTAAGATAGCTTTCAAGATCATTCAAGGGCAAGATTCTTCATCAATTGTTGCAGAAATTCAAGATCCATCATCATTTCAAGCATACCAAGAATCAAACATGTTAGTGAGCTAGTCTTGTGATGTACCATTGAAGATCCAAGACCAAGCATTGTTCTATTCTTATTGTCAAAGATCAAGATCTAAATCCTTCATGGCTATTTCATGTTGAGTTGCAGACTCACTAGAAATAATTCAAGATATTATTGTCCATGATTCAAGTTCTTTTTTTCATACTTCATGCCTTCATTTAATTGTTTCATCATTTGGTTTAATTACCTAAATAGGGTTTGACCAAAAGGCAAACCCCCATTCCTTAACAATCAACACTTTTCTCTATTTCTTTGTGTGATTGTAGATATAGGTACCTTGAAGGTTTGGATATGATTGAAGAATAGGTTTCAAACTTGTTGGAGTCATCTCCTTACTTGAAATTTCACAATCTTCACTAAAAGGTCATTTATAGCCCCAAAATCGGAGTTTAAGATCTAGGAACTTGGAGGAATAGAAAGAGAAGACAAAGAAGAGAATATCCAAACTTTGAATATCTAGAAAATCAAAACTAGGCTCATTCGCCACAAGTGGTGAATGAGTCCCATTTGTGGTCAATTTTGAGTTTTTTGGAGTTTTAGACACCCTTTTCTAAGAAACTTGTTCCCGTGCAAAAACCTCAATCGAGGAATGATTTTTCCAAATTGGTGAATGAGTCCTAGTGGGCCTAAATTTCAGATTCAACAACATTTCCAGTCCCCTTCCAAGTCTCTAGACGACTCCAGGTGCACAGTTTCAGTTTTGTAGCTTTTTGTTTTGTTTCATGGTCATTTCTAGGTCATTCGTTGGAGTATTGCATCGAATTAGGGTTTTCCATTTCATCCTTCATTACATTGTTGGTGGTGAAGTCCTCTTCTAATCTAAATTCATACTCTAGGATAGCCTATTGTTAGATATCTTTCCTCTATTCTTGGGGTGATATCTCTAGGGTCATCCTTGAATGTAAAGTATAGAAGATTGTTGCCCTAGGTCCTAAAAGCCTAGTAAAGCACCAAAATTCTATCTTACATTTTGGTGAACGTGCATTTTGAATACCTTCTTTTCTAATTTTGAGTCCATCATCATCCTATATTTGGCTTGCATTAACATTGCATTAGGATTTTATTTGGTTAATTTGCATTCTAGGTTTTCAGATTTTTCATTAGTGAAAGTGCATATAGGTTGCATTTTTGCATCTAAAAGCATTGAAAATCAGCTAAAACTATATTTGCATTTAGGATAAACATCATACAAACTAAAAAGAATAAAAATCAATTGAAAATCTCTAATTTTTTTGAAAAAAATCCCTATTGGGATTCATTCACCACCTTGGGCGAATTAGTCCGACCCCTGAAACTGCCATTTACAACACTGAAAACCTTGTTTTTAAGCTTCTATTTTCTACCATTTTTTATATGTTTCAATTGGTTTACTTTCTATTTCATGTATTTTACAAAATCAAATTTAAATTGGTCCATTTCATGCATTGCTTAATTCAAAATTTGCATTCACAAGATTCCATTTTTAGATCATTGCATAGTATTGTTAGTAAATTACCTTGTTTGAAATCTAAAAATTGCATTTCAGTTTAGGTATTAACATTGCATTTTAAACTATTTGCATATATTATTGTTAAAAAAAATTAGTTTCGGTCATTTCTAAGTTTGCAAAGAAAAAGTTAGTCAATAAACATGTTAGTCATTCATTCAATACATTCCCTAGTTATGAGAGTTTCTTAGTGCAAGAGAATGAAAATGTTGACAATTTCCTTAAACCTACCTCTCCTATTTATGTAGATGATATAATAAAAGAGAATACAAACATAGACAACCATGATGACCATATTTTTTCTTCTCCTGATACCTCTCATGTTAGTGACGAAGGTATCATAGTGAAAGAAGATACAATCATTGAGAATCATGAAGGTCTTGTTTTCTTTTCTCCTCATTCCACTTGGGAAAATAGTATATCAAAAGAAGATGAATTCATTTCCACCACTTTACTCATTTTAAATTCCTCTCCCAACACTTCCCCTATTAGCGAGAATGCTACAATCATGAACAACCATGAAAATTATATTAGTCAGGAAGACATGTGGATTGAAAGTGAAAACCTTATCTCTCTCCTTCTGAATGTCCATAACATTTGGAAAGACCTATTTGAACAAAAGAAGTCAACCATTCATAATCATGAAAACCATAGTAGCCCTTCTCTTGATGCCTCCCCTACTTGTGATGAAGCTACTTTACAAAATTAAACTATGGAATGTGATGAAAATCTTACAAGATTTCCTACTAGGTTAGATAATATGGAACAAGAGAATGAGACCTTAGAGAAAAAAGACAATCAAATAGAGCCTTCTCCTGAATAAATCATTGATAACTCCCTTACATGTGATGAAGTCATTTTGGAAGAACCACTCCTTGAATTTCAAGAAAATTTGGTTTGTATTTCTCCTAAAAACTCTCCTCCTAGGTAAAATATCATGGTGCAAGAAAAGGAAAACATTGAAAATAATGATATTATACCAATAGATAAATTTTTTGAAGTACTATTAGGCTCTCACTTACTAAGGGATGTTAATATTATTCAACCTCAACTCATTCTTTACCCACCTTCACACAAACCACAAACTCAAAAAAAATATGAACTCATCCTTTACCCACCTAAGAATAATGTATCACAACAGCTGAGTCATAATACCATTTCTCATACATATAACACTAGAAAAAATCCACAACCATAAAAACCAACCTCAACACCCTTACCCTTGCCTAATCCTATCCTACCTAACCCCATATTACCAAGTCCTCCTCATGGAAAGAAGTATGATCTTATTGAACAACTAAAGAATACTCCTGCTAAGATATCCTTATGAGACCTTATTCAAGCATCCCCTCACTACCACAAAATAATTCAAACAGCCTTGCAATAAGCTCCTATCCCTTATAATTCATAAAGAAATGAAATATCAGCCATGATTCAAGGAATAAATGTTGACATTGTTTTCCACCAAAGTGAAATCCCCCCTTTGGAAGTGCAAACAAAAAATGAAGCTTTCATAATAATACCTCAATACAAAAGAAAAGGGATAAAGAGAACCCTTGTTGAAAATGGCTCAACCCTTAATGTGTGTAGTGTGACCCTTTTGGATAGGATTGACATCAATAAATCAAACATTCAACTTGTTTCTTTCTCTATTACGAGATTTGACAATGTAGGAAAAAAATTGCTTGGTGTGTTCACTTTACCTATTACAGTTGGAAAGGCCACATTAGAGACACCGATCCATGTTATGTATCATGATCTTTCATATAATCTTCTTCTAGATAGGCCATGGATTCATGGAATGAATGGGGTGCCTTCTACTCTTCATCATAAAATGAAGTATATTTACAACAACAAACTGTACACACTCAAAGTAGACCCTAACCCAAATAGTTGTTCAAACATTGAGAAAGGCAAGGAAAATCCTTTGGCAACATTAACACTAACCACACAAGTGGAACCCACACAACAAAAAGAAAAAGAAAAACACATCAAAGAAGTCATAAAGCTATTAGAATATGATTGGGGTTCCTTATAATTTGAACCAACATTCATGGGAGAATACAATATCATACACAAAGACTCTAAAAAGGGTAAAGCAAAAGCGGTAATGCCAACACAAAATTTGAAAGACCCTCTAAAAGCATCCACCTCAACCAATTTTGAACAAAAGACAATAGATTACATAATGAACTTTGATGAACTCAATAATAAGCCACCACTAGATCCAAAAGCATTGAGAAAGCTTTATGGAAAAGGTTATGAGCTTATGAAACAACTTGGCTATAGTGGAAAAGGATGTGGTACTAGAGAACAAGGTATCTGCAACCCTATAGAGCCTAACTTGCAATAAATGACTCATGGTCTTGGTTATTTTACTTTGATAGAAATAAACAAGCCTTCACTTAATATCAATACTATCACAAAACATTCCTCTAAGTTGACTTTGACACTAGTCCATTGTGAATTGATAGACACTAGTAGTCTTGCTTGTTATCATTTGCAAGAAACAAAGAAATGTTTGCTTAACATTAATGTCATGTCATACAACACTAATGATTTGAATTCATTAGATTTTACATCCTCCTTTCAAGGACAAAACAAAATATTGCAATCTAAAGAGTCTTGCATAGGTATGACAACTAATACTAAGCAAGAGATATCTTTGTCACAAAAAAAATGAAACATCCCCAACTATTGACCAAGCAAGTATCTTGTTGAGACTCCTCCAAGGTCATTTGATCTCCCTTCCTTCAAGAACACAAAAGAAAATATACTACAAGAATTCAGTTTGTACATATCATAGAGTTCATGGTCATACTACTAATGAATATAAGGCTTTGAATAATCAAATTCAGCATCTCAAGGAGTGTTTCTCTTCCTTGTTTTGAAGCACCTAATTCCTCTAATTGATACTTACTTTCATCCTATTTGGATCACCCTTATCCTGGAATAAGTGGGGGAAAGGGGTTAGGTAGACTTGTCCTCGTATGTCACTTTTTGTTGTCTCTTTTCTCTATTTGATCACCTTTAATGTACATATAAGAGCAAGCTTGGGATTTGGACAACATGCCTTAAGTTGGCTCACATGTGACATACAACCATTTTTAATGAGGTAGATTATTGGAAACATATGACTTAGCATAGGGATTTTTGAATAAGCTCTCATGTATTCTTCTACTTTAAAGCAATTGCTCACAGTAATGGTGTTAGAAACTACTTTAAAGTGGGGGCATACATCGACACTCATATTTCATTGCACGATTTTCTATCTTCTTGCAATGCATCCTTTTCTTGGTGGTGTCATTGGGATTGATTTCCTCCAAGAGTGTGATACTTATTTGACTTGTCCTCTCTTGGAAACATTAGGAACGTTGTTCCCTAAGAAGAGACGTCACATGAACTAAGAAAAATCCTTTTGAACATTCCTTGCACCATTTTTTATTTACAATGTCTATGAGTTTCAAGCATACAAATTTTTCCTTGTGTCATGGAGCTCAAAAATAATTTTTGTGTGGAACCTTATTAAATTTATTAGGAGGTATAACTCTGGTATGGTTGAGTGGGAATCCCAATCCGAGGCATGAATTTCCCCATAGCCACTCATGTGTGTGAGTACATACCAACCATGAGTGTATTTCTCTCACCTTTTTGGGATTCTCACCAAATGAACAACCAAGAATTTCATTGCCCTAGATTGAGTATGCATTTTTTCAGACAAACAACCTAGATCTGATCCACATCGTGTTGGACAAATGGTCAAATTTTGATCCACCTTTTTTTTTTTTCTGCTCATTTTTGTTTCTCTTCCTTTTAATTATTGACATTGCATCACCATGTATCTCGTTTTGCTGCAAATACTACACCTTGTACGTTTCCTTTTTTTCTTTTGTCAGTTTGACTTAGGATATTGGATCTTGGGGGCTTTACTACTTCCTTGATCTTTATTATCCTAGACCATCCAAATTGGTATGATTGAACCCCTCTTGAATGTCTACTTTAGTGTGATTCTAAAGAAAGTTCATCCTCTCACTAGAGTGGGGGATAAATTTATGTAGAGAAGGGGTGGAGATTGACTAATTAAACACAATTCAATTAGCCTAGAAAAATATTTCCACTTAGAAACCCCTAAATTGGTGCTTTCTCTGAATTCCTTTAATCTTTCTTGTAGCACTACGAACCTTGTTTCTTGAGAATATCTTATAGAGAAGCCGTCAAACCCACAAACCATTCACCATCTCAGATACCCATTAGTCCCCTTTACAACTTTTTTATTTTTGTGGCTAGGGTTACTTTGGAACAAAGCCCCCAAGTTTTGACTGCCCCACAACAATTAGGCCAAAATAGGTCACTTTTACAAAGCAAGTCTATGGTCTTCAAACACCAAACTTAAAAACTCTACTCCAAGACTTTCAACATGTCATATGAAGTTAGAAACAACAATTTTTTCAATTTAAACACCCACAGATTCACCAAACTTCAAAATCTCATTTAGACCTATTCAAGCTTGTTTTCAAGGGGGTTTATTGAATCTATTTATTCCAAGCCTCAAACCTCTCCACTAACACCCTAGAAACATCAAATTAATTCTACACATGCATATTTTATCAACCAGAATGGCCTCCTAACAATTCCTCAACAAAACCCTACTCTTATGCTCCACTTTTGCTTGAAAATATGAAGAAAGCCTACTAAGGCATCAACCTCATTTACCCAAAACCTCATCCCTTCTCTTTCAAACACTAAAATCATGAAAATAAACCTATCTAAAACCATTCCACTGATATTTATAGGATTCCATCAGTGGAATGGTCATTTACTCCATGTTTACACTCTCAAACACTCAAAATTAGGGTTTCCAGGCCATTATTAGTAATTTGTCTCTAAAAACCTTCTAAGTTGATGAAATCAACTCAAATAAAAATAGAAAACACTCTTAGTTAATTCCACCATCAAATTAAAATCACTTTGGATCAATATCACTTAGTAAAAAACTGTATAGAGGCCTATAGTAGTAGATTTGCTTAAGAGATTGCACGAAACAAAGAGTTATTTATTGTTTGAACACCAAAATGACCTTCAGAAGATTGCCTCAAATTTTTCAAGGAATTTTTAAATTTCTACCACCAACAACCAATGTTTCATAACTATCTTTTTAACTTATGACCGTTCAACTTCCCAAAAGCACTAAAAATGCAAATGTTGCATAGTAACTTTGCAACTTTAAAAAACAAAATTAGCAATATGACTCCCAACCGACCCAATGAGACTTATCACATTGAAAATGGTCTAAATAGACCTTATTACACCATACAAGACTCAAAAAAACAAAAAATACCAAATTTGACCATATTTACAAAGTTTGACTAGGTACCCCTACACCATAAATGTAGTGTAAAAAATCATGTACCTTGTTCGATATGGGAATAATTAATGATAAATTAGACTTGATATCACCTTGATCCAGTGTTGTGAGGTGTTATAAACATCCACACTAGGGCTTGAGCCCATTTTAAGCTGAATTAACTTAAATCTACCCTAATGTAATGTTGTAAAATGTATTTGTTTACATCTTCACATTAAATTTGGGAGGCTGGTAAATCAAGTGGACTTAATCTAGTGTTGTAATGTGTTTTACATATTCAAATTGGATTTAGGGACCTTCTAGGCTAAATAGACCCAATTTTTCCTTAATTTAGTGTTGTAAAGTGTATTTATTTACACTTTCACATTGGATTTTGGGCCTTATTGCATTTATAACCTTTAGATCATCATTAATAGGCCCCTATGACCATATATTGTGCATCCGAAGGAGATTTTTGATCAAAGACCAGAAAAGTTGAACATAAAAACTTAAATTCTTCACTCCTTGACATCCCAACTGGAAAAATAGCCCCTGTGGGATCCATTCACCTAGGATGGAAAATGAGTCCCATCTGAGCTATTTTCAAGATTTGAGTGGGAAAAAATAAATTTTAAGTTTAAATTTCTTCAATGTCGGCCTTGGGGATCAAATTAATAGTCATGTGAGTGGATTTCCTATATAAACAAGCTTCTAAATAATTATTTCACCTAAGCAATCTAAGTAATCTAAGCAACATCAAGCCTACATCTTATCAAGTAAAGCATTCAAGAGTTAAGCATTCCAAGGTCATTAAGATAGCTTCCAAGATAATTCAAGGGAAAGATTCTTCATAAATTGTTGTAGCAATTAAAGATCCATCATCATGTCAAACATGTTAGTGAGATAGTCTTGTGATGTAGCATTGAAGATACATGACCAAGCATTTTTCTATTTTTATTGTAAAATATCAAGATCTACATCCGTCATGGTCATTTCATGTTGAGTTGCAGATTTACAAGACATCATTCAAGGTATTATTATACATGATTCATGTTCTTTGTTTCATGCTTCATGCCTTCATTTCATTGTTTCATCATTTGTTTTTATTACCTAAACGAGGTTTGACCAAGGCAAACCCCCATTCCTTAACAATCAATACCTTTTCTCTCTTTCTTAGTGTTATCTTAGATCTACGTACCTTGAAGGCTTGAAGATTATTATCTCCCTACTTGCAAGGTCATAATCTTCACTAAAAGATCATTAACAACCTAAAAATTGGAGTTTCGAATTCAAGAACTTGGAGGAATAGAAAGAGAAAATAGAGAAGAGAAAATCCAAACTAGAATCATTCACCACAAGTGGCAAATGAGTCCCATTTTTGGTTAATTTTGAGATTTTTGTAGTTTCAGACTCCCTTTTCTACGAAACCTATTATTGTGTAGAAACCCCAATCTAGGGCTAATTCACCTAGAATGGTGAATGAGTCCCAGTGGGCCTAAATTTTGGAATCAACAACATTTACAATCTCCATCCAAGTCTCTACAAGATTCCAGGTGCACACTTTCATTTTTGTAGCTTTTTGTTTTGTTTCATGGTCATTTCTATGTCATTCATTGAAGTATTGCATCAAATTAGGGTTTTTTATTTCATCCTTCATTGTATTGTCTTTTCAAGTCTAAAGTTGGTGGTGAAGCCCTCTTTTAATATGAAATAATACTCTAGGATACCCTATTATTAGATCTCTTGCCTCTATTCTTGGGGTGAGATCTCTAGGGTCATCCTTGAATGTAAAGTATAGAAGATTGTTGCCGTAGGTCCTAAAACCCTATAGAGCACCAAAATTCTATCTTACAGATATATCTCTTTATCTCTAGACCTATTTATCTACATTTTTTCCCTCCATCCTTCCCTCTCTCCCTATCCATCTAGCTGTCTCTTTATATCTCTCCCTCTCACCTCTCACTCTTTCTATACCTACCTCTCCCTGCCCTCTCTACCTCTCCCTCGATTTCCTCTCTCTTTGTCCCTCTTTATACCTCTTTGTATTTTAGTAAACCCAATAAATCCTATACAACCTATTCTTTTTCTATGGTTTCTTATTCATATTAAGGTTTCTTAGATCTGTAATTTTATGATATTTACATCTCAATTTTATATTTGAAACTTTTTGTGTGTCCAATTCTTCATTAATTTTATATTGTTACATATTTCACTATTATGTTGATTGTGAAATCAATTTTACTTACCCTACCCATCCTTGTTAACCAAATTATGCTTTCATTTTCATATTTGATACATCATTGATATTTCCACTTTTCAATATATAAGTGTACCTTTTTAATTTATTTTTCCTCTCTCTCTCCCTCTCCACATCTCTACAAGTATATTTCTCCTTTTCTCTTCCCCTCTATCTTTCCAAAGTCATATATATCTCTACGTATCTCTTCATATTTATATCCCTCTCTCCTTCTCTCTCCCTCTCTCCCTATCGCTCCTATATAGAGTAGAGGGAATTTGAGAGGAAGATAGAGGGAATTAGAGAGAGAAGGTAAGAGATCTAGAGAGGAGAGGGAGAGAAGAGATATATAGATATCTAAAGAGATAGAAAGGGGGAATGAGGGAGGTATGGAGTGATGGGTAGGTAAAGAGAGAGATAGAGAGAAAAAGAGAGGGAGGGAGGAAGGGATATGTAGAGATATATAAGTATGATAGGATGGATATAGGGAGAGGTAGGTAGAGAGAGAGGAAAATGGATATGTGAGATAAAGAGAAGTAGAGAAATGGAGATGTAAGGTGGGAGGGTAGACAAATACGTAGGTAGAGAGAGGGAGGGTGAGGGATATATAGAGAAGTATAGAGGGAATGGGAGAGAGAGAGAGGTAATATGGGAGGTATATAGTGATAGGTAGGTAGAGAAGGAGAGGGAATGGGAGAGATAGTTATTGAGAGAGAGAGATAATGAGTGATTATGGTGGGAGGGATAGATGTACAATTAGGTAGAGAGAGACGTTAGAGGATATTTATAGAAGTAGAGAGGGAAGGTAAGAGAAAGGTAGAGAGGAGAGAGAGGGTGAAGAGAGATATAGAGATATATCTAAATGGAGAGAGAGGGACTTAGGGAGGGATAGAGTGATATGTAGGTAGAGAGAAGCAAAGAGGGGAGATAGAGAGAAGTAGAGAGGGAGGGAGGAAGGGAGAGGTAGATATAGAGAGGTAGGCTAGGAGGAATATAGGGAGAGGTAGGTAGATAAAGAGGAATATGTAGATGGGAGATAAAGAGAAGTAGATATAGAGATATGTTAGGGTTTATTAGATCTATACTTTTATGATATATATAGGTAGAGAGAGATGGTTAGAGGAGATAGATGGAAGTAGAGAGGGAAGATGAGAGAGAGGGTGAAGAGAGATATAGAGATATATGTAAATGGAGAGAGGAGGAATTATGGAGGGATAGATTGGGGTGTAGGTAGAGAGAAGCAAAGAGGGGAGATAGAGAGAAGTAGAGAGGGAGGGAGGAAGGGAGAGGTATGGTGGGAGAGATATAGGGAGAGGTAGGTAGACAAAGAGAAATATGTAGATAGGAGATAAAGAGAAGTAGAGATAGATATATGTTAATGTTTCTTAGATCTATACTTTTATGATATCTATATCTCAATTTTATATTCAAAACTCTTTGCATGCCCAATTCTTCATCAATTTTATATTGTTACATATTTCTTTATTATCTTGATTTTGAAATCAGAATTAAAAAATAGAAAACATAATCCAATAATAAAAAATTACATATTTGAAAACCACACATTGTGATGTATAATGGGTTTTAATTTTATAAACCAATTATGAAAAAAAACCTATTAGCTATATTTCCAAAGTCAATTATTTCTCTTAACATCTATTTAGTCTTTTAGTTATAGGTCCAAGGCTAAGGATTAGGTTACCAAGCATTTATCAAGCCTAAAAACAAATCAAAAAGTGGGTTGGGATTTCATTTCTTTTAGAATGGGTTTCCACTTTAAGATGGGTACCCGTTCTAGAAATAGAATGGGTACCCATTTTAAAGTGGGTACCCATATAGAACGAGATCATGATCTAAGGCTCAAGATCTTGTTCCTATATGGGTATCTATGTTCTTAAAAACATGTACCTGTTCTTTTTTGCCTATTTTTTGTCAAGACTTCCCCTCTTTGTGGACCCAACTTCTTACACTTATCCTATACTTACATCTTATCAACACACAAGCTCGCATGTGTTTTTTTCCATAAAAATATGTCCCCTATTGGTGTAATTAATTGTTTTGTACCTTGTCCTAGGTCATCATTACACCTTAGTTAAGTTTACTTAGGGACCATATAGGAGTTGTTGGAGCTTTTCCACTTTTGGTGGACTTATCATGTTAACACTTTATCACTTCCACCTTTCGTGGACATATCATGTGATTACCTCTCCACCTTTTGTGGTGATTATCACATTATCACTTTTCCACTTTCAATGGAGTGATATATTTTCACAGTCATCTCATGTCATAATATTACTACACTTGTCATAATATTATGCCCTCCTATGTTCTCACCTTGGCTATATAACCAAGGGGCCTCTACTACATTTGTAAATTGATTCTATATGCATTATTGGCATAATACAGTCTATTCTTGTCATATTGTTTCTATCTCTCTTATGCTTGTGCTTCCATTAGGCCTCTAGATCTTGGGTGGCTACCTTCATAGCCAATTCTTACATGGTATCAGAGCTATTGGAGTGCCTTTGGATTGCCATTTAGGATAGATCTTGAGTGCAATCTTGTATTTTCTTCACAGAAATACCAGATTTTAGGGGAGTTCCATTTTTGGCCTTGTATTGTAGGTGTATTTTGGGAGGCTTTTACATCAGATCTGAGCTCACCATTGCATCCGGTGTGTCCGAAAAAGTTAGATTTTCCTTGTGTTTCGTCTCAGTTGGACATTGGAGGCCAAATCTACAAGGGTTTGAAGATCAGAGGTGGTTGCCAGATCCAGGAGGTAGCCATATTTTCAGAGCATTTTCAACCAAAAAGGACATTGCCATTACGTACAAAAGGGCCAAAAACCTTTAAATCGATTGCCAAATCGTCGAATTTGGACAAAGTTGTCCACAAAGTCAAAAAACAATTGTTGGTCGGGCCGTACGACCCAACCATCATTACGTCAGGTACAAAATTATTTTAAAAAAAATATATATTATATTTCTACGAAATTGATTTTGTAAAAATTATTTGAAAACAAAAAATTTCATTCGCAATTTTTGAATAATTTTTTTTTTTTTTAAATTAAATAAAAAATTAAAAAAAATCAAAAGTTTTTTTTAAAGTCTACAATACAAAAACATACCTACAAATTGCAGGTGTACCATAGACTATGCCCTTGGGTACCGTGGGGTTCCCAACAACTGCCACTTGGCAAGCCCAAGACATCCCATGTGGGCCTCGCACACCAACAAGTCTGCTGGTTAAAAAAATCGGCATCGACATTCAAAATCCTGGCACGAGTTCAAAAATTCAGCAAATAAAAAATAGATGGCCAGCCAAATTCAAAAAGTCGGCAACTATTTCCAGCAAAAAAACTCAGCCATTAGCCAGCATAAAAAATTTTGGCACCTAAAAATAAAATCCAACGAATAAAAACAGATTCCGGTGAAAAGGAATATTTCGGGCTTACCTTCGAAGATTTCGTTGACAACTTAATATTTTGACAAAGGGGCACTTTTTTGGTGACATACAGGATGCCATCAAATTTAATCAAGCAGATTGCTCACATCAGTGACACGTTAGCATTTAAAAAAAAAAATTGCCCCCCTCACCATTGGCAGTTTTGATTTTGTAGTTCAACTTCAAATGTTGATATCTTACTCATTTTGGCTCCTTTTTTCGAAATTGGTTTTTTGATTTGGGCTAATTGTTCATGCTCTATGTGCTAGTATGATTAGTTTCTGGTTTTGATGCATGGTTTTTTTTTTAAAATTAGTTTCTCACATGTAGTTGAGTTGTCACCGTTTTTGCAACTTCCTAGGCTCCGTTCAGGCTCATACAAACTCCTTTTCAAGAGCTATTTTTTTTTAAAGTGTATGATTTTTCTTGAATTTCATAGTGGTGCTATCATTTTGTAGTGATTGTGATAAAAAATTGTACTTTCAGAAGTAGGTCATTTTTGGCCGATTTTGGCATTTGTAAAGATAAGATCTCAGTTTGGTCTATTGTATCAGTAATTTGAGTCTATTATTTCCTACTTAAGGCTGTTGTAAAACATTGAAAATGAGAAGCCCACTTTTCTTGGATTGCGAGTAGCCATTGTAAATGCACTAAGTATAAAGTGTCAAACATCTTTTTTTTTTGGTAGGAAGGCGGGGGGGATGAGGGGTTCTTTGATTGAGTGAATTTGGTGGGGTGTCTTGTGTGATTGTGTCTCTTTGTCTCTTGTTCTCTTTTATTTTACTAGTATGGGTTTTCCTAAGTTTCCTTTGTTAACTCCACACAACTATGCTTCTTGGAAAATTGATACTTGGAATAAGTTGATGGAAAAAGGATTAACTCATTAGATTGATGGAACTATTGTTGCACCATCTAATCCTAAAACTGACCCTAATGCTCATTTGGATTGGCTCACTAAAAAATACTATGGCTCTTGGAACTTTGAGGAAATATGTATCAAAAGATCTAATATTTCAAATTGAAAAGTGTAAAACAATTAAAGAAGGTTGGGAAAAGTTTGGTCAATTGTATGGCCAAGTTGATGAGATTAGAGGTTATCAGCTTGACAATGATCTCACAATGTTAGATCCTAAGAATTTTGATACAATCCAAGACTATGTCACTAAGGAAAATGAGTTAAGAGCACAACTTAAGGATTGTGGCATTGACAAAAAGGATGCACAATTGGTCTACAATTTGTTGGGAAATCTTCCATTAGAATATGCAGCATTTGTTTCTAGCTTCCAAACCCATCGCTTGATAGTGGGTAGTTCTTTCACTCTTCCATCATTTGATGCATTCACAAAAATGTTGATGTTAGAGCAAACAAAATTGATAAGCATGGGGATTCTCAAGTCTTCAAAGTCAAAAGCTTTGGTGGCTAATCAAGGGAATCAAGGGACTCAAGGAAAGGGTTCCAACAAGAAGCAAAAGAAAGTTAAGCCAAAGACACAACAAGATAGCACATAATCATCCTCTCCATAACAAGGGAAATCTTCACCTTCTCCTAAGAAGGGAAATTCAAGCAAGAAGGAGAGACCAACTTGTTCATATTGCAAGAGATTTGGTCATGATGAGCATCATTGCCAGATAAAGAAAATTGATGAGTTGACAAACATCATCAATTTGCCATCCTCCTACAAGAAGAAGGATTCATCTCCTTCCACTTCCTCACAATCAAAAGGAAAAGGGCAAGCATTTATGGCTACTATAGGTTCATCACATGGGTTCTACAAGGGATACATTTTCTTCTTTGGAGCCATCTAAGGTACCTCACATCTTCATAGGAGATGATACTCAAGTGGAAGTTGAAGGCAAAGGTTCAGTTGTCATGGATGATGGAACATTTGAAGATGTTCTCTATGTTCCTAACTTGAGTACCAATCTTTTTTCAATCTACCAAATCACTCACTTTGGAGATGGCAAGAAAGGTGAGTTTCTACCAGATTCAGTTGTGGTCAAAGAACTTAAGGATGATGCCTTGGTTGCAGTGGGACAAGCCAATCACAACACATGACTCTACTCATTTTCCCACTTTATTCCTAAGTCTCCTTCTACAACATTGCTCACTCATTCAAATTCAGAAAGTAAGCTATAACATGAGTGGTTTGGACATCTCAATTACCACTATCTTGAATAGCTTAGCACCAAGGATATGGTTACAAGACTCCCTCAAATCAGTTTTTTCAATGGTGTTTGTTCAAGTTGTTCCTTGGGTAAGCATCCAAAAGAGAAGTTTGACAAAGGGAAGTCTTGGAGATCTTTGGAAGTTCTTCAATTGGCTCACTGTGATGTAGTAGGTCCATTTCCACTCCCATCATTTAGCAAGGCCCACTATGTCCTCACCTTCATTTATGACTACTCCTGCTTCACTTGGGTCAATTTTCTTGTTCACAAGAGGGAAGTGTTTGACATATTTCTAGCCTTCAAGGCTCATGTTGAGAAGCAAGTCAAGGTTCTCCGCACAAACAATGGAAGGGAATATGTGAGCAATAGACTTGAGGAATTTTGTACTCTTGAGGGGATTCATCTTCAACATTCAGTTGCCTACACTCAACAACAGAATGGTGTTGCTGAAAGGAAGAATAGAACCCTTAAGGAGATGGCTAGCTGCATGATTCATGCTCATTCTCTTGGTCCTCAATTTGAGGTAGAAGCTATCAGTTGTGCCACTCACATCCAAAATCAGGTTCCCCATAAGGCTTTGAAGGGTATGACTCCTTTTGAGGCTTGGTGTGGTAGAAAACTAGTTGTGAGACACGTCAGAGTTTTTGGTTGTCTAGCTTGGGCATGCATACCTCTAGAGAAGCGCAAGGCATTGGAACCTCAGAGTACGCCTTGCATCTTTGTTGGATATCTTGAAGGTGTTAAGGCATATATACTTTTGGATCTAGAGAAACATGAGATATTCATTAAGAGGAGTGTTTACTTTGAGGAAAGCTCTCCTAGCTTGGCCTCTAATCCTCCTCTTCCTTCCTCCATAGGGGAAAGTGATGATAGTTACTCAGATGATGATTCTCCCTCAAATTTGACTCATAGGATTACACCTTCACAAGGTCCACTTGCAGGTGAGGATCCTTGTCCTTGATCTCTTACTATACCTCATTGTACTTGATAAACTCTTTAGTTAGCAGGTTCTCTTGTTTGGGATCCTTCTGATACTCGAAGGACTCAGTCACAACATTAGGATTTTCCACATGATTTTATTGCTACTGCTTTCGATCGACAGTCCTTCAAGGAAGCATCAGGAGTTCTAGAGTGGGATTCAACAATGAAGGAAGAGTATATTTCCCTGATGAGGAACAACACATGGGATTTAGTTCCACTCCCCATGGGGAGAAAGATGGTTCGATGTATGTGGATCTATCAGACCAAGCATGCAGTGGATGGAAGTGTGGATAAATACAAGGCTTAGCTTGTGGCAAAAGGTTTCTCACAGGTTCTAGGTGTTGATTACACAAATACCTTTGCAACCGTTGCTAAGATGAACTCCATTCGCTTGACACTTGCTATTCCAGCAGCTCATGGTTGGGTTGTACATCAAATGGATGTGAAGAGTGCATTTCTTCATGGGGATCTTCATGAGGAGATTTACATGGAGCAACCATAGGGATTCATACAAGATTCTTCTATAGTTTGCAGATTGAGGAAGTCTCTCTATGGCCTCAAATAGGCCCCTAGGGCTTGGTATGCCAAGATGGATTCCTTTCTTCTCTCATTAGAATTCACTAGGTGTCATTTAGATCTGAATGTCTACATTTTACGACAAGGTGACTCTCATTTGCTACTTGTGCTCTATGTTGATGAATTGATCATTACAGGAAGTACCTCATCCATCATTGGCAGTGTCAAATATGCTTTGCAAGATAGATTTCCTATGACTAACTTGGGCCTTCTGCACTATTTTATTGGGATTGAGATCTCACAGTCAGCTTCTAGGATATCTATCTCTCAGCCCAAGTATGCTCTTGATCTTCTAGCTCGGTTTCACATGGTTGATTGTAAGCCTGCTCCAACTCCATTTCTTTTAGGAGTCAATCTTGAGGCTAAGTGTTCTATTCCACTTGTTGGGAGTCTCATCTATTTGACTCACATACGCCCTAATATCACCTTTGCAGTTGGCATGGTTTCACGCTTTATGTAGGAACCACATGAGCTTCATTGGAAAGAAGAAAAATGCATCTTGCATTACATACATGGTATACATCATCATGGGATTCACTATGCAGCAGGTACAGGACTTACCTTGGTGGGATATACAAATTTTGATTGGGTTGGTGATGTTGATGATCATAAGTCCACTTCTAGCTACAACTTTCATCTTGGTTCTAGCCCCATTTTTTGATAGATCAAGAAGCAGCATGCTATTGCTCTTTCTTCGACTGAGGCTGAGTATCGAGGGACTGTTAATGCCGCTACTGAGGCTATTTGGCTTCACTATTCCCCATCCTTTAGTCATTCATTGTGACAATCAGAGTACCATCCAGATCTTGAAGAATTTGGTTCACCATCAGAGGACCAAACACATCGAGATTCATATGTAGTACATTTGAGAGCTAATACAAGAGAAGGTCATTGATTTGTAGTATTGTCCTACAGTAGAGCAAGTTGCAGATATCTTCACCAAACCCTTCACTGAGAGTACATATCATCATTTGAGAGCTCTCTTGGGGGTGCGAGATGTTTCATCTAAGGAGGTCATTTGACTTCTTCATTCTCTCTTATGGGGGGAACTTTTTCCTCTTCTAGGGGTTTTTTCCTCATACATTTGAGAGCTTTTTCTCTTGTTTTTCATCTCTCTTTTGGGGGGAGTTTTTCCCATGAGTTTTTCTCCTTTTCTCCACTTTATGAGAGACTGCATTGCATTTGTACATGGGTACCTAGCATGGCCTCATTGCCGGGACCCATCTTGCATTGTTTTCTTTTGTGTACATTCTCCCTAAGTTGCACTTAAGGGGCGGTTTTGGTGTAATTAATTGTGTTGTACCTTATCCTAGGTCATCATTACACCTTAGTTAAGTTTACTTAGGGACCACATAAGAGTTGTTGAAGCTTTTCCACTTTTGGTGGACTTATCATGTTATCACTTTATCACTTCCACCTTTTGTGGACATATCATGTGATTACCTCTCCACCTTTTGTGGTGATTATCACATTATCACTTTTCCACTTTAAGTGGATTGATAGCTTTTCACAGTTGTCTCATGTCATAATATTATGATACTTTTCATAATCTTATGCCCTACTATGTTCTCACCTTGGCTATATAACAAAGGGATCTCTACTACATTTGTACATTGATTCTATATGCATTATTGGCATAATATAGTCAATTTTGTCATATTTTTTCTATCTCTCTTATGCTTGTGATTCCATTAGGCATCTAGATCTTGGGTGGCTACCTTCATAGCCAATTCTTACATCCCCACCATTGTAATATTAATAATATATAAGCCACTCCTTATGAGGAGTCATGTGGTAGGATGTACTTGAATCTATCAATCAAGAGTCATCAAAAGTCATGTTAGCAAAAATAATAAATGTGTGTTATATGCTAACTAGTTCATATGTTACCAATGCTACAAGGAGTGTAACAAAAAACCAAAACTATGTGGCCGATAAAATTAAAAATCCCCACATGGGGTGAAAATAGATAGGGTGCATCTAATTATTTTTGTGTGATTATAATATATTACCACTAAAATTGTTAGCATGTATATTCCTACAAATATTTTAATGAGACGAAAAGGGGGAGAAAGAAGAGAGGGATTCCTTAGGAAAGATATGAAACTTGAAAACAAGTTTTTATTTCTCCTCATAACAAAGGTGAAGAAAACCATGATAGATAATAATGTGTTGATACCAAATACAAATTATGGTTGTATATGAGATTGTACCTCAATGAATGACAAAATGTGAATAAATAAAGCTACATGTGCTACATAGTTCGAGGCAGAAACACAATAGAATAAGGGAGCTATAAAGACCTCATGAGAAAATATAATAGAGGAAAATAGAGGTGAACTACATATTATGACCTTTTATAAGAAATATATTATTAATCAAAATTTGATGATAGAGGTTTTCTCATTCCATAACAAAGAAAAGCTCCATGTAGTCATTTAGAAGTTTATTTAGATTATAATAGAGGAAATTTCAATTTTTTGTAATAGAGAAAGATTTATTTTATCATGTATAATGAACCAAACAAAAGTGAACCTCAATGTCACTTTTCATGTAAATTAGATATAGGTGCATCATCCAAGGGAAGAATTATGACACTTGCATCAAAAATTTGTATTTAATCTTACTAGGATTAAAATTCATTTATATAAAGGTCTATGTTGGATGATATCCAAAGAAAGAAAGTTTTGGTTAAATTTGTTTAGAAATTTTTTTGCATGTAAGAGGAGTTAGAGTGATCAAGTTAGCCTTGATAATCCTCGACAAGATATGATCTTATTTAGATAAAGGAGAAGGATTATGAAAAAATCCTTTCACTTGTGGAAGAAGGTTTAATTTATCAAAAGAAGAAATAATAGAGGTGTCAAATAGTTAGGGAGGGGATACTGATAGAGGAGAAAGAAAGTAACCTAAACCCATTGTAAAAAAGTGTAGTGTTGCTTCTATAGGAACCTTAAATCCTTGTTCCATGTGCCTAAGAAATAATTTTAAAGCTAGGCCCATCACATGTCTCAAAATTACAGAGAAGGAAAGCCAACATCACTAGCCTTGGAAAAATAAGAAGTATAATTATATGTAGAAGAAGATGCACTAGTGGGATTCATAGAGGAACAAGAATCAATTATAGCATGATAATATAGATCCTTATTAAATGAATAAATATATCAAAGTTATAAGGGTTAGCCTTATATTCACCAAGACCATAGGGGGTGAAGTCTAAGGATCTCCAATCATCACCAAGACATACATTTTCAAAAGAAGACAAAACATCATTATCAACAAAGAGTGGTGATGGTGTTTCAAATTTTTATGTGGAAGAATGTAAAAATTTATGAAGAGAATGAAGGGTAAGATTCAAATGATCTGATTTAACATTTTTATGGTAATAGAAGGGGTCTAGATCTACTAGTATTATATATGTTTTATTTTTATATAAAAATTTTATATATTGATGTAAGGTAGATGGGGCTGCACACATGACATGTATTGAGGGTCTACCAAGAAGAAGGTTATATGGTAAAATAACCTTGCATTACATATACCAAAGTGGGTAAAATAATGAGGCTGAACTTGATAGGTAATACAATTGTTCCAAGAGGTTGGTGACCAACATTATCAAAGAAACATTTATATAAAGTTGTAGGGGAGAGAGAAGAAGAATAAAATTTAATGTCAGGTAAAAAAATTGATAGCATAAACATTCAATCTTTAACCAAGATCAATGAGGGTATATTTTATACCAATTTTATTGACAACATAAATTATTAGAAGAGGATTGGATTGATTTTTGACTACTAGGGGAGGAAGTTCAAATTGGTAAAAGACAATATTAGTAGAGTTAGAATGAAATAATTCAAGAATAGTAGAGCCATGTATATGGGATTCATATCTAATATTGTATAGGTATTTTTTTCAAGTCCTATTGAAAGGAACTATGATAAGAAAGAGAAATTTGTATCAAGTTCCAAAGAGAAATATTAACTTGTGTAGACTCCTAGAGTTAACCATGATCATATTATTTGAAATCTTAATAGAAGGATGAGGAAGTGGTGGAAGAATAGGATATAATGGAGGAAAGGATTTTTTCACCTAGTGTTACATGTGTGAGTTATAAAAAGCTAATTAGTATTTATAAGAACATTAGAAGTAATAGACTGAAAATAATAAGTTCTTGTATACTATGTAGTATTAGAAATGCAATAAATTTTTTTCATAGGATAATAAGATAACTTAAGTGCTACGTGCACACAAATTTTAGTAATAGAACAATTATTTTGAATATTAATGGACTTGTATACCATCCCCTTAGTGTGTGGGATGAATCAATTAAAAATTATTGAATTAACTATGTTTGTATCTTGTTAAGGAAGATACGATGTAAGGGGGGCAGCTAAAGAAATATACTCAACATCTATCCATCGAGATTGAATAAAAGGTGAGAGAATTCATTGACTAATGCTTCATTGCTAGGGATAGCATCAATGTGAAAATTAGGTAAATTAATGTTAAAGAAAGAGCTAATTATTTCACCCCTTTCCAATAAAATATACTATAAAATAGGAGGAATTCTAGGAGAGGGATGAAAATAATAAAGTGGCATAGGAAGAACTAAGTCACCATCACATACTTGGAATATTATATTTTATATTTTTTAGTAATGCTATAAAGTAACATGACAAAAGAAGATAATAATTTCATTTAGAAATTAGAAATAGAAATTACAAAAGATATCGATAGTTTGAATAAGTGTTTTAAGAAAGATAAATACATAGAAATCATTGAGAACAATATTTTTTATTTTGAATATGTTTATTTTTTTGAAGTTGTTTTAGAATTTCTAAGTGTGAGTGGTAGGTTCACTAAAATTTAAAGGATGAGAAATGACTCTAGAACAAAAGGAAATTAATTTCCTTTGAGAGCATTTTCATTCATTACTATAGGATGAATCAACAAATTTAAGCCTATTTAAAACTATATTGATTATCCTTTTCTAGGAAAATAGTTTTTAAATGAAAAGATAATAGTAATTGACAAAAATACATGAAGAGATGAATTGGGGAAGAAATTTACTAATAAATAAATAATAGTGATTTTTTTCTAATAGAAGTAAAATGTAAATGGATAACAAGAAGCTTGGTCTTAAAATATGTAACTCACCACATTGTGTAGATGTCTATGTATTATGTTATCATTTATATGAAAAAAGTACACAAATCCATCCAAAATTATAAAAATATGACACAGTTATTTACCTAACCTACAAAATCAAAAACAACAAAGCACTAAAATATATTTAACAATAAATTTTTTAAAGGAATAAAATAAATACTATTATTTAAATGAACAAATAAATAATTTAGAAACAAATTTATAAACAAGAAATAGATTATGAAATTCCATGTAGTTGAGTGCTCTCAAAAAGCCTATAAAAACAAAGAAGAGGATAAATTTTTTAGGGCTGTTTAGTGATTTTCCTAGGTCAAATCCATATGTTGGCACTTATGTCTCCATAATAGCCAAAATAGAGAAACAAATAGAAAGAGTGCATGAATTATCCCATCCAACATGTGTCTTGGAATGATCAAAGCTATGTATTTGTAGTGAAACTAAAAATAAAAGAGAAAAATGAATGTGAGGATCCCAGGGTTCTTATAAGCATAACAAAAAAAATATTGTAACAATGAGAAAAAGTAAAAATAATACCTAAGAATTCTTGAGGAAGCCAAGGAGAATAAGAGATAAAATTTGTTGTGATAGTTTTGTGGAAATAAGTGGAGTAGAAGAGATCCAATAGAGAACCAAGAGAGAGCTCAAAATGAAATTTTACATTCAAAATTGAGAAGAGGAGACAAGAGAAGGCTTGAGAATATTTTTTTAGATTCATCCCAAACCATTTCCACTAACCTAGGAAGGTGACAAGTTGTAAGTTTTTTAGTAAAAACCACTAAATGAAAGACTAAATTATAATATTCTAGCACAATGCTTTGATTTACTTGTGATGCACTAGTATCTAGTCTAAAAATGATGAGAACATACAAAAATTAAGAATAAAACAAAGGCTATAGTAGAAAGTGACCACAATAATTAATAAATATGCACATTGAGAAGGAAAAAGAATAGGGACCAAGTAGAAATGAGCATACAAAAACACCGATGGAATGGATATCAAAATGGACACAAAACATAGTGTGAAATTTTAAAAGGGTATGCAATTTTCTTATGTTATAGAAGGATCAATTAATGTTGTTATTTTTGTTGAATCGTTATCAACCAATATCCCTTCTATATATTATATCGTACATGGTGGATCTAGGCAGAGTGATGAGTTCATACAATTGTAGTGCAGAAAAATGCATACCTTTGCATTTTCACACTTAATTTTGACTTATTTTAGCACCCCTTGCATTAATTTCCATTTATATCACTTATTATGGGCCTCTAAGATCCCTTTTTGTGCATCTCGAGGCATATTTCAACTTTAGAACTAACCAAAACCCATAAACACCCATCAATCTTGGTAACCCACCTTTTGAACTGGAAAATTAAGCCTTGTGGGACAAAGACGCCATTGGTGGTGTCTTAGTCCCACCTAGTGGAACCAAGACACCACATAGGGTGTCTTAGTTCCAATGGCTTTATTTTCGAGAATTAAGAGCGAGAAATAAAAATCTTTGAGTTTATTTGACCTTTTGTCGGCCTTTGAGATCCAATAATTGGGTTATTAGGTAGAAATTCCTATAAAAGTAAGATTCACATCCATTTTCATAGTAAGTTGACAGAATTTGACATGAGTTGAGACAAGACACATAAGTTGATAAAGTTGAAGGAAGTTTTCGAGTCTTGGAGTAGTCTTCTATTGTGTTTTTGTAGGTTTTTCAAGTTTATTTCCAAGTCAAGATCTAGTGTTGCCAAGGATTAGTAATGGATGCCTATTGTGGATCATGAGAGATTCTAGGTTGGAGTGCAACTAGCCATTTATCCAAGCCTAAGGACTTGTTTCTTGATTGATTCCATCTTCCATTATTGCTCTATTTTCTGCCTAAGGAAGGTACTTTTCATGTTTGTGAATTTATGGGTGATTAGAGATCTCCTTCATAGGTCATTTACATTTGCATCTTATGGATATTATTCTAACACATTTGAATAGGGTTTCATCATATTCTAGCTTGCATAATCTTAGACACATTTAAGATTAGGGCACACAAACATTTATATTTCTAGATTTATGTTTTCTCATCAAGGTTTAATTACAAAACAAGGGGTTTGACCAAGGCAAACCCCCATAAACAATCAATCCAAATTCATTTATTTTGCAAGTCTTTTTATAGGTTTATATCTGAAGACCTAGTGAAGAAAGGAGTTCAGATGTTAAGCTTTGGGACCACACTCAAAAATTCTAGAAATTCAGGATGAGACTAATATTCTACCTTTGGCATCTTAGTCCTCCTAGACATATTTTTCAGAGATTCTTTTAGATCTAGTTACGACATTTGAAGATTTCGTATTCGCCCCAAAAAATAGTAACAGGACTAATATACCACCTTGGGCATCTTAGTCCTCTAGAGCACATTTTGGCAGCTTCTTTGCATTTTTAGAATCATCACAACATCTCTAGACTTCCCAAGTACACTTATCATATCTCCCTATTGCATAATTTCATTATTTGCATACCTCATTTAGCTTGCATAACTAGGGTTTGTAGGTTGAATGTTCATTTGTCTTTTCCAAGAATTTTCTTGGTGGTGAACCCCTTTAAAGTTGAAAGAACCCCCTCCTAGGTCCTCCTCATTGTGAATTGACTCACCTTGTGAGGTTGTTAGTCAATCCAATCAGGACTCCTAGGAAATTATTGAATGATAATAGGAGAATAGTGGTGTTCTATGACCTAGGTTATAAAGCACCCATTTTTCCCATTAATCATTTTGGTGAACCCGACGTGAGCTGAACATCCAACTGCCCAGGTGTTGGCCGAACCGGGGTGCAGTTTTCCATAAGAAAAGAAGCAAAATATCATTTAAAACATCTTAAATCTTAAATTTGTGCTTTAATGGTGAAAAATTGTGCTAAATTTTCTCTAATACATCTTAATTAAGGGTTCTAGACACTTTATTCCTTAAGTGGTACACTTTGTGACAAAGTGGGACACTTTCGAACAATCTAAAAAACTGAAATAAAAACATTCCCTACCCTATAATTTCATTTAAAAATTTCATTAAAAAACTAAAAATTGATTAAATCAAAGTACAGAGAAGGCTAAATCCACTCACAGTGTGTTGTATCTTTCCTGTGTGACCACCCCCTATAGAATCTCAATTCATGGATGGGTGGATGGACTCTGCTCGGCATGGTGGCTCACTCTACCCCTAGCTCACTTTGTAAAAGGTAAAAAGATGAAATGAATATGATTTACCCTCTCTTTTATCTTTTTATGCATACATTTTTAGGTCATTTTTGTTAAAAAAGAAAAGAGGTAATTTTTATTCAAATTAACATATTTTGAGCTAGCAAACTCTATTTTTTACGCCATTTGTTGCATTGGAACCGTGGTCCGCTCCCATTCTCATAAAATGTCTATCATCAAGTGGCATAGTACTTTTAAATTCCCTATGATGGACTTGTCTAGTTTGATGTGGTTGATTTTCTACCTTGATTCAACCTTCGTAAAGCAAGCATAATCAAGGGGGGGCATATATCTACCCTTGAATTTAATTTTCTAGGAAAGTTAGATAAGAGGATTATATTCGAGCTACTAATGAATTTGTGATGCAAAATGTAGTTCCTGATATTGTGGTTTTGTAGGTGACTACAATGGCGGCTTCATTCTCCCTAATGAATCCATATGAGTATCCTTTTATAAAGTTAATAGTTGAAATACTTTAGCATACATATGAGCATAGTGTCATATGGGCATTAAAGTGGGGGCTAAATGTAGGGTAGAAAAATGTGTACCTTTGCATTTTCACACTTACTTTGGACCTATTTTAGCACCCCTTGCATTAATTTCCCTTTATGTCACTTATTATGGGCCTCTAAGACCTCTTTTTGTGCATCTTGAGGCATATTTCAACTTTAAACCTAACCAAAACCCATAAGAAACCATCAATCTTGGTAATCCACCTTTTGAATTGGAAAATTAAGCCTTTTGGGACCAAGACGCCATTGGTGTCATCTTAGTCCCATCAAGTGGGACCGGGATACCACCTAGGGCGTCGTAGTCCTTAGGGATTTATTTTCAGGAATTAAGAGCGGGAAATGAAAATATTTGAATTTTATTTGACCTTTTTTCGGCCTTTAAGATCTAATAATCGGGTTATTAGGTAGAAATTCCTATTAAAGTAAGATTCACACCCATTTTCATAGTAAGTTGATAGAAGTTGACATGAGTTGAGATAAGAGACATAAGTTGAGCAAGTTGAAGGAAGTTTTAGAGTCTTGGAGCAACCTTCTATTTTGTTTTTGCAAATTTTTCTAGTTTATTTACATGTCAAGATCTAGCATTGCCAAGGATTAGTAATGGATGCCTGTTGTGGATCATGAGATATTCTAGGTTTGAGATGCAACTAGCCATTTATCCAAGCCTAAGGAAATTTTTCTTGATTGATTCCATCTTCCATTATTGCTCTATTTTCTACCTAAGGAAGGTACATTTCATGTTTGTGACTTGTTAGGGTGATTATAGATCTCCTTTATAGGTCATTTACATTTGCATCTTAGGGATCTTATTCGAACACATTTGAATATGGTTTCTTCATATTTTAGCTTGCATAATATTAGACACAACACACACACATTTTCATTTTCAGATTTATGCTTTCGCATAAAGGTCTAATTACCAAACAAGGGGTTTGACCAAGGAAAACCCCCATAAACAATCAATCCAAATTCCTCTATTTTGTAGGTCTTTTTGCAGGTTTAGATCTGAAGACCTGGTGAAGAAAGGAGTTTAGATCTTAATCTTTAGGAACACACTCAAAAATTCTAGAAAATAAAGATGATACTAATACGCCACCTTCAGCATCTTGGTCCTCCTAAACATATTTTTCAGAGATTCTTTCAGATCCATTTCTGATATACAAAGATTATGCATTTGCCCCGAAAATTAGTAGTGGGACTAATACACCACCTTGGGTGTCATAGTCCTCCATAGCACATTTTGGAAGCTTCTTTGCATTTATGGAATCCTCACATCTCCAGACTTCCAAGGTACATATATCATATCTCCCTGTTGCATAATTTCATTATTTGTATACCTCATTTAGCTTGCATAACTAGGGTTTTTAGGTTGAATGTTCATTTGTCTTTTCCAAGCATTTTCTTGGTGATGAACCCATTTAAAGCTGAAAGAACCCCCCCCTAGGTCCTCCTCATTGTGAATTGACTCACCTTGTAAGGTTGTTAGTCAATCCAATTAGGACTTCTAGGACATTAATGAATGATAATATGAGAATAGTGGTGTTCTATGACCTAGGTTATAAAGCACCTATTTTTCCTATTAATCAACAAGATTATATCAATATTTATGATTTACATAGTAGATATATTATTGAAATTGGAGAGGTAGATCATCAGTCTTGAGTGTATAACTTTTCACATTTTTCTCCTATTATTTCTTTGGCTAATATACACACTCAATATTTTAGTGTGAAAACTTTATAGGACATGTAATATGGTCATTTAATTTTTGGTGTTCTTTCAAAAAATAAGGTTCTAGAGACATATGTTGATCATATCTCCTCCATCTATTATTGTTTCTAATGAGACTAGCATTGCTACACCATGGCCTCAAATAATTCAATGCACCATGAAATTCATCATATTCTAGACACAAATACTTGGGATGAGTATTTGAAAAATATTTATAGTTTATTTTGATTCTTATCTTTTAGACTCAAAGGAAATTGATGAGAATATTCATCTCCTCTATAAATTTATCTTTAATTGAGTTGCATCATCTTCTCTGGATGTCATGAGGTCACATTTAGAACCTTATTATTTCCCTACATAATTTTTCAAAGTTTTACATTACTATAGAGACCCTTGAGAAACATTTGAACAAGGCATATTCATCTTTGAATAATATTCTAGGTACAAACATTTCCACTAGGTTCTAGATAGTCACTTTCATCAATATGGCCTAGAAAACCTAACTTGTTTGTGATAGCTTTTGGAATTGACATGGGGACACTTGATAAAAGAGTACACAAAACTTGATATTTATTCCCTCATATTACTTTTAGGGATTGGAAGACATCATGGTTTTCTTTCATCCTAAGGGGAGGAATGTTGTTCAATGATTTTAGATCATCTTTAGTATCTATTGTTGAGCATCTACCATCAATTTAGGAGATTCTACTTTTGGTACCTTGCATGCTCTCTTTTCTTCTCTTATGAGGGAATTTTTTCCTTGCATGATATTTTTTCCTTTTCATACTTCTGGAGGGAAATCTTATATTTTTTCTTTTGGAGAGGGGCTTTTTATAACTATTTTTCTCCTTCCTCAATGTGACATATTTATTTTTAGATATGTACCTATCATGGACTCATTGGCAAGACCTAGTTTTTGCATATTTTCTCATTCTTCTCAAGTTGCACTTAAGTCTAGCGGTGTTTGTGTGAATGTGGTATTTTACCTTGCTAATTTATCTCTTTGGTCCAATTCACACTAGTTTACCTAGGTCACTATCACATTATGTATAATGTCATAAGATTAAGGCATATTTCATATTATTGCATTTTCTTGTCCCGTTGGCTTATATAACAAATGGGCTCTTCTTATAATATAAATTCATGTTATATATGTCATATCTATGTATACATATTGTGTGCACTTGTATCTTTTAATATGATATAATTATTCTCTTATGTAAATGGTTTCTCTTGTGATATCATTAAACTCTTAGATCTTTGGTGACTATCTACATAGCCAAATCTTGTATGGTATAGAGTATTCTATACCAAATCCTATAGTACCTCATTTTTTATGTGATCATTTAGACCTTGTGGATACAATTCATTCAAACTTTATTTTGTAACATGCTTCACTCTCAAAGACAATGTTTAGAATTATTGAGTATTTTCCTTGATTAGACATTCTTACTTTAATTTGGTGATCTACTTTAAGTAGTTATCCATAATACCATTCCCATAGTGTTGAGATTTATTCTTGTAACATATACCATGCAGCAACATATCCCTTCACTTTCTTCTCATTATGTTGTTCAGAGCTTGTGTACCTTTTCCATTGATGTTAGAGGGGGAGAAGAGCAACGTGAAAAACCTTTGAGGTAGAAAATGGGAGAAGAGTAATGTAAGAGGGAGAAGAACTATTTGATAAGATTTAGTAGTGTTGATGGTATTTTTCACAACATATGTTGCCATCAACACCAAAGGGGGAGATTGTTGGATGTTGTGGTTGTGTTTCTAATATGTGGTTATCATTGATGTCGACACTATTAACATTGATGATTCTGAAGGCTGTATATGTCAAGGATATTCAGAAAAATAGAATAAATATGTTGTAGGCAGTATGTGAAGTTGTGTTCATCAAAATGGCGGAAAGTTATATAGGTTGGTAATCATAAGTCACACTTAAAAGGGTTTGTTGTTGAGACTACTTAGTATATTGTTCAAAAGTTTTAGATGTGCACATCAAGATTAGAGAGAGTTATGAGTTTTTGAGTTCCTACAGTTATTTTGGTACTATAGCAACTATTTTTGGAAGAAGAGAATGCAATTTTGGTAAATTGAGTTGTTACGTATGCTCTTGATACATTCAATTTTGTTTCTAGATCATTCTCTATCATTGTGGTACATCCACGTTGATCGGTGTGCTTGTGATCAAAATTTTTTCCTTGGTGTGTTCAATTTTTCATGTTCTTGGATGACATGATGGTGGTAGTGTGTTGTGGATCCTTGTGAATTAATATTTTATTGCTTGGCTTGATCGAGGATGTTGATTTAGGTCTTCATTATGATGTGATCAACTTAGGTTGGTGTACATTGAGATTTGTTCATGAATTGGGCCAACAGTTTGTAATTCATTTATTATTTATTTGTGGCCAACAGAGTTGTTGATGTAATTTCATGTAGCAGATATATAAGAGCAACCGTTTCTTCATTTTGAAGTGTGTGGTTTGTTCTCGGTGAGTGTATGTGAAGTGTTAATGTGAAATGTGTGAACAAAGATCGAATCATTCATTTTTAGAGTAGAGTGTGAAGAATATTGAGCGAAGTGTGAAAATTTTTTTCTATGCCTAACCGAAACTATCATCAGGATTTTGTAGAAGCTAATTTCTTAGTTCAACCTCATCAGATGGATTTAATCTGATTGTTTTATGCAAGGAAGTGAACCTTCCCTTTGAGTAGTGAGCTCTAGGCAGTGTGCATGAATGCATGTTCATTCCTTATTCATTTTTCATTATACTTCTAATAGGGTATAATCTTGTGGACTAACATCCACCGTGGTTTTTCCCTTAACAAGGTTTCCATGTCTAAAATATTGGTGTTCATGTGTTTCTGATGTGTTGTTGATTCATGCTTTCACTATTAATTATCAGATCTGAGATTAAAGGTTGATAAAGGTTAAATAAGTTTAAATTCTATAACAACTAATTCACCCCCCCTCTTAGTTGTCTATCCTTGTTTTTTCATCAACTGGTATCAGATCAGGTTCCTCTAAAGAAGTTTAATAGCTTGAGGTGATCTGAGATGGCATCATACAAGAAGGATAGTCCCAGATTCGATGGTACAAATTTCTTTTTGTGGAAGGTCAGAATTGAGTGTCCTTTGAAGTGAATTGGTGAACCTTTCTAGAACATTCCAAATAACAAATATAATATTCCTCATAATGGTCCCTCTACTCTTGATGAGATCAAAGAAGTTGAAACTAATATCAAGTCTATAGAAGCATTACTAAGTGATTTGATAGATTCTGAGATGATAAATGTAATAGGTCTAAAGACATCACATGAGATCTGGAAGAAATTAGAGACATTTTATGAAGGAGATGCACAAGTGAAGATTGCTAAGCTAACAAGTCTAAAAGGCAAGTGGGAGAATTTGAAGATGAGTGAAGATGAAAACATTGCTGATTTCATGCAGAAGGTAAATGAACTAGTAATGGGTATTAGATGTGTTGGTGGAATTATGGAAGAAGATGAGATTGTGGCTAAAGTGCTTAGATCAGTGCCTACTTCTTACAAAACAAAAGCTCATGCTATTGAATAACTCAAGACAGTAACAAATTTGGCAAGAGACATGTTGATTGGTAAACTAGTTGCCTTTGAGTTGAGTGAATTTGGTGAGTCTACTCCTAAGATAGAATCTACATTCAAATCTACTGTATTCGAAAAAAGGCAACAAAGATATGATCCAGGAGAAATTTCCATAAAATCATTCAAATAAGAAGATGATATGAAACAAATTGAAGATGAAGAAAGAGAGCTAGAAGAGCTGGAAGCATTGATTATCAAAAGAGAATCTCGAGGACATGGTAAGTACAAAGGGAAGTTTCCTATTAAATGTTTCTCTTGCAGTAAGATAAGTCATTTTGCATCAAGTTGTTCTAAAAGAGTTTCTAAGTATAAACCTGACAAGTCTAGATTTCAAATTAAATGCTATTATGCTGAAGAAGGTGTTATTGATGATGAATCTAATAAATAAATTGGAAATGAAGATGGATGGATATTCATTGCTATCAAGGAAACTAGTACGGTATCTATTGAATTTGCTAGTGACAAGAATATTGAGAAATCTCTTGCAGACAAAATAGATGAAAAACATGAGTGAGTGATTGATAGTGGATGCTCAGATCATATGACTGGTGACAAAATCAAGTTTCTAAGCTTGGAGAAGTATGACAGTGGTGTTGTAAGATTTGGAGATAACAATGCTGGTGCGATTTGTCATAGAGGCACTATTTCTCTTGGTGGTAAATACAATATTGATGATGTCCTTTATGTTGAAGGATTGAAGCATAATTTGTTGAGTGTTGGATAGATGGTAGACAAGGGATATAATATTTATTTCAAATATGGTAAGTGCAGGATATTGGGAAGTTCTGAAAATGTAATTGCTTCAGGTATAAAGACAAGATGTAATATTTTTCACCTAAGTGTTGCTAGTGAAAGTTGTTTAATTGCTCAAGTTGATGTATGCTAGTTATGGCATAGGAGATTGTTTCATGTGAATTTTGGTAACATTGTCAAAGTAAGATCCACACAAGCAATCAGAGATCTACCTAAGTTAGTAAATCCTACTAACACTATATGCAAGGAATGTCAGATGGGAAAGCAGACAAATTTTTTTTTGGAGGAAACAACATCATTCTAATGGTATACTAGAGTTGGTAGATACTGATCTATGTGGTCCATCTAGAATCAAAAGTCTACAAGGTGAAAGGTAATTTATGTTTCTTATTGATGATTACTCTAGGATGATATGTGTTGCTTTCTTGAGAGAAAAATATGAAGCACTAGAAAAGTTTAAATGTTTCAAAGCTATGGCAGAAAATGAGACAGGTTTGAAGGTCAAATGCTTAAGATCAGACAAAGGTGGTGAATTCACTTCCTAAGAGTTCAATTCATTTTGTGAAGAGCATGGAATCAAAAGACAGTTATTTACTCCGTGGACCTCCCAACAGAACAAATTTCTTGAAAGAAAGAATATAACAATTTTGGATGCTGCTAGAACTATGATGTTGGAAGGAAATGTTCCTCATATCTACTGGAGAGAAGTTGTAAGCACTATTGTATACACTATCAATTGGGTAAATGTTGATGATAACTCTATTTAGACTCCTTTTGAGTTGTGGTTTGGTTATAATCCTATTGTTAATTATGGGTATGTGAAGGATCATGATGGACCAAAAAAGTGGTGATATCTAAGTGATATGATGGCCCACGTGGTTGATGACCTTTTTTTACCCAAAATTGATGAAACGAAAAGGGTTTTTAAAGGAGATTCTCAGCTTTCCACCAATATATATTATTCTTTACTTTGAATTTAATAAATTATTATTATTCATTTTCTATTTGAATTACGACTAAAGTCCTGATTGATAGGCTGATTGAAAAACATCTATAACTTTGAAACGGTATCACATTTTTTGAATCTGAAACATGCATCACATTCTATGCTTTGCATACTAGAGGATTAAAAGAAATGAATTTCATGAAGTTTTGACCAAGTTAAGGTGGTTAGACATACGAGTTTTTATATTTTTTAAAATTTGTAATAAAAAAATCATAATTAATTATTTACTTGGAAAAAAATGCAAAACAATATGTATCACATCAAGACATGAGTCCCCTACTTATATCTAAAATATTATTAAAAAATATGATCATTTAATTGTGGTTAGGGTGGTTAGATAGACACCTACTTCTTATTTTTTCCCTAAAATTTAAGTAGTACTGCATTGAAATTTCAAATTTTCACCAGATATATATATATTTTTTAAATAAACCTAGTAGTTTAGAAACTACATTCAATTTTCTACAGATTATATTATTACATATTTTTGAAATAATATAGATAACTTATTCAAATTTTTACATCAAGTTGCCTAACTCTGATTTTCTGAATTTTATTGCCACTTAAGGGCCTATTTTTTCCATGATGATCCTACACATACCCATATTTCAAAATCTTTGGAAGTAGATGTTATATCAAAAGAAATGAAGATATTGGCAAGTTTGATGCTAGAAGTGATGAAGGAATCTTTCTGGGTTACTCTACTAAAAGCAAAGCTTACCAGTGCTACAATAGAATATTGAAGAAAATGGTTGAAAGTGAAAATGTTAGAGTTGATGAAGACACTGTTAGATCATCTAGATATTGTGGATATGATTTAGATGATCAACAAGATAGTACAAATAATGGAAAGAATGTGCTGACATAGAATCAAGAGAATCATGAAGGAGAAGCTAGTGGAAGTGCAAAAAAGGGAACAAAAGAACCAAAAGTCAGAGAGAATCCTAAAGTCCCAAGGTATGTATAGTTAAATCACTCTGAAAATCAGATTATAGGAGACAAGAACAAAGGTGTGTAGACTAGAAGAAAAATTGTAGAAGAGTATTGCTTGATTTCCAAGACTAAACCTAGCAATGTCAATGAAGCATGTAAAGATGAATACTGGATGGAAGCAATGAAGGAAGAACTAATGCAGATAGAGAAAAATGATACATGGATTCTTGTTCCCAGACCTCAAGATAAAAATGTGACTGGAACCAAATGGGTCTTTTAGAATAAGCTAAATGAACAAGGTGAAGTGGTTAGAAATAAAGCAAGACTGGTATGTAAAGGGTATTCACAGATGGAAGGTATTGATTTTGAAGAAACCTTTGCCCTTGTTGCTAGAATTGAAATTTTAAGGTTGTGTCTTACTTATGCTACTTTCAAAAAATTACAAAGTCTATCAAATGGATGTGAAGTCAACATTTTGGAATGGTGAATTAGAAGAAGTTTATGTTGAGTAGACGAATGCATTTCAATTGATCGATGAAAAGGACATGGTTTGTCGATTGAAGAAAGAACTATATGGACTCAAACAAGCCCCTAGATCCTAGTATGCAAGACTAGATAAAAAAAATTTGAAGCTTAGATTCAATAAAGATACTACTGACAACAATCTGTATTTCAAGATGGATCAGGATAAAGAGTTGATTATTGAAGTTTTTGTTGATGACATTATTTTTTAAGGTGATGATGACTTATGTATGAAGTTTGTTGGTGAGATGAAAAGTGAATTTGAGAGGTCAATGATTGGTGGATTACTCTATTTGACTTAGACCAAACCAAAAATTATGAATGTTGTATGTATGGTTGCTAGATATCAAGATGATCCAAAGGAATCACATGTGACTACAATAAAGATAATTTTTAGATATTTAAAACCAACAATTGATTTTGATCTTTTGTATCCTAAGGATGATGATCTTACTCTGAGTTCCTTTACAAATGTAGATTCGGTAGGAGATGTGGATGATAGGAAAAGTACAAGTGGTGGTGCGTTATTCTTGAGGAAGAAGTTAGTGTCTTGGCTAAGTAAAAAGTAGAATTCGATTTCCTTATCTACTATTGAGGCAGAATATATTGTTGCTACAAACAAATGTACTCAAGTAATGTGGATGAAGCAGATGCTGAGAGATATCATAATTGAGTATAATGAGCCTATTGCTATATTTTGTGATAACTCAAGTGACATAAACATTTCCAAGAATCTGGTGTTACATTCAAAAAAAAAAACATATATCTATCAAGTATCACTTTTTGAGAGACAAAGTGAGTGATAAAGAAGTCACATTGGAATATGTGCCCACTAAGGAACAAATTGTAGATATATCTCTACTAAACTATTACCTAAGAATAATTTTGAGTATCTCAGAGGCAAGTTAGGGGTGATTTACCCTCCTAATCTGAAATAAGATGCAAGTCTTTGCATCAATTAGTGCACTCATAGTCATATCTTGTTTCAGATTGATGTTGTGGTGGTTTCTACTCAGGGGGAATAGTCAAATGATTAAAATATATTGTTTAGAGCTTGTGTACCTTTGCCATTTATTTCAAATGGGGAGAAGAGTAATGTGAAAAACCTTTGAGGTAGAAAATGGGAGAAGAGTAATGCAAGAGGGAGAAGAACTATTTGAGAAGAGTTAGTTGTGTTCATGGTATTTTTCACATCATGTGTTGCCATTATTGCCAAAGGGGGATATTGTTGGATGTTGTGGTTATGTTGTTAATATGTTGTTTTCATTGATTTCAACACTATTATCATTGATGATTTTGAAGGTCATCTATGTCAAGGATATTGAGAAAATTAGAATAAATATGTTGCAGGCAGTCTGTGAAGCTGTGTTCATCAGAATGGTGGAAAGTACTGTAAGTTGGTAATCAGAAGTTGAGCTTAAAAGGGTTTGTTGTTGAGCCTACCTAGTATGTTTTCCAAAATTTTTAGAGGTGTGCATCAAGATTGGAGAGAGTTATAATTTTTTGAGTTCCTTTAGTTATTCTGGTACTATAGCGGGTGTTTCTGGAAGAAGAGAATGCAATTCTTGTAAATTGGGATTTTGTGTATTCTCCTGAGATGTACAGTGATGTTTCTAGATCATGCTCTATCATTGTGGTATGTCAGCATTGATCGATGTGCTCATGATCAAATATTTTTCCTTGGCCAACATAATGGCGGTAGCATGTTGTAGATCCTTATGGATTAATATTTTATTGGTTGGCATGTTCGAGGATGTTGATTTAGGTCTTCATTATGATGTGACTGACTTAGGTTGTTGTGCATTGAGATTTGTTTACGAAATTGACCGACAATTTGTAATTCATTTATTATTTATTTTTGGTTGACTGAGTTGTTGATGTAATTTCATGTAGCAGATATATAAGAGAAACTGTTTCTTCATTTTCAAGTGTGTGGTGTATGCTCGGTGAATGAAAAATGAGTGAATAAAGATTAGATCATTCATTTTCAAAGTAGAGAGTGAAAAAGATTGAATGAAGTGTGAAGAAGTGTTTTTGTGCCTAACCAAAACTGTCATCAGGCTTTTGTAGAAGCTAATTTCTTAGTTCAACCTCATCAGAGGGATTTAATTTGATTGATTTATGTAAGGCAGTGAGTCTTCCCTTTGAGCAGTGAGCTCTAGGCAGTGTGTCTGAATGCATGTGCATTCCTTATTCATTTTTCATTATACTTCCAATAGGGTATAATCTTGTGGACTAACATCCACCATGAAATTTCCCCTAATAGGTTTTCCATGTATAAAATCTTAGTGTTCATGTGTTTCTGATGTGTTGTTGATTCATGCTTTCATTGTTAATTATCAGATTTGAGATTAAAGGTTGATAAAGGTTAAATAAGTTTAAATTGTGTAACAACTGATTCACCCCCATCTCAGTTGTCTATCCTTTTTTTTCCAAGAATAATTTCAAGGTAGAGGTGCAGGCTCCGCATAGGATAGAGCAAAGGCACATCTTGACCCACAATGACTAGCAATATGAGAATTGGCTAGAAAAATTTATGAGATTGTGGCTATCCATTATATTGTGAAGGAAAATGTTCATGTCAAGACACTACATTTGATTAGTTCCTTGACCCAAGGAATCATACAACATGCCAGTATTATAGTACAGGGTGAGTGGGGCAAGTCTTTAGGAAATAGAGATCCATCTCATATTTGTCAAGTTTGTGGGACACCTTGTGATTAAGACCCCAAACATAGTTAGGATGTAGGTGTGTAGGATACATCTACAACTGATCAGATGGTGATGATAGATGCCCTCCTTAATGAAGCATTCAAACTTGATAGTTAAGTAAATGTTAGCAAGTTCATTAAATTTAATTTATTAAATTTTATTTTTGAAATGCAAGATTAAATAAATTAGTTTAATAATTATTATAATGAAATTTCAGGATCATAGCATTCATTCAATTATCAATGGTCCTTCACCTCTTTTTTACGCGATGGCATGTATTGTCGAGGTATGTAACTAGTAAATAATTATAAATATTACCTAATAATAGCATTATTATATGAATAGTATTCTTATATCTGATTTTGGATGTTGAACAAGTTAATCTTGGAGATTTTCCAGCAACACTTCCCGGTGGAGGTGGACATCGAATCTTCACTCAGGTAATAAAATAAAGAGTTTAACTAATGAATTGTAGAAAATAGATTTTTGTAGGTTATATTTATATCTCTGATTACATTTGATTGCACATCTTTCAAACTCAAAGCATTATTTCACATTGCACAACTAATATATAGATGATGATAGATGACAAAATTTAAATTATGATATAGTTTTTTATAAATTCAACATAAATAATGTAATTACTTCACATTGTACAACTAATGACTAGGATCAAATTTCGATTATATTTTCTTGTCATGGAATTCCATGAGACTACATTTCTTTGAGGTTATTTTTCAAATAGTTCACTGGCTTATCGATGCTATGGATGCTTGGAAAAACTCTATTAAAGCGTAATAGTAAGCTATAGCATAAACAAGGTAGTGAACTATTTGAAAAAATGCCTCAAAGAAATGTGGTATCATGGGAAATCCATCAGCATGAAACCAAATTTCTTTGAGGTATTTTTTCAAACAACTCACGACATTGTCTATGTTACCACATTTTCAATACATGTCTACCAAAACATTTTATCAAATAGTTCACTGCCTTGCTGATATGGCTAAAAGCCTAAAATAGGTTCTTTTGAACAAACTATGGATGCTTGGAAAAATTATATCAAAGTATAATAGTAAGAAAGACCATAGAAAAGGCAATGACCTATTTTTAACCATGAGACCATATTTCTTTGAGGCATTTTAAAAAAAAATTCACTACCTTGTCTATGATACCACATTTTCCATACATGTCTACCAAAACATTTTATCAAAGTACACTCAATTTGTTTCAAACAATTCATTGCCTTGTCTATGCTACCATATTTTTCATACATGTCCACAAAAGTACTCAATTTATTTTTTAATATCTCATACATTGTAAGGCATGACCTATATCACTATTCTAGTTTTCGTAATTGAATAATGTTGTTTTATTTTTAGATGATGCAAGTGGAGACACCTTCTGATGTTCATAGTGCAATGGAGTGTGGTGTGTCTTTGGAAATAGATAACTTGATGCCTTTGACAATGGTATGAGGTAGATTAGTAAATTCAAATTACATTCATTGTTATATTTGTTTATTATTAAAAAATCAAATCATTATTGACTTGTAGTTTAATTTCTATCTAGATGGTTTATGTAGGACTTTGGAACAACACAACTTGAGCACATGGTGGATGTCTTGATTGAGGAGATAGATCATCTAAGGGTAGTAAATGATTATTTTGTTAAATATTTCATTTTATATAATGTAATTTCTATATATTAATGTTTATACTTTTTATTGTAACAAGTAATGCTCCATGAAGAACTAAATAGGAGGATCAACCCTTGAGTTTGAAGTATACTTGTTTCATGTGCATATCCATCCCACTAGTGATCAAAGGCCACTTGTGATCTATTTTCTTCACCTCGAGGAGAATGAGTTTTATCGGGGTCCTTTGTTGTATGTCTATATGGCATTTTTTGACATATATTTTGTATTGCATATACTTGACATTGTATGCCTATATGCCATTCTTGTAAGCCTATATGGCTATTTTGTATATATATTATACTTATATCGACATATATTGATGTATGCCTATATGGCTACTTGGTTAAAACACATGTTTTTTTATTGATGGTGTCGATATTTACATTATAAATCCATGTTTCAATGGATATTTGTAGATGGTTTACTTCAAATTTTTAAAATATAAGTGTATTACATCCATTATTCCTTTATATTATTGTAAATATATAAAGTTTGAACATTATGCACTCTTCCTTTATGAAGTTCAAAATCCAAGTGTTAATGTGTATGCTTCATGCTTCCTATGTAGACTTCATGTATTATGGGCATTCACATGTATGCTTCATGTTTTCTATGTATACTGCTTTTGTTCACATGTTTTCTTCATGCTTCATATGTATACTTCATGTATTACATGTATGCTTCATGCTTCTTGTGGATACTTCATGTGTTCACGTGTATGCTTCATGATTCCTATGGATACTTCATGTATTCACATGTATGCTTCAAGCTTCATGTATTCACTTGTATGCTTCATGCTTCTTGTGTATACTTCATGTGTTCATGTGTATGCTTCATGCTTTGTGTGTATACTTTATGTGTTCATGTGTATGCTTCATGCTTCCTATGTATACTTCATGTATAATGTGTATTCACGTGTATGCTTCATGATTCATGTGTATAATTCATGTGTTCATGTGTATGCTTCATGCTTCCTATGTATACTTCATGTACTACATGTATTCACATGTACATTTCATGCTTCTTGTGTATACTTCACGTATTACTTTTATTCACGTGTATGCCTCATACTTCATGTATTACATATATCTATTTATTTGCTTAATGACCAGATGTATCTTCAACAAGATTACTCCATGTGTATTTATGATTACATTATGTTTAGAAATTATGAAAATATTAAAAACGTTGTTTGTCAAAATGTTTTCTAGGTTGATAAAAATTAACATAAAAGGGAGAGCATTTCATTTTAGAAAGACATCCATAACATCATTAAATAATTTAATTAAGAATAGAACCATAGGAAATATTGCAAATAAATAAATTTAGGTTCTCACGAATAGTGATGATATGGTAAATAGGTTGTGACTTCTCAAAGGTGAAAATTTGTGACCCTTTGATTAGGAAAGACTATGTCCCTTTTATAATGAAGGATGGTGACCATGCCTTGCATTGATTTTCCCACCTAGACATGTTGGTGCTAATAGTTTGTCTCCATGAAGAAAAAAATAAAAAGTAGCCTACCTTGCAACTTTACACTACATGCATCTGACAATTTTTGTGGCATTAAAAAATATTTCACCATGGGAAAGCAAATTAGAGATATCGAAAAACAAGAGATATTATTGTAGAGGGGCCCTACGTGATCTTGTAACTTCAGAAAAATGTTTCTAACTGCCACAATTTTTAAGTAAAACCCCGTCAAAGTTTGCTACCTTTTTTCACTTTGGTCTCTTAAGAGATATCGTTGATGCAATGTACCTTGGATTGTTTCAACATGTTTGGGTGAAAAATAGGACCTTTCCTAGGGTAAACATACCCAACCAGATGTGTTGGAACTATTGTTTTAGTTGCACAATGACATATTGAAAATTACACCACCTTGCAACTTTACACTGAATGTGTTTAACACTTTTTCCATCAACTAAACACTGGACACCATGGGAAAACAACTTGGAGATATCAAAAAATAATATTTTATTGTAGAGGGGACCTACATGGTCATGCACCTTTATACAAAATATTTATAAGTGTCGTGGTTTTCAAGCAACACCTAGTCAAAGTTTTCTTCCTTTTTTCACTTTGGTCTCTTAAGAGATATCACTGATGTAGTGTAGCTTAGATTGTTTCGGCATGTTTGGGTGGGAAACAAGACCTTTCCTAACATAAACCTACATGTTCAGACATGTTGGAACTATCAATTTGATTGCATGATGAACATAACAAAAATTACACCACCTTGCAACTTTACAGTACATGTATTTGACACTTTTTCCATCAACTGAAAACTGGACACCACGAGAAAACAAATTAGAGATGAACCACCAAAAATGAAATTTAGGGAAAGAGGATTCCCCAATAGGCCCCTAGGGTTTTCCACCTAGGAGTTGGCTGGTTCAATGCCTCTTTCACACTAATTATTCTTGGTGTTCATTCAATATTAGGGGTTGAATAAGGGTGTGTTGTGTGTGGTAGAGTGTGTCTAAATGCTTCTAACTACTGAAATGGAACTAACTATGAAATGTAAACTAATAGAATGCAAATGTATTTAAAGCACTATGAAAAATGACCTAAAATGCTAGAAAACTATAACCTAACTAAAGAAGGAAAAGGTGGTGCACCTGGAAACTAAAGGTTGTTCAAGAGGAGCCTTGGAATCTTCTAGATTTTTCTATTGATGTTGACTAAGAAACTTACACCAGGTTGGGTGACTTAGTCTTCCTCTCAGGAAACTTTGTTGAAATAGGTTTTTGGTAAATGGGTATCTAGAAACACAAAAACCACTTTTCAGGCCTTGTATATGGACTAATTTTCCAATGATGGTGACTTAGTCCACCTAGAGCTTTCGAGAGTCTCGAGGCTAGAATCTATAAGTACCCACTTGTACTTCTATTTTTGATAGAGACTCATGTACGAATCTTGAGAATTCCAATTACAAGTGTCTTAAAGCTACTTTTTGGTTTGTTGATTTGGAATGATGACACCTTTCTAATACCTTACTCTTTGACTAATTTGCATACAAACCTACAAAATCACACATGCAAAGAGGGAAAAAAGGGTAGGGTTAGAGAATAGGGGTTTGCCTTAGTCAAAACCCATGTTGGTAATCAAACCCAAATTAAATAGAATAAAAAGGGAAAGACGATTGAATAAAATGCAAGTACAACAACTCACCAAGCCCTTGTTGAAGAATTATGAAGCTATGCAAGAACCAATTCCAATGGATGTTGCTTGAAGTGCTTAGAGTGCTTGAATGGTTTATGCTTGCTTGAGAAGGTAGATTGCAAATGTTGAATGAGTTGAGGGGGGAATGAAGAGAAAACCCTTATTTATACATTTTATGCCTTAATTCCCTAAAAATAATACATCACAGGTCGACCTTAGGGTTTTTGAGACAAAATACTACTAGAAATTTGACTTAATTTTGATTTTTATGCCAAATGGGACTAAGTTTCCCAATGTGGTGACTTAGTCCACTTGGAAAAATTCAAGTGGTTATCAGTATTTAAATGGTGATTAATGATGTTTAACAAGGCTGTCTACCAAAACACACTTAAGTCAGGCCTATAAGTACATTAAGGGGCCAGTTTTTCATAAGAAAGGGTTAATTTAGTGATGACAAGCCTAGGAAAGTGTGAAGATGTGTTACAACATCTTAAAAAACTTTGAAATAAGGCTTGGTAGGGGTAAAAAGGGGTTGTTTAGATGAATTATGGTGAAAAGGTCTTAGAGAAGTGGGAAGATGTATTACAACACTTCACAACACCTTTGCAAGACACTGTTAGGTTGTTATTGATTTACAAGCGTTTAAGGCCTAATGTGAATGTGTTGGCTACATTACAACATTAGTTCTAAGAAAAATTAGGACAAAATCTAAGGGAAAAGGCCCAAATGAGTGAAAAGTATCAAGGCTACACTTTTTTACGACACAAGAGATATCAAAAAATGAGAGAGCTTATTAAAAAGAAGCCACATGTGATCCTATACCTTTAGATGAAATATTTCTAAGCACCATGGTTTCCAAGTAACACCTCATGAAAGTTTGTTACCTTTTTGCTCTTTGGTCACTTAGGAGATATTGTTGGTGCAATGTAGCTCAAAATGTTCCAGAATGCAGGGGTATGAAAAAGGACCTTGCCTAATGTAAACCTACCCATACGAATACATTGGAACTATCAATTTGGTTGCACAATGAACCTAATGGAAATTACACCACCTTGCAACTTTACATTGCATGCATTTGGCACTTTTTCCATCAATTGGAAACTAGAAACCACAAGAAAATGACTCAAAGATATCAAAAATTGAGAGAGGTTATTGTAGAGAAGCCCTACATGATCTTTTACCTTCAGATAAAATATTTCTAAGTGCCACGATTACCGAGTAACATCTAATCAAATTTTGCTATCTTTTTGTACTTTGGTCTCTTAAGAGATACAGACAATGCAATGTAGCTCAAAATGTTCTGGCATGTAGAGGTGTTAAACAAGACCTTTCCTAGTGTAAACCCACCCATCCAAATGCATTGGAACTATTGATTTGGTCTCAAAATAAACAAAGAAGAATTTACATAGGAAACTTCCTCAAATTTTGATATTTGAATAGGCTAAATAAAGGATCATTATATTGCTAAATTGAACATTTCCTAATTGAGCCCATAGGTGCTAATATCAGCCTTCAACTTGGGAATTCCATAAAATTATTGCAAATTCTGATTTTTAATCTCTCCATGCACCCTCCTTCATACGAGAAACCTTCCATTAATGTCTTTATTTTCTCAACTTCATACTTTTAGATTGCAACTCTCTCTCAACAACATTAACCTCCTTTTCTTTGATGATAAAATATCCTTTTTATCTTTTAATTCCTTTTCTAAGTGGTTAATTTTAGTCTTCGGTTGTTTTTCTTCAATTTCAAGAATCTTTAAATTCATCTATTTCCAGTTATATTTTCTCCATGGAAGTCTTAAGTTCAAGAATCTTTGAATTCATTTGTTCAAATCCACCTATAACATCATCTCTCACTTTATTTTCCTACACAAATTCTTATGAAAAACAACACCTTTTGATTTTATCCATTGTCAATTTCCCATTATACATACTGCAAACACACCTTCCTCAATTTCTCAAGAGAAGAAATAATCTCATTCACTTTGGAGTACTTCTTTTCAAGTGTTTTTAGAGTAGATCCCATTTTCATTTCATGCATTCTAATACTTGTTACTCCATTTATGCATTGTAATTTTCCTATTGCACATACTACACATCCACCTTCCTTATCTTCTCAAGAGTAGGAATAATCTCTTCAATCAATACATTATCTATCTCATTCAATTTGATTTGATTCTTTTCAAGTGTTTTCTAGTTGATTCCTTTTTCATTTCCATAGTGTAGAAAATTGTATCCCTTTAGATTTTCACACCCAATTAGGAATTAAATATTAAAATGAACTTAATTATGCCTTAATTTAGTGTTGTAATATGTATTTTACATATTAACATTAATTTTAGGGACCTATTAATTACAATGGACTTAATTGTGTCTTATTTTTAGTGTTGTAAAGTGTAACTCTTTACACTTTAACACTTATTTAGGGACCCCTTAATTAATTAAGTTAATTTTCTTTACTTGGCCCCTTTAATTCAAATCCAGGCCTAATTAATTAAATTTTTGAAGAAGAAAACTTGACATTCATTAATACCTAAATATAACACTTCCCATTGAGAAATGTGTGTCCTAGGTGAGTGACCTAGGACCCATTTTCCCATGGGCGAATGGGTCCTCACTTAGACATAGGACCTAAATTTAGATTATTTTTTTGGTGGTATTTTAACATATTCAAACTTGTATTCACATGTTGGCTTATGTAATTTGAATCTCACTAAATTAATGTTACATACCTATAAATATAAGGTCATATCACTATTTTTCATCTAATTTTTCAAGCGTTCAATTACAACAACTAAAGTTTATGATTTCAAGAGAATTTCAAGGAATTCAAGAGTAGATTTAGTAAAGAACTATTACAGAAATCAAGATCCAATTGTCATGTCAAATTCTTCTTGCATCATGCATGATATTGGAGCTAATATGATGATGTAGGTTTCATGATCCATTCAAGCATTCAAGGCATTGTTTCAAATCAAGTTTCAAGATAAAGATCCACATCTAGTGAACCCACAAAAGTGATTTACAATTGGAGTGAGGAAGAAAAAGTTGAAAACAATGACCCCATGCAAAAAAAAAATCATTTTTGGGGTTCGAACGAACCCAAAAAGGGTTCAAGCGAACCCATTCAATGATCTTCCCACTATTCCTGCCAAAAAAACCAAAGGAAACCCTTTTTGAAAGGGGGTTCCATCGAACCCCCCATTTCCTTCCTTCTCCCCCTTAGGCACCAAAAAAGTCCAGAATTTTGTGCTTCAAAGCTCAGGTTGAGGATGAAAATGGAGGATAATTCATAGACCCAACTGGGTGATAGTAGTTCTTGGAACAAGCTATCCAACAAATATAATTTTAATATGTTTTGGTTTTATTATGTATCTTTTTTAGTTTTATTAAACATAGGTTTTTCATTGAAAATCAAGCTCTCTATTCTACACATGTGGAAAAAAAGCAGATTATAAAAAAAAAATTAAAATATGAGTGCACCTGATATTGAAGTCTTTGATCCAACAAAAAAACTTGAATTTTGATACATACAAAAAACGTTACGTTCTATACGGTCTGCCTTTGTCTGAATTGTAATTGGTTTGAATTTGAAACTTGACTAAGGAAAAATATTCAATAAAAAACTATGAGACCAATTGGAAGCACTAGCTATCAGAGTTACAAATCTAAATTTGAAAGAATTAGAAATTTATCCATCATGGAAAAAAAGTTATGTTATATACGGTGACCATCACTCCTTAAAAATGATGTTTGCTGAAAAAAAAAGTTTTCGAAGGAGATTTTAAAAGAAGTGCAATCTGATTCCAAAAATTTTGAAAAAAAATATATTTAGAATCTATAGACAAAATTTCACAAATCACTAGTTTGCATCATCTTCAAATTTCTCATGATTTAGCCACTATATGTACATGAAAGTGAAGATTTAGTTATAAAAAAATATTTTAGTGTCCAGTTTGGCCAAAAATTATAAACCACTATTGTGGGATCACTGCATCCATTGAAGTCATTTCATGCAAGTTTTAGATCTACATTCCAAGGTTTACACAAGGATTTGGTGGAAGATATCTTTGAGAACTCGTCAAAGTTGCAAAATTTGTCACGAAAGTTGTCATCTCATGAAAACAGAATTAAATAATTTATTTTAGAATTTCCAAACCTAAAATCTAGGAAAACTGAGAGATTTAGATCTGTTTCATAGGCTCCCAAAAGTTAAAAACAAACCCTAAACAAAGACCCATTCACCCCTAGGCGAATGAGTCCCTAGTCAGCTTCAACAAAACACTTTTGGTGAATGGTACACATAATATTACCTCTCTCTAATCTACAATTTGATTTTTGGTTCCATCAGTATTGAGCTTAATATTCAAGATCCAATTTCTATCTTTCAGTTTGGGTTTTGTTTTCTATTTTGAATCTTTCTCCCCAAAGTGTTATTTTAATCAATACTACTATTCTTGCAAAAAAAGGAAATTAGTAGATTCACTCTTTGACTTGACTCACCTCAAGGTTGTTAGTCCTTTTATTGTGTGGATCTCATTTCCTAGTGAAATAATGTAAAATAAGCCTATCTACTATTATTTTGTTGAAACACCTTTTATTTTCAACCCAACTTATTTTTCTTTGTTTCATTTTGTCGAACCTAACTTTTGATCATTGCAAGTTTTTGATTTTAGAGTCCACTTTCACCCTAGATCTAGATTTTTCATTCATCTTCATTGCATTGCATTTAATTGAACCTCATTTAGGTTTTTTAACTTTCATTAACTTTTCATTTCATTTAGAGGTTTTAGAATTGCATCTTTACATTCTTGAAATATGAAAAATACAAAAAAAATAGTCATTTTGCAAATCATTTACATAGAATTACATCATCATTCACTTGGATTTTGAAAATTGAAACAAAATTTCACATCAAATTAGGTCTTGTAGTTTTTCATTTTGTCATAATTTTCATTTACATTTAACAAAAAATTCAAACTGTAACTTACTGTCTTAAATCAGAATATGGAAACAATTAGAATCAACTTAGAAATCTGCAAAAAACATTTAAAAAAACCCTAACCTAGGACCCATTCACCCCTAGGAAAATGAGTCCCTAATTAGGGTCATTTCATGATTATATGGGCACTAAAACATCTATTTTTTCATTCTACTTTGCTATTGTTTTTTTTTTGTTTTAGTTTGCAAAAAAATTGTTACTTGAAATTGATCATGCATTTATTTTTATTTGATAAATTTAGCACATAATACGATTTCAAAATTGCATTTACAAGACATTTTTTTTTAGGTTTTTACCTAGCAAAATAAAAAACCTATCTTGTTTGAAATCTAAAAATTGCATTACATTCTAAGTCATTGAATTGCATTTCATGCTCTTTCCATTTTGGGTTTACATTGAGTTTGTGAAACTTGCATGAGATTTACAACTTGGTGTCCTATTAGCAATATTATTGTGAGATGTAGTTTGAGACTCATGTCATCCCATGATCCACCATTCAACGTGAATCTTGGGTTCTCTAACTCTTTCACTAATAGTGTTGATAATAAACCCTCTATGGATCATAGTCTTCATACCTCATTTTGAATGACTTCCCTACCCATAAATAAAGTGCATGATGTTTGTAGTGTCCCACAAGAGAACATAATAAGGATAGATGAAGAAATAGAAAAATTGTAAAACTTTGTGAACTCTGAAAAACATTGCTAGTAGTGTCATTCCTACTTTAGATAATGTGAGGAAAATGCTTAAAAATGAACATGGAATAGAGATTGTGAGAATTCTAGCTCATATTATTGATCAAAACATCCCTGTCATGAATAGTTGTGCTCAAAATTTGGGGTATACTCAAATCCAAGGTGGAAATTTAATTCCTCCTTCTAAAACCCTCACTTATATTACTACATACACTAGTACTCATGTTACCACAACCATCCAACCTACTAGCAATGTCAACACTTCCTTAGGTATTTCCATTGGGAATCCTTCTAGCTTTTTGAATTCAAATCTCATATCTCCTCAACCATCCCCCCTCACAAATATAAAATTCACTTTCCCTCCACATAGATACACCAACCCACCTTATTCACCTCCATCTCACAATACCAACAATGATTCAATACTTAACACACTTTTTCAAAACATTTCATGCTCCAACAATAAATTTCCACCCTAAATCAAAAAAACAATGACCAACCTTCACAATACATCAAAACCAATCCCTTATCCTTGGAGATATTGAGAAAAAAAATGCCACAAGGTATAGAGTTTCCTAGGTTTGATAAATATGGTGGGAGAACAGATCCTATAAGTCATGTTTCCACTTAGAAAACCTTATGTAGTGACTTAATTTCTTAAGATAAACTCTTGGCTAAGCTATTCCTTTGATCCATGAAAGATGTTGATTTAGAGTGGTTTTTTTCCCTACCAAATAATTCAATCGATTCATTTAATAAACTTATTGATGCCTTTTACATCCACTTCCAAATTCACATGGGTCCCAAGATGACCTTAGCTGATTTTATGACATGTAAACAAAAGGTTGATGAAAAAGTCACCGATTTCATAGTGTGACATAAAATGCTTTATTCACAAATAAACATTAATATGCCTGATGTTGACCTTAAAAGAATGTTTATTTCCAATTTTCAAGATAAAATCCAAACTAAGCTTGAAATTTTGAGATTTCCTTCCTTTAGACAATTGTGTACAACCCTTCATGATTACAAGAATTCGGTTAGTAGTCATGAAGTGAAAACTCCCTCTAACCATCCTGAAAAGTTTGAATCCACACCTCAAACCAACTACCAGCCTTTCAAGAAACAAAACAAGGGATTTCTACACCTTAATCCCCCTCAATAAAATAAAAATATTGACACCCAAGTGGCTTCTATAAAGATGACAAAACCATATTTCTTTATGGATAGAAATAGACAATTTACACTTCTACTTGATACCCTTTATAATACCATGTTGCAGATCTTAGAAAAGAATTTGATTTCCTTACATCATGTTAGAGCTTGTAATTCTACAAAGACTTTACCTTCAAACTATAGACCAAATGCTTATTTCCATTTCCATTGACAAAAATGGACATGATACAAAACATTGTAAGCATCTTAAACATCTTGTGCAAGACCTCATTGAATCTAATCATATCCTAACTAGAGGTGTTAATGATCAAGGTAATAAGTCTGTAGCTCCTCCTAATCAAAACTTGAAAATGTTTACCAATCCTATGCCTAATAATAATACTTCCTTTGTTAAAGCTAGTGAAACAAATAATGATGTGATGAATGTGGACATGGATGATGAAAACACAAAAGAAAATAAGAACAACCTTATGAATGATTTGATTGCATTTATTGATGATAAACCTTGTAAGGGCCTAACTCAAATATTGCTTGACATTGCTTTCTCACAACAAGATATACTTAAACATGCACTAGATGGTCCTATTTACAAAGTTGGAAGAATCAATGACAAGCCTACTAATGGGATATTAATTGATCTCATCTGTGTAGAGAATGTGATCACTAAAGAATTCTTATTTGCACATGAGATTTATCAAGATATATATGAAAGATCGAAAGTATGGATAAAAATGCATATTGGTTTTATTTCCCTACAATTGGCTCGATAAATCTCCATCTAATTGTTGGAATAAAGGAATTAAATGTCTCATTCACCATCATCTCATCATCAAACCAATATTTCATGTGAAGTTAGGCTATCCATGGCTTCACTCCATGAATGTCATCCCATCGATTGTGCATAAATGTTTAAAATTTCCATTTGGCAATGAGATCTTTATTGTCCATCATAGTGGCTTTAATCATGTATCTTCCAATGTGGGAAATTTTCATTGGATTTATTATGGCCTGAGCCTATTGAACCTATTAGATCCATGAAGACTTCTTTTTAAAATCCTACCAAAATTTTAAGGCAAAGTGCGTAGCAGGATTATCCCTTAGCAATATTCCTCAACCCATGGTTGAGCCTCTTATCCTTGACAAAATCATGATTGAACCAAAAGCCCTTCCAAGTAGCCAAGACTAGCCTATGCAAAATCTATTACCTATTTCATACAAGATACCATGAGATAATCAAATAGAGCATGTTGTGCCTCCTAAAGTCAAACAAGTCTACAAAAATAAAGAGAAAGTGGTTGAACAACCTCCCATGGTTCCTTCCATTCCTCCCTTAAGGGAAGAAAAGAAACCCATGGTTGATAAACCCACTCCTACACAAACACAACTTGAAAATTGAATGAAAATAAATCATAATGCTATAGAGCATAGGTGTATATTTCGTGCTATTTCTCATTTGTTACAAGAAAAAGAAGAACATAACAACATAGAAAATAAAAATTCAAAACTTTCTAAAGCAATGCATGATACCTCTCCACCTTTCCACAAAATAAACAACAAACTTTTATGGATATTGTCACTAGACCTCCTATTGTGATATACTTGGATGATGATAATGAAATTGTAAAGATTGATGAACAAGTGCATAATTAGTTGAATTTAATGTTTTCAACCTATATGAGCTTAAACAATGACCCTCCTAATAAGAGTGTTGAACTTGGTGCTTGTCCTAGTTTGGTACTTGATGTTGTCCCTTTGGCTAGTTGTCCACCTTCCATATATACTGATGAAGATTGGGATGCGAACGATCTGCTATAGGTTGACTCACATGTGCCTTACTAGTCTTGTCTTTGTTTTATTTTTCATATTTCTTTATGTGATTGCATATGCATAATGTGATCCATCATACTAGTCTATTTTATGTATCTCTCTTCATGTGCATTCTTTTATTTATATCTACATTCTTCTATATGTCATAAACATTTATCTTTTCACTTGTCTTGTGTTTTCCTTTTGGGGATGATGCAAGGCGTCAAGATATTTAGATCTCTTCCATGTTGACCCAATTTTTTTCTTTGTTTTCACTCTTTACATGTCATTCTTCATGTTCTATGAGTATTTGGGGAATGATGATGTTTTTGAGCTCTATAATCATATTGTAGTAAAGATATACTGACCCCAAACCTGTGTATCCCTTATGTGTTTTCATTCTGGGGGTAACCCCTTCCTCTCTTTTTCATGATGTAGGTTCATTTGGGAACATATGACTTGGTATAGGGATTTTAAAATAATCTCCCATGTCTTCTTCATTGGCTACTTTAAAGAAAAAAATGCAAAACAATGGTAATAGCATTTTTTTTAAAGTGGGGCCATACATTGGCATCCTCGTGTTTCATTGTGCAATTTTATTTCTTCTTGTGATGCATCCTTTTCTTGGTGTTGTCATTGGGTTTGATGTTTTTCAAAAGCATGATATTTCTTAGCATATGGCTTTCCTCTTAGTGGTGATGCTATGTAATGTATTCCCTAAGTTTCAATTCTCTTATTCCTTGATTTGTTTTCTCTTGGAGACATTAGGCATGATGTTCCCTAAGAAGATACCTTACATGAACTAAGAAATATCACTTTTACTTGAATCATGTTCATTAGTGTTTAGCATAATACAACTTGTTAACCTTGTGAAGCTCGAACCGCTCCCTTCAAGGCCATAAAGTGTAACACACTTTTCTTTCTAGTGGATTGTTGCCCTTGTTCATAGGTGCTTAGCATAACAAGCTTGCTAGGCCTTATGAATCCCGAAGCCTTAGTTTTGTGGCACCCTATCGGAGTTGTTAGAGGGATAGCTTTGGTATGGTTAGTACAAAGAGAGCCTATAGACCTGGCATGACTTTCTCACTAAGCCACTTTCTTGGGGGCTCACCTAGTGGATGACCCGAGGTTTCATTAGCTCAGAGTGAGAACACATGTTATTTTTATAGTGGACATCAAGTTCTTGTGAATGTTCTTTGCACAAACAACTAAGATGTGTTCCACAACGCACTGGATAGTTAAGGATTGATCATCCCCCTTCTCTTAGACAAACGATGGATCTATGTGTTCCATATCACATTAGACAGTCGAAACTTGATCCACCTCCCTTTTCTTCTAGTCTTTAACTTTGTATGATTTAGTATCTTGGTCATTGTTGCCTACATATTTCATGAATGTCTACATTATTGTGACTTTGACATGACATCATCCTCTCACTAAAGCTAGGGCTAAATTTAGTGTAGAAAAATGTATCCCTTTACATTTTCAAACCTAATTAGGAATAAAATATCAATAAAAACTTAATTATGACTTAATTTAGTGTTGTAATATGTATTTTACATTTTCACATTAAGTTTAGGGCCCTAATAATTAAAATGGACTTAATTGTGACTTAATTTTAGTGTTGTAGAGTGTACCTATTTACACTTTCACACTAATTTAGGGGTCCCTTAATTAATTGAAGTTAATTTTCCTTAATTAGCCCCTTTAATTCAAGTCCAAGCCTAATTAATTACATTTTTTGAAGAGGAAAACCTAACATTCATTAAAATTCCTAAACATAACATTTCGTATTGAGCAATATATGTCCTACGTGAGTGACCTAGGACCCATTTGCCCGTGGGAAAATGGGTCCTCAACTAGACCTAGGACCTAAATTTAAATTATGTTTTTGGTGGTATTTTAACATATTCAAACTTGTATTTACATGTCGGCTTGTGTTATTTGAATTTCAGGAAATTAATGTTACATACCTATAAATATAAGGTCATTTCATTGTTTTTCATTTAAATTTTCAAGTGTTCAATCACAAGAGCTAAGGTTTATGATTTCAAGAGAATTTCAAGGCATTCAAGAGAAAATTTAGTGAAGAATTATTGCAGAAATAAAGATACAATTGTCATGTCAAATTCTTCTTGCATCATGCATGCTATTAGAGCTAATATGATGATGTGGGTTTCATGATCCATTCAAGCATTAAAGGAATTGCTTCAAATCAAGTTTCAAGATAAAGGTCCACATCCATTGAAGTCATTTCATGTAAGTTGTAGATCTACATTCCAAGGTTTATCCAAGAGTTTTGCGGGAGATATCTTGGAGATCTCTTGAAGACAAAAATTGGAGAACTTGTCAAAGTTGCAAAAGTTGTCAAGAAAGTTATCTCACAGAAAATCAATTACATAATTTAGTTTTGGCTTTCCAATTGTGAAACTTGGGAAAATTAAGAGATTTAGATATGTTACAAAGGATCCCAAAAGCTACAGACAAACCCTAAACCAGGACCCATTCACCGGGTTGGGAAAATGAGTCCTAGATCAACTTTAGCAGAGCACTTTTGGTGATAGGTACACTTCATCTTACCTCTCGTTGATCAACAATTTTATTTCTGGTTCTATTAGTATTGAGCTAAATCTACAAGATCCAGGTTTTAGAATGTGTATTGGGTTTGATTTGCTATTTTTAATCTTTCTCCTCAAAGTGTTGTTTAATGAAGACCCTCATCCTTGTAAAAAATGAAATCACAGATTCACCCTTTGAATTGACTCACATCAAGGTTGTTAGTATTTTCATTGTGTGGATCTCATTTCCTAATGAAATAAAGGAAATAGGGTCTATCTACTATTATTTTGTTGAATCCCCATTTTGTTTCAACCCAAGCTATTTTCTTTATTCAATTTCATACATTCTAGTACCTATTGCCTCTAGGTTTGGAATGTTGATGATGCATATACATTTCAAGATAAAACCTAAAAATCCTAAAGAACACTATTCTAACCCACAGCTATATTTTGATCACTAACAATCTTATGTTGAGATTAAAAAAATCCCGCCTAAACTCATATAGAGACTTGTCACTATACCTAAATGGATCTTGACAACACTTACACACCACTAAGGGAACCTGATCATGTCAGTTTTACTTGATAGTGTAGACATTCAAATTTGATCACTTCCATATGATCAAAATCATCTATTATATTCATCTATTTCATTAATAGTGATAAAACAATTTATTTAATCATTATTTCATTTTCTGCTTAAGGTTCCTAAAGTATGTAATTAAATAAATTAAATACTTTACCTTACACCTTTTCTTCCCTAAATTAAATAAATATGACATCATTTAATTTAGTCATTTCACCTATTTGGATTAAAAACAAATTTTTAATTCCTCTTTTTCTCTCTCCTTGTCACATTCTCCATAACTCTCTTTTAATCCAGATTAAATTAATTAATCTGTGAATAGGATGTGCACTACTTAATCAAGATTAAGTGTCACATCCTCCATAATCTCCCACTTGCCTCTAATCTCTCATTAATTATCCTAATCATGTGTTTGCACAACCTTAATCAAAATCATTAGCCATATTTGGCTTACCTTTTCTGGCCTTGACTCTCTTTCCCATGTGAATTTTTAATTCACATTTATTTACCCAAGGCTCCTTTCTTCCACATGTGAATTTTTAATTCACTTTTGTCCTTCCAAAGTCTTCCCCATCCCCATGCAAGGCTCTAGAAGGCTTGACTTGTCACTTTACATGTGCCAAGGACTTCTAGAACCTTGGACTTGTCACATCACCCACATGTGGCAAATCTCTAGCTTTTTGGAGATCTTCTTTTATCCAAAAAACTCTCCTAAGTATGTGAATCTTTAATTCACAATTATTTCTTCAACCACTTCCCCTTTTTCCATAGAGATTTTTGAGGAATTTTAAAATTCCTCAAATATCTCTTTCATCCTCATTTGGGGACAAGAAGTTCCTTTTTGAGGAAATCTTCTCATCCCCCAAGGTAACTCAAAGGTACTTGTCCTTCATCCACCTCATGTACTTCTATTCCACCTCATTTCCACATCATTCCACCCTAAGACATCTCACATTCCATATGTCAAGATGTGAGGGCTTGTGAGTCCTCAACTCACCATAGCCCTTCATCTTGATCTTGTTGGATCAATCTCAACCATTGAATTCTCTAGATAATTCCAATTATCCTATAAATACTCCCTCATTTCTCTCATTTTGGAGATCAAGTCTTTTGCTACCAAACTCATACCAAATTTTCATTTGCAACATTTTAGTTTTATCCATAGCATTTCATCAATATATCTTCCATCTTGCATCCATTTCACTCCATTGCCATCCAAGGAGCACACAAGACATCCAAAGATCAAAGGGCCAACCAAGGAAGGAGACATTTGAAGGTATAATCAACAATAAATTTGTTTTATCTTACTTTCATGTTCACCATTTTTTAAGCTAATCATTGAGGTGCCCTTTTATTATGTTATTTCCTCTTATTGCATCATTTTAGCATCTTGCATTAGGACTTAGCATTTTAATAGGATCACAGATAGTGAAACACAAAAAATTAGGGTCAACACAATTTTTATCACATAAATATGAATTTATCCTTGAATAGTGAAACACAAAAAAACATGATGAATGTCAATTATCACATAGATATGCATTTTGTCCTGATAGGGAAACACAACAAAAGATGGTGATGCCCTAGTTGAAGTCCCTTAAGGTATCCTTTATTTGCTACACATAGTGAGTCAAAGTACTTGTGAAGTTGAAGGGTGTTTATTGATTAGTAATTGGATATGGGAGGTTGTGAGGATGATATGTGTTGGTATTGATAAGAGGGAGAAATGGGATTAGAAGATTGGAGGTGTTGATGGGTATATGAGATGGGACTAGAAGTTTGGAGATGATATGATGGATTAAATGGGATAGATGTTGAGATATGAGGAGAAGGGATATAATATTGAATAGCATAAGGATATAATGGTTGGGAATCTTGGTAGGCCATAATTTTCTTTCATGCTTGGGACCTTGTGATAGGCATCCAAGAGAGAGACCTAGGAATGATGAAATAGAATGAGGATGATTAAGGATGATTGGGTAGACCTTGGATTTGAGATAATGGATGTGAAGGGGATAATTATAGAATGGATGGAAAATAGATAATAATAAAATGGATGGAAAAGGGGATAATGATGAATAGGATGATGACTAGCTTATGATAATGGATGAAAATGCTAAAATGAGGGAAAGATGATATATTTTGGATGGATATGATGGAAATGGTTGATGTTTCAGGTGAAATGATGGTTGAGAAAGGGTCTCCCAAGTCTACTCTAGGACTGCAAAGGTCAAGTTTACAAATTGAGGTCTCAAGATGGTCAAATGGTGTGGCATATCCCATTTCTAACATTAATAAATCAAGAAAGGCAATTAATATAAAATAAATAAATATAAAAGAAAAAAATGCCTTTTTGTGATTTATTGAGTGCATGCAAAATAAAGATGTTTTGAAAAAGATTATTCAAGATATTCAAAATGGGATAAAGTTATTAAATTACATGCATTTACATGAAAAGCATTTACTTAGCAAGCAAGTGCATGCATGCATTTATTTGCATGAGTGCTTCTTTTGAAAATAGAAATAATTATTTTAGCATGAGAATGTTAATGAATCTCAAAGGAGTGAAGGTGGTTTCAAAATCAACATGTATGGGATAGTGGGCCTACACATCAACCATTCCTCGTACTGGTGTGTTTAAGAAAAGAATGATGATAGACCATGAGGGAAATTTATGGAATGTAATGGCTCGGTCTTAACTCGAAATGAAAAAAAGATTTGTGCAAGGAAGGAGGCATCGATTTTGACAATGTCCATAGAGAGTGACAATAGAGATACGTGTATAGGGGAAGCCATTTTGGAGACTCGAAGGAGAGGAGGAGGATGCTCTGTTCACCTCTAATCTATAGGAACATCGTCGAGGTTGCGTGTATGTATCTATATAATGTGGTCTCTGTGACTAACATATGGTATGTTTCAATATTCAATAGAATCCTCGTCAAATTTATTTATAATCCTTTTTCATGCTGGATAGGTTTTCTGCAAACTTATGTTGATTATCCATATCATAAGATTTCCATATAAGTGTGTGAATGTATACCTATGTCTATCTTTTTGTGCATGTATTTTGTACATATATGTTGGTTCATGTATAGGCACCAAGGCGTGAGTTTGCAGAGAGCACATATAGTATCTCATGTCATTCAATGCCCGATGAAAATTACCTTATCTTTTATGCTTTGATGAATTTCTCTTTCTGTCCCAAGGCATCCATTTTATCATAGGTGGGAAGGATATGAAGAGGCCTGTGGAATTCGGTTTCACCTGCCATTTATATTTTCATGACAGTTTCTAAAGATTTTTAGAACTAGGTCCATTTCATTTGTTTTACATATCCTGCAATGATGGCACTCCAAGAGACCACATTTCATGAGCTACATGTGGTTTTATGCCTTGTCTCATCATCTGTGATTGCTTGCATGTGTAAACCAAGTGAAAAGTGGTTATGAGGGTGTCACATTAAATGCTCAGTTGAGCATTTACCTGCATGTTCTGCTTCATCTTCATGAGAGTCGACCACTGCCATTCCACTGTTAAAATCTTCGATCAATATCTCAGCCGACTTATGCTCAGTTGGAACTTTAGATAGATGACCAATTTTAAATAGTTCTTGTTCTTTTAAAAAAAAAAGGCTAGTTACACTTCCCAAATCTGCGTTCTTAAAACGTTGCATTTAATGGCAAGTCCATTTTTGGGTTGCTGAAATTAAGCTTGCATGCTGGATTCTTGTTGATTGTTTTAGAACTAGCCTTGACCGTAGCAAATGAATAACATCGACATCAATATAGAGGTCTAGGAAAATTCATCACTTTCAATTTACTAGGAGAAAAATTCATTACCGTCAGCAATTCACTGTCATGGAAAATTAATCGTCCATCAAGTAAAAGTTACCCCAAGAAAAATTCATCGTAGCTGAAAATTAACAGCATTAATATTTTTTAGTACATTTTCAAAAACTTTGACTCGAGGGTGAATTTTCCATTTGATGAATTGTAGGTGATAAATTTTCCAGAAGCCAGGCATAATGAGTTAAAAGGTTCTCAAAAATTATATTATAACCTGGAGGTATCACGAGCAAGTTAAAAGGGGATCTGTCATTTCAGAATGATCTCCACATGAACTTTTTGTTACAATTTGAATCCTTTTGAAGTCATCTTTAATGAGAGAAGGTTTCCTTATTAATGTGGTGTAGACTGATTTATTGTTGTTTGTGCACTCCAAACATCGGGTCTCATATGTAGACCATAATGCATATATCCTCTCATCGATATATCCTGATTTTGTCCCAAAGCTCCTATTTGGCACAGGAAGAGGTGGGAAGTTAGTTACTTTAGACTTTTTGAAGCATAGTATAACCACCTTATCAACGTTTCTGAAAATTTTTATCATCGTTTTGATGATGCCTCTTTGGGGTCGACCTTCAAAATATCTTCCATGAATCTATTCTCTACCTTCTTGCGTGTATGTTCTACATTCATAGCATGCAAATGGATACACCTCTTGGAAACATTAGTGTCTACTCGTATATTCTGGTTTTGCATCGACAAGGGGGGATGCAATCTTATCTTCTTTCATCCTTCTGAATACCAAAACTTTCCCTGTCGAGATGAAAATCGTAGCTTATGCATTAATATTTCTATTTGGGGTAGAGATATACTGTCAAGAAGGAAATCTTGTAGCAAGCATATTGTTCAAGGAATGACATAGTTCATATATATACCTATGGATTGACAATAGTAAAGCTCTAAATGTAATCTTTAAGATGATTTTGATGGACCCTTCAATAGAGGTCATGATATGTTTAAATTATAAGGCACTACAACAATACAAGTTAAAAGGAGTTGAGTGAACATTCATTATCATCATAATAGAAAATCTTATGTAACTTCTTTATCAGAGATATTTGATTGTCCCTATACAAGTCCTCTATTGTAAGAAGTTTATTTAAATTAAATTAGGATCCTTAATTCTGTGGGTTTAGATAACATTCAACAACAGCTACAGGAGGAGGCATGCAAGAGCAGACACAAATTCATTTCTAATTAAAAGAAAACACTCAAATTATGAAACTGAGACTTATGCACCAACCCAGATTTATATTCATATTCAGTCTTAGAAATTTACATTTTACACTACAGAGCTTCGGCTCTTCTTTTTCATCTTCTAAAACAACTTAATTCTACTCAGCTCTTGGGAGCATTTTTTTTCTGTCACCTTCTCTCTTCTCTGTCCTCTCCTCTCTCTCTCCATCACCCTCTGTCTCTATCCATCACACTTCACCATTCTGTGTCTTTCTCTTTCTCTTCCTCTCCGTCCTCATCTATGTCTCATCACGAGTACATATATATAATATCACTTCATCTATCTGAGAGAACCACATGTATAATAATTTGAAAGCTCATGAATTAACCAAGTTGGAGAGCACATTATACAAGAGAACTCCATCCAATCACATTCATCCAACTGTCCTTTCAATCCACCATGGAACGCACTTACCGCCGTCAGAGAAGTCAAATCGGTCAACCACATGTTGACTACCGTGCTACCGCCGCAGTTAAAAGACAAGTCGCAGTGGCCACGATAAACATCAAACGGTCTGGGTAGAGGGCTTACCACGCTATCACCGCGGTTAAAAACCAAGCTCTGGTGGCCGTGGTAACCACTAGCGGTTGGAGGGGGCAGGCTTACTGCACTACTGCCACGGTTAACAAATAGACCGCAGTGGCCACGATAACCGCCAGGCACCGACAAACTTCGTCACCACGCTATTGCGAGGGATGAAAAGCCAAACCATGGTGGCTGCGGTAACCACCAAGACCCGGTCAACGGTCAACAAACCGGTGAAGAACAAACAGCCAACAGTTAACCGTGGTACCGCACGGGGCAAACAAGTAAGCCGTGGTATAGCGGTAAAACCGCCCAACTGCGAGGGGCCAAAAACAACATTGCGGTATGGCGGTAAAACATGAAGTTGGAATTATTTCCAACAAATTCTATTACTAAGGAACATTTTGTTAGGAGGAACTTAATGGAATTTTTGAAAAGGATCTAATGAGTATTGCCTATATAAAAAGGGAATCAATAATAGTTACTCAGATGGAATCTTGCATGTGGGTAAAAGATGTTTCTATCTAAGTAAAGAAACTTAATCGGTTTTATAAAATTCTTATATTATGGGAAACAATACATTTTTATGAATATTGAAGTATGTAATGATACTTACGCTTCTTCGCTCAAGAGTAAAAGATGAGATTCTTGACATAGTTAGAAATTTGGATAAAACATGGTAGCCTTTGGCAATTCCCTATTCTCATTTGGAACTAGAGAATAATTGGGTGTTACTTAGGGACTTATTTTTGTTTAGAGTTTTGATAACTAAATAATGAATCTTTAAGGCTAAAGATCTATTTAGAAGAATCTAGAACATTATAATGAAGATCATAGTATTTATTTGAGACCAATTCAAATGAAATATAGCATATTGCTATATGTTTTAGGGGTGTCTATTTATCAAGATATTGTGCCTTAGGAACCATCTTACAATAATGTTGGTTGCATGACTTGAGGTCTATAAGGATTCATTCTTAAAATAGAATTCTTATTTGTGGAAATTTTATTTATGTCTTTCCATGTAAGAAAGGTAATGTTTGCTCATAAATCCATCGAACATGATTCCTCATGATAATCAGATAGGAGGCAATTGTTGTAACAATTTTTTTTTTCTTAAGAATGGATACTCATATACATATGCATATATATGTATATACATACGTACATGAGCTATACCTTCTTTATTTAATATTGCAATTTAATTGTTTTCATGTTAGTATAGTTTGCATGTTCTTACATTGGATCCACGCCATTTTTTGATGTTCATTCATGAAAATATTGTTGAAAAGTTCGCATGCAAGAAGACAAGACATCATGTTATTGAATTAGTACTTGCAAAGAATTACCTTATTATTTTTAAGAAATGATGGACCAAGCATTTGTTGGTGTTTTAATTTTCTAGCTAGGCTTTGAAACTCTCTAAGAGCTAGCCAACCTCTATATTAAAGAACCATAAAGGCTAGTGGCCAACTGACAAGAAATGAAATTGACACTCATTTCCCCTGCACTTCAGGCTCTGTAAGACCTAGGGGGGTGACCCTTTAGCAATACCTACAGATTTAGAGACACAAGTAATAGGATATTGCTTAACAGATAATGTTCTCACAGAATTGCTGAGAAACCTAGAATATCACTTAACATTGGCAAGATATTGAATGAATTTCATCAACCAACATGGAGAACATGACAAACACAAATCAACAAAACAAATTTGAAATGGTTTTTGATTCAAAGAGTTGGGACCAAACTGAAAACAACAGAAACATGATAATGGACCAATGCCATAAAAATGGGCTATGGAGTCATAAAACTAACATTCATCTTTCAGTGTTGAACATGCTCTGAAGTTCTTGAAAATGTTGTCACATTATGACAACCAAACCACTGAAACTTTCTTTGATAACTCTTCTTATAAATTCACCTAAAACATAACACTCTTGCCACATTTGTCAAAGCAATTACACTATCCCTGAACAATAGGCAATAATAAATGAAGCTTGTGCTTTATTAAAGAAATTACATCATTCATAGAAAAAAAGGCAACAACAGTTGTAACTCAAAAGCAACAAATGTGCATGAAAATACTTAGATAATTTTAATATTGAATCCAAAATAGCATTACAGTTTAGCCATGGAGACAATTATTAGCTAAAATAAACATAACAAAATAATTCAGAACACACACTTTTAGATTAAATGACTAACAGTCATATTTCCCCCTAGCTTTTCAATCTACCCATAGCTTCTGCTTGACTTGTAGAGCTTTCAGACAATCAGAACCCTCTACAATTGAGAAAGAAAGATAAGATATAGAAGAAGAGAATCAACCCAGGAGCAACTCTAAACTTGATCTTCCAATGCCACCTGGAAGCTTCATTCCTGTTGATCAACAAGCTGAAAAGACTCTTTCATCTCTCTTCCTTTGCAGCAAAAAACTTATTCTCTCAAAACTTCCTTTGCTCATCATTGCTTTGGAACTGACAATCTGCCTATGTGGAGAATCTCCAATTTCACCTAGCTGTTGAAAAATATCTATCTGCCTGTGAAAATTTTGTTTCGGCTCTCCTTTACAATTCTTGCCACTTCATGAAAATATTTACTCTCCGTGAAAGCTCATTTTTTTGCCCTTTGCCATGGATTTTATTTTCCACTTTAGATGGCTTCACACCCAACATTTAATTTTAAATGTTTTTTTCATTTAAAAATCCCTCACTATTAGCCATTTAAAACATACTCATGCCTTCAAGCTTTCTGGGGCCCACATGTTATGTGCCACAATCTCGCCAACGCATGGGAAATAACAAGCATGAAACTTCGGGTAGCGAGACTGTGGGGAAGGGTTGAGATTTGGCTGGAGTTTCACCTTCTTTCTCCACTGTTGATTTCATTTGTTGCTCATTGTTGCCCTAACTCTCATCTGTTCATTCATTCTCCATGCTCTGCATTCACCATACTTTGATGGGTATATACACCCCTCCCTCACACAACACCCAGATGTTGAATGAAATCCTCTAGCAGTCCATCGAGCTCCTTGTGTTGCTTCTTGCAGTAGGCACATTGACAACCCCTTTGAATCTGAGTTGCATTTGTTTAAAAAAAAAATTAAGTCTTTTCAAGGAATCCAAAACTATGTATATGCTAGCGTCTCTTCTTTATAAACCCTTTCATCGAGCTCCCCTCCCTTAGATGATAGAAATTCAAAAATCCATTTTATGCAAACACACTATAGCACCACATCTCAACTCTCGAGTCTTTACAACAATCCATTTCCTACGTAGATGCTTCAGCCATGGCATCCATGCCAGAAGCATTCGCTTGAAATTTTATAAAGCATTTTCAATAAAACATTTTAGTGCATATTTTGCAATGAACGCATCCTGTGGAAACCAATTTATCTAGTGTTTCAAAAGAAACAAGCTCCTACACCCTTGTGCTATCGCCCCAACTTCATACAAACCAGTTGCATTTTCCTGAAAGCTTCTCTAAAGACCTTTTCAACGCATCATTTTGTAAATGTGCACTGCAAATTCCCTTTGAATAGTGTGTATTCTATAGTGATGGATTTCCTTCACTGCCTTGATAGATGTCCATTCACTATCTCTTTTTAATGAGAAAAGGCTACTCAATTCGCAGCACAAACCATCTTCAATCCACGCACTTCCTTGGAAGCTTTTGAAGTTTTTATCAACAAACACGTTTTGTAATACCATGCAAAGATAGCATTCCATTCACCACATTTATCTTGAGACCCCTTACTGTGTCAACATAAGTTGAAGGCTCATCTAATTGTTCCTCCTCTGCTGCGTGGGGAGTTCCCTTGTCTTAGGTTGTGCCCCTCATTCTCTGTATTTTTCAGAGAGTTTATGGAGACTTTAAACACATTAATTCAGTACATTATTTTGCATGCTATGCTGGCATGGAATTTGTGTTTAACTTCTTTTACAATATTAAATGGATCCCCTTTTGCTCACATGGGTAGGGAAGATAATGGCAACATAGCTGCTAGCTACATTTGCTTGAAGTCTCTAGGGCCCTTTTCCATGCCTCCAATAAATCCATTTTTTACATTATGCAATAATTGTGGCTTCATCCTTTCAAGAAGTGTGCTCATGTGAATTAGTAACATTCAAAACATTCCAAATGTCTCCCTTTGTAGAAGGCCATCTAACTCTTTTAGACCCAAATCAGATAGAAAGCCAAATAAGAGATGAGTGAAAACCTCAAGCAAATCACAAACATGTGGAATAATCAAATTTTCAATGATGATTTTCAATCTTCCAAGAGGAATAAGATCATTGTCATCAAATGTTTGTGATACATGCCCATCAAGTAAGCCCTTTCTTAACCTTGTGCCCTTATCTCTTTTCTTTTTGCAAGGGGCACCAATTTTTATTTTCATATATGTCTCCTCTTCAGTTTCACTATATTTCTTTTTATCACCTTGCTTCACTTAATTCAAAACAATTCACATGAAGTGATTGCCACAATGCAACATTCACAAAATTTTAAAAGCGCAAATCACATCGGGTCCCATATGGGCCCGACTAATTTTTTTTGCTTGTTTTCAAACAACATTTATGCTCAAATTGATCAAACACAACATCCAGATGAATCTGGAGTTGAAAAATGAATTGGGTTGCAATTAGAAACTATTTTCTGTCCCTTTTGCAGAATGGTAAAAACTGGTCAAGTTGCCTCAGGAATCAATCTAGGAAACTGGTCAAACGACCCCCTGGAGTCACAAAAACATACAAACACATAGACATTTGACCCAAGAATATAATTCAAATAGTGGATTGGACAAATCAATCAAGAGGCAAAATTTATTAACTTTCAAAGTTTCTTACTCGAACTTCCTGCAACAAACAACTGTTTTGAACCAATTGAAACTGACCCAATTGTCAATTTGAAAATAAATAGCAAATCAACTCCTAGGAGGCCGCTACTGTAAACATAAGTACATTTAGGTACCCCAAGCATGTGTGCAAAAGGGCTTAGCTTCAATCATCAATCTTCGTGAAATATTGAGGGTCAAAGTTGACCCTTCTGAAATGTTGTCAAGAATGCAGATGCAAAACTGAACAAACTATATTTAGTTTTGATCTATTAAAAATAGTAAATCAGCTCATGAGACTTTGAAAACTAACATGTGTGATCATCTTGGTATAGATAATGCAGAAAAATGTTCGTTATGTCTTGACAGTCATCTAGTTGCAAAATGCATGCTCAAATGGGAAGTAACTTTGCAAACCTGAGAGTTTGCAAACAACAGAAAAGTGTCAAAACCCTTCAGCTTCGCTTTTCAAAAATCTAACAAAACTCATTGTGGGAAGCTGAAAACTGGGATTCATATTCACATATGTCAATTGAATATGTGCACAAATGGGTTTTGCACAAAAATCGACAGGGTTCAAATTATAAACCTCCAAAGTGGGTCACTAAGACAACATTCTTCAAGTGCATTTCTAAAAGTGCAGAGGCAAAATTTTGAAATGGGTATCTCAAATTTGCAAAATTTGAGAGTGCCAATAGTGGCTCTGACTGGGGATGTATGCCGCCTATGGGCATAGCAAGATTGCAGATCTTTGGAGAGTAGACCAAAAAACTGAGTCCATCATGTGTCCTCAAACTGCTCCTTCATTTAACCTTATTTTTCAACTTCATCTAGTGACCTCAGGCCACCAAATGAAAAAATGGGAATCAACATCTACCTCTGTCAAACACAATTCTATAGAAAGAGTTGATCTCCCTTAACTCATGCTTGCCTCTGTCATAACACAACAACATAAGTAACAACATACTTGCAAACATAAGTGTTAGGCTGTCTCTGTGCAAGTGGAAAATTGCTCTCTATTTGGCATTGTCATCAAGTGGCAGCCAAATCAGATAGGCCACATCACTGTCCATCATTTCATTTTCTGATTTTATATCAAGCAGCAACACTTGAAATTGGTGATCAAGATCACATGAAAATATGGTCTTATCAGATTCACTAACCCCTTCATAATGATCATGTTCAAAGGAGATGTCATCGCTGAAAAACAACATGCAATCATCTTGTCTATTGAGCAAAAATTGCTCATACATATGTATCTCCTCCAACTGAAATACATCATAGGTCATCTTGTCATTATCCAAGCACCACAACCCAAACACATTATCATGTGTTTTAAGATTCTAAAAAACTAGGTTTATCAACACTAAAAGTACTTTCATCCTCATTCAAATCATGACATTCAGCAAAAACATCAACCTCCAATGCATGAGGAGTGTTCTCCATCTCATGCTCCCACATGATGTCAGTTTCATTCCCCAAACCATCATGCAATTCCATATGGAAAATCTCAACTAAAGATTCAGATAACTCAGAATTTAATCCTGAACTAAGATTGTCACATTGACTCTTCATAACATATTCACTATCTGAATCATTTTGGATGCTATCAACTTTAGGACCAATAGGATTAGCAAGAAGACTTTCATGTGCACTATTAACTGATAAGCATATTGACCCATGTACAAGAGATTCACTATTATCTGAAAGTTGTTCATTAGTAATGAGATTAATACCTTCATTCTCTTTCTCACCGATGCATTCCTTATTCAAAGGAAACATATCTATTTGAAAACTATAAAGACAAGAGAGACTATCATAGAAAGATTCAAATTCAATCCTATACTAACTGACATCACACCCACTACTATCTGCATCATATGGCTTCTCCACACATTGATCAAAAGATCTTGCAATTTCAACACAATCCGAAAGTCCACAAAATTGTTTCACATTATCTATGGATGATAATGTTGATTCTAAATCCATGTGATTGTCACTAGGCACAACTTGATCATTCAAAACTGAACTCCTTCCTTCATCAGTGTGCACTTCATCATCCATATCATGTAGAGATGACATTCCCATTTTTGCTTCATACAAACAATCATGGATAGTATAAACATAAGCAAGTTCATCAACATCTTCATCACTTTTAGAAGTACTCTACTCATGATCAAAAAATTGAACACATATATGTTCATCCTCAGATTCTTCATCATTGACAAATCCACATGCTCCATTGATGTCAAACCCGAATTACATTCCAATTTTGCATCAAATTTAATTTGGCCAGTCACTTGTGAATAAATGACTTCATCAATATCCATATCACCATATCCTTTGTGTGAAGAACATACCTCTAAGTCTTTATCATAAGAGCATTCATAGTCATCAGAAGAGAAATCAGTTTGGCTTTCACCATCATCCTCATCACAAAAATACTTATCACCACATAAAGCATGTTCAAAATCTTTAGAGTGAGTTCTTGCACTTTCATCTTCAATGTCTTTTTCACTAACTTGAGAAGGAATATCATCAAAAATTGTATCATCTTTACTGATTGAAACATGACATGGAATTACGTCTTTCATCTCTTCAATTTCTTCATCATTCAAGGTATTACAAGAAAAAATTTCATACATATTTATTTGTAAATCATACCATGTATCTTCCTCTTCATCACTACTGGAAGGATCTACACATGTGTTGATTGTAAGCTGATTACAATTAATGTCCTCATTCATACAACATGTATCTTCATTTTTTGACACTCTTTTCATTTTTATGTATCATGTTTTGATTTTCTTGAATAAGACAACTATTACGTTCATTTTGAGACACCACATTTTTATGACATTTAAGATGGAGTTCATTAGGATCTATAGATTGTGATGATGGATAAATTGGAGCAGCAACATCATTACCCTCTTGAAAAGCACTGTTATTATCTTATCCATGAGTTTTATTTTCCTGAGGTGTGTTAGGATGATCAACACTCACAACCCTATGTCCCTTCATTATTGAATACCTCAAATTGTTCTCAATATCAAAAGCCATTTGATATACTTGGTGCAGGGTTGTGGGATCTTTATCCCTCAATAGATAACTCATATTTTTGTCAAATCCTCCTAAGTACATGACCAAACATTCATCATCATTTGGCCTTATGTTTTCTGGGATCTCTCTTATGATCTTTGAAAATTTGAGATTAAAAGATGGGACTAACTCATCTTTTCCTTTCTCCATGTTCATGAACTTTTTCCTTATCAAAACAAGGTTAATCCTTTCACCAAACTGCTCTAAGAACACTATTTTGAATTCCTCCCAGGAATATATAGAAGATGCTTGTAAATAAGAGAACCAATCTCTTGCATCTCCTCTTAGAGACTGGACAAATAGTCTCATAATCACATCTTCATAGTCAATCTCATAATCATCCATCAAAATTATTGAACTCTTGCAGATGTCTATTTGTTGACTCTGACTTATCACCAATAAATCTTGGTAACTTGTTTCTAACTTTAGTTGGAATGTCATTTGAGTAACCACTAAGGCCACTGAAATTGATAGCTTTGTACCTTCCAGTGTTGAAACTTCTTTGACAATCTGGCTGGGACTGATTACAAAACATAGTTCCATCTGGAACCATACTTGGATGCATATGTTGAAACATTTTGATATGCTTTTTTCAAATTTCACATATCAACTCTACAATTGAACATTCATTACCCATCTACCATAAAGCATAATTCAAATGCATTTAAACATAAGATCTATTTAGTGTGAAAATTTAGAATATGCATACTTCTCCAATAGAGCACATAGGCTACAAATCACTATTCAGAAGTATGCAAACAAAATATTACTATCGTTTCCCTCTCTTAGTGCAAATCACTCAATAGGGAACCAAAGTTTTACCTAAGATGTTCAAGTATGGCTTTTATATACATTTTTCTTGAAAACCAAGATTGAGGAATACCTGGAAACATTGCAGCTGCTACAAATTGTCTTCCTGACTAGAAATATTTGTAGATATGGAACTTTCTTCAAATTTTTAACAGGTTCTATTAACAAAGTTGCCACCTCTTTTCATAGAGGACTGAACTTCAAGCATTATGAAGCTCTTTAACATGTAAACTTCTTTCTGAGTTCCTTCCACCAACAGAGCATGACAGATTACAAAATTGTTAAGGTTCACTGCAACAAATTCTTCTCCAGGGTTGAACTCCTTCAAAATTTGAACTAAATTCAAAATGGAAAACAATAATATGACTCTATGACCCTCTACAAATAGAGATTCAGAATTTTCCCTAAGAGAGTCGCCATTTCATTGGTGTTTTAATTTTCTAGCTAGGCTTTGAAACTCTCTAAGAGGTAGCCAACCTCTATATTAAAGAACCACAAAGGCTAGTGGCCAACTAATAAGAAATGGAATTGACACACATTTCTCCTGCACTTTAGGCTCTGTAAGACCTAGGGGGGTGACCCTTTAGCAATACCTAAAAATTTAGAGACACAAGTAATAGGATATTGCTTAACAGATAATGTTCTCACATAATTGCTGAGAAACCTAAAATATCACTTAACATTGGAAAGATATTGAATGAATTTCATCAACCAGAATGGAGAACATGACAAACACAACTCAGCAAAATAGATTTGAAATGGTTTTTTGATTCAAAGAGTTGGGACCAAAATGAAAACAACAGAAACATGATAATGGACCAGTGCCATAAAAATGGGCTATGGAGTCATATAACTAACATTCATCTTTCTGTGTTGAACATGCTTTGAAGGTATTGAAAATTTTGTCACATTATGACAACCAGACCACTAAAGCTTTCTCTGATAACTCTTCTTATAAATCCACCTAAAACATAACAATCCTATGACATTTCTCAAAGAAATTACACTATCCCTGAACAATAGGCAATAATAAATATAGCTTGTGCTTTATTAAAGAAATTAAATCATTCATAGAACAAAAGCAAACAACAAATGTAACTCAAATGCAACAAATGTGCAGGGAAAGACAAATAATTTTATTATTGAATCCAAAATAGCACTACAGTTCAACCATGGAGACAATTATCAACTAAAATAAACATAACAAAATAATTCATAACACACACTTTCAGATTAAATGACTAACAATCATATTTCCCCCTAGCTTTACAATCTACCCATAGCTTATGCCTAACTTGCAAAGCTTTCAAAAAATTAGAACCCTCTACAATTGAGAAAAGAAGACAAGATATAGAAGACGAGAAGCAACCCTAAACTTGATCTGCCAATGCCACCTAGAAGCTTCATTCCCATTGATCAACAAGCTGAAAAAATCTCTTATCTCTTGTCCTCTGCAGCAACAAAATTCTCCTCTCAAAACTACCTTTGCTCATCATTGCTTTGTAACTAAACATCTGCATGTGTGGAGAATCTCCAATTTCACCCAGCTACTAAAAAATATCTATCTACTCGTGAAATTTTTGTTTCAGATCTCTTTTACAATGCTTTCCACTTCATGAAAATATTTACACTCCGTGAAAGCTCATTTTTTTGCACTTTGTCGTGGCTTTTATTTTCCACTTTACATGGCTTCGCACCCAACATTTAATTTTAAATGTTTTGTTCATTTAAAAATCCTTCACTATCAGCCACTTAAAATATACTCATGTCTTCAAGCTTTCTGGGGCCCACATGCTATGTGCCACAATCTTTCCAACTCGTGGGAATTAACATGCATGCAACTTCGGGTAGCGAGACTATGAGGAAAGGTTGAGATTTGGCTGGAGTTTCACCTTCTTTCTCCATCGTCAATTTCATTTATTGCTCACTGTTACCCTAACTCTCATCTGTTCATTCATTCTCCATGCTCTGCATTCAAATAATAATGGCAACCATTCTCTGCATTCACCATAATTTGATGGGTATATACACCCCTCCCTTAGGCCACACCCAGATGTTGAATAACATCCTCCAGTAGTCCATCAAGCCCCTTGTGTTGCTTCTTACAGCCCCTTTGAATCTGAGTTGCATTTGTTTTAAAAAAAATTAAGTCTTTCAAGGAATCCAACACTATGTATATGCTAGTGTCTCTTCTTTATAAACCCTTTCATCGAGCTCCCCTCCCTTAGATGATAGAAATTCAAAAATTCATTTTATGCACACACACTGTAGCACAACATCTCAGCTCTCGAGTCCTTACAACAGTCCATTTCCAGCGTAGCTGCTTCAGCCATTGTGTCCATGCCAGAAGCATTCGCTTGAAATTTTCTAAAGCATTTTCAATAAAAAAATTTAGTGCATATTCTGCAATGAAGGCATCCCATGGAAACCTATTTATCTGGTATTTCAAAAGAAACAAGCTCCTATGCCCTTTTGTTGTTGCCCTAGCTTCATACAAACTAGTTGCATTTGCTTGAAAGCTTCTCTAAAGACCTTTTCAGCACATCATTTTGTAGATGTGCGATGCAATTTCCCTTTGACTGGTGTGTATTTTGTAGTGATGGATTTCCTTCACTGTCTTGATAGATGTCCATTCGCTATCTCTTTTTCATGAGCAAAGGTTGCTCAATTCGCAACACAAACCCTCTTCAATCCACACACTTCCTTGGAAGTTTTTGAAGTTTTTATCAACAAACACATTTTGTAATACCATGCAAAGATAGCGTTCCATTCACCACATTTATCTTTAGACCCCTTGCAGTGTCGACATAAGTTGAAGGCTCATCTAATTGTTCCTCCTCTGTTGCATGGGGAGTTCCCTTACCTTAGGTCAAACCCCTCATTCTCTATATTTTTCAGAGATTTTATGGAGACTTTAAACACATTTATTTAGTACATTATTCTGCATGCTATGCTAGCATGGAATTTGTGTTTAACTTCTTTTACAATATTAAATGGATCCCCTTTTTCTCACATGGGTAGGGAAGATATTGGCAACATAGCTGCTAGTTACATTTGCTTGAAGTCTCTAGGGCCCTTTTCCATGCCTTCAATAAATCCATTTTGTACATTATGCAATAATTGTGGCTTCATCGTTTCAAGAAGTGTGCTCATATGAATTAGTAACATTCAAAACATTCCAAATGTCTCCCTCTCTAGAAGGCCATCTAACTCTTTTAGACCCAAATCAGACAAAAATCCAAATAAGAGATGAGTGAAAACCTCAAGAAATTCACAAACATGTGCAATAATCAAATTTTCAATGATAAGTTTCAATCTTCCAAGAGGACTAAGATCATCCTCATCAAATGTTTGTGATACAGGCCCATCAAGAAAGCCCTTTCTTAACCTTGTGCTCTTATCTCTTTTCTTATTACAAGGAGCACCACTTTTTATGTTCATATATGTCTCCTCTTCAGTTTCACTATATTCCTTGTTATCACCTTGCTTCACTTAATTCAAAACAATTCACATGAATTGATTACCACAATACAACATTCACAAAATTATAAAAGTGTAGAGATCGTCGGGTCCCATGTGGGCCCGACTAAAAACATTTTCGTTTTCAAAAAAATTTTATGCTCAAATCAATTAGACACAACATCCGGATGAATCTGGAGTTGAAAAATGAATTGGGTTGCAATTAGAAACTGTTTTCTGTCCCTTTTCCAGAATGGTGAAAATTGGTCAAGTTGCCTCAAGAATCAATCTGGGAAACTAGTCAAATGACCCCCTGGAGTCACAAAAATATGCAAAAACATAGAAATTTGACTCGAGAATACAGTGCAACAAACAACCCAGAGAAATCAATCATGAGGAAAAATTTATTAACTTTCAAAGTTGCATACTCAAACTTCTTGCAACAAACAACTGTTCTGAACCAATTGAAACTAACCCAATTGCCAATTTGAAAAAATAGCAAATCAACTCATGGGAGGCCACTACTAGAAATATAAGTACATTTAGGTACCCCAATCACGTGTACAAAAGGGCTTAGCTTCAATCATCAATTTTCGTGAAATATTAGGGGTTAAAGTTGACCCTTCTGAAATGCTATCAGGAATGCAGATGCAAAACTGAACAAACTGTATTTAGTTTTGATCTATTAAAAATAGTAAATCAGCTCATGAGACTTTGAAAATTGACATGTGAGATCATCTTGGTTTGGAGAATGCAGAACAACATTCATGATGTCTTGATAGTCATCCGGTTGCAAAATGCAAGCTCAAGTGGGAAGCAACTTTGCAAACCTAAAAGTTTGCAAATAGAAGAAAAGTGTCAAAACCCTTCAACTTCACTCTTCAAAACTCTAACAAAACTCATCGTGGGAAGCCAAAAACTGACATGCATATTCATATATGTCAATTGAATATGTTTGCAAATGGGTTTTGCACAAAAATTGACAAGGTTCAAATTACAAGCCTCCAAAGTGGGTCACTCAAACAATATTCTTTAGGTGCACTTCTAAAAGTGCAGAGGCAAAATTTTGAAATGGGCATCTCAAATTTGAAAAATTTGAGTGCCAACAACATCATTGAGGGTGATATGATATGTGGCCTACATGATTGACTATGTATGAGCATAAGCATCAAGCATGATGACGTTTGGGTGAATCTTGTGATGATTATGTTATGATTATATTGTGATTTGATTTTCTACACACTTATTCTATTACTCCTATTGAGTATTGCATTGTTAGCTTTCCTCGTGCTGAGTCGGGTATTCTTTCATGGACTAAAGAATTTCGAGGAAGTGTTTCATTTCGTGGTAGGGCAGAAACATGCTCCCATAATGTTCTCACCCTTAAGATGGTCAAAGGAGTTTCAAGGTCAAAAGGATCCCATCAAGAAGGCTTTGGTTTTAGTTCACTATATAGTCCTGTAAACGACCAAGAGGTCAATTGTAAGGGAAATTCCCCGTATGTATTGCCTTGTAAATGCAACATGTACAACAAATTATTAATGTAATATAATTATTTTTATCTTCTTCTTATGCAAGGGACACATGTCTATCTATGTGTGTTATGATGTGTAATTTTTATTTTTAAATAAGCTTAATTTACAAAGGTTATTACATGGTGAAGCCATAAATATGCATATAATTTTCCCAATATTCACTATATATGTGTAAAAATGCAATAGCACAAAAAGAAAAACTTTAATTTTAAGAGGGGTAGTAAGTCTTTCATATGCGATATGAAATTTGGAATAAAAACTTAAGTAAAGTTAAAATATAGAAACAAAGGGTATAAATATCAACTACAATACTTTAATATCAATAATATGACTTTGCAAATTCAATGTGCATACTTACAAATTAATCCAATGAACCATCCAAGTCTACTCTACAGTTTATTGTGTCAAGTATTGCCTCATGGATAGACTCATGCACCTTCCACAAGGTCTTGTTCAAAGGTCTACCTTGATATTGTATCAAATGAACTTTGGATTCCACGACAAGGTTTGAGTAATGAAGAATATCCCAATGCATTTCAAAGTCCTGAAACAACCAAACATTAAAACTCTTAAATGTGGGTACCTTCTAAGCCATGTTCCAATAATAGCTACCGAGCCTGTAGGGTATTTAATATTTTATCCATCTATAATTGGGAGCTCCAATTTATTTTTGGCCTCAACACAATGACACAAGTAATAGTTTGTTCCCTCTTCACTGTCTTCATCTATAATATCTACATAAACATGACCTACATTGATATGTGTAGAAAATTAGATGAAATTAGTCAACATTACAAAGTAAGATAACATTAGGAAATTCAAAAACTATGCAAGTAGATATATTACCTGGTTGAACTAGATCTGATATGTGGTCAAAGTCAATCAATGATTCCATTTGTGTCAATTTTAGTGCCATCGGGAGTTGATACGTGTCAAGTGGGATAAGGAAACTTAACCACCATTTGTCAACCCACACCTTTGACTTGCACTCATTCTAGGCTTGAAGTGTACATAAAGAAAAAATGCATGTCATCTTTCACGTATGGATACTCTATGAACCTACATTTGAGCTTCTGAAAGAGTGTAGCTCACTTGGTCCTATTAGTGTACAAAAACCCTCATATTGTGTAATGTTAGTATCATCTATGAACCAAAAAAATCTATGAATTGAAGAATTACCCTCATTACCTAGATCCATCAAAGCATTACATCACTCGATGATTGATTTTACATGTGTCAACTTTGCCTTATATATATCCTTTAACTCTTCCCATGCTATGTCTCTTTTGATACATGATCCTGCACCATCATGCTCCCACTTTTCATGCCTAGCCTCACAAAAGTGCCACATATACTGAACACCCAGAATATTATGAATCCTACTCAACTAATAGAACATCCATGAGTTCTCGAATTGTGATGCATATTTATCTGACCATATGATATGTTGACTGAATGATATGCCCCTTCTAGTCAAATCATTGTAGAACGCTTGAAAGAAACCTTGCACAAGCTCTATAGAATTTGTTTTATCATCATTGATATAAAAATGATACTCCCTTATCATCTTTTTTTAATCCTTTGTACTATCATTGTAATGAATGAATGTTATGTGCACAAATATAGAAACCCATGTGGAGTTGTAATATTGTGATTCCACCTCACGTTGTGGCTGTAGACTATAGTTCTCTACAAATTCGATCAATGAAACAATGCTACCAAGTGGAAATGTGTCCTTCCATAACTTTAATTTTAAGTCCAACCATCGACCTCTATTGGTATGTGTTGCATAATCATACACTATACTATCACAAAATATAGACATAAACTGATACACTGGAATCTTTTGAATAACCAAATCATACCTTTTTGCTTCTTTACCATCTTTTGTATTGTAGACCATTATTTTATACTTTTCAAACTCTACTAGTTCATTTCCAACTATATTCTCTATATTTTCACATATTGGCATACATTGTTGAACCACCAAAAATGAAGTAGGGAAAGAGGATTCTCGAATGAGCCTCTAAGGTTTTTCACCTAGAAGCTAACTAGTGGGAAATGAACTCTCTTTCACATCTTTTCAGTTTAGGATTCATTCAAAGAAGGATTTGGGGGGTTTGAAGTGAGGTGTGAAATGTATCTAAATAATATGAACTGACAAAACAAACTGACAATGAATGTGAAATCTAAGGAATGCAACTATGTTTGAAAACACATAATGAAATGCAAATGACCTAAGAAATGTAAACAAATTGTAATAGAAATGAATAAAACTGAAGAGTTGCACCTAGAATATTTTAGAGGACTGGAATGGGGACTAGATATGCTGTTGAATATGGAATTTAAGCCTGTTGGGACACTTATGCCATTCTAGGCAACCTAGTTCTTTTTAGGGAAAATTTTGGAAAACTGCTCTAGAGTCTATTTTGGCCAAAAGGGTATCCAGATCTACCAAGATCCCTAAAAAAACAACTTGAGTGGGACTAGGTCACCCAAGGTGGCGAGCTAGTCCTCTTATGAATTTTTGAAGATTAGAAGATGGAATCTGAAGCCCTTGGTCTCTACTTTTTTCTCCTCTAGTGGTCTGGTCTCGAACGTGAAGATTGTGGTATATGGGTATTCTCCAAACTTCAACTAGGGTTTCTCCAACCTTGAATAGCTTGGACTAGTTTTTGAATTATCTTCCACCTTGGTTCTTTTCCAAATCTACCTACAAGACCTGCAAATCACACAAAGATAAAACTTGTTGATTGTTAGGGATTAGGAAAACCCCTTTTGAGTAATCAAACCAAATGAAGATAGAAATGTAATGAAGCATGAAACAAAGGAGTGATGGAGTTTACCTTGCCATGATGATTGATCTTGACATGCAACAATTGAGGATTTAGCCCTTGAATGCTTCTTGAGAGATGTCTTGCTTGACTCAGACTACTCAAACCCTAGCTTGCTTGAGAAGGAGAGAGGATAGAGAAGGGAGGTGAAAAATGAGATAGAAGAAGTGCAAAATGAGGGGAATAACCCTTATTTATAGAAGTTGTGCCCTAATTTCCCTAAAATAACACCACATAGGCCAACCTTAGGGTTTAAGAGACCAAAATACTAAAAGAAATTAAGTTAAACTTGAATTTTAAGCCACATGGAACTAGGACGCCCAAGGTGGCGACCTAGTCCACCTGGTCATTTTCTATTAGTTGTCAGGGATTAATGTGGTTATTGATGTTTGTCAGGATTTTCTCATGAAAACACACTAAGATAGGACTTATATGTGTATTAGGGGGTCATTATAGCATAATAAGGGGTTGATTAAGTGATGACAAACCTAGGAAAGTGTGAAAATGTTTTACAACACCTTACAATACCTTGGCACAAGGCTTGGAAAGGGATAAAAAGAGGCTGAAAAATGGTCCAAAATCCATAGGTAAGGGTCCAAATGAGAGAAAAGTGTCAAAGGCTACACTTTTTGGTGACACATTTAGCCCACTTTAGTGAGAGTAAGAATTTTCTTTAAACTCACACTAAAGTAGCCCAATGGAGACAACGAAAAATGACAAAGAAGAACGGGAAAGGTGAAGGAGGTGGTCAAGCCCCTAGGGTTCCAGATCCTAAGTCAACTCGAAATCAATGCAAAAGACACATTCGAGGGTGAACGCATTACAACAAAATGAAATGCACGATCATGTGGTGACAAGAACTAAAGTGAAGAAAAGAGAAAGGGTGAAAAAGATGCACTCACTCTAGGGCCACAAAACATCAAGTCGTATGCAGGGTGAGTTGTCCCAAAAGGTGAGAAAAATACACATGGTTGGTATGGACTCACACACATAAAGGTGGCTATGGGGAAATTCATGCCATTGGTTGGGCTTCCCACTTAACCATAGAAATGTTATACCTCCTGATAAATTTAATAAGGCACCACAAAAGGGAAAATGATATTTTTAAATGATTTTGTTCAAAGAGATTTTTCTTTTTTCATGCGATGTCTCAACTTAAGGAACATCATGCGTAATGTCACCAAGAGAGGAAAAGTGAAAACGCACTAATATTGTATCCAAGAGAGGGAAGGGATCATCTTGTATGAAAAAGAGGAAAAATAAAAATGTCTCATCTTGAGCAACATTGCATGTAATGTTTTCAAGAGAGAGGATCACGAGAAAAAGAAGATCGCACAATGAAAATGTGAGTGGTGATGTATGTCCCCACTTTAAAGGAATTGCTACACACCGTTCTGTGAGAAATTTCTTTAAAGTAGAAGAGGAGGACATGAGAGCTTGTTTGGAAAGCCCTATGCCAAGTCACATGTTTCTGATTAGCTTCTTCATGAGAAAGAGTGTATGTCACATGTGAGTTGACTTCAAGACAAGTCGTCCACATCCCAAGATTTCTCTTATATGTTCATGAAAATTTAATGATAATCCAAAAGAGACATTGACAAGTGACATCCAAGGGAAGAGGCTAACTAATCTGCTGCCCCCACTTAGTGCAGGACAACAATGAGCCGAAAGGATTGAGGGAATGGAAGGTAGAGTGAAAATTAGTATTAGGTAGAGGAGTGAGGTTTCCCCACATGAGGGAGAGCACCAAAATACTTAAGATGTTGGATTTTTCTACTCAAGGCCTTACACTCATTGGTGTGATGACCATAAAATTGGTGGTAAGCACAAAAGGAATGTTTGTTGAAACATTTATTTTGAGTTCGGGGAGGAAGGGATATCAAGTGATCTTGGAGCAGTCTCAAGAAGATACCCTCTTGATCGAGGGGAGAAGGTGATCTGTTGGTTGAAAAAAAGGAAGGGTCTTGCTTAGTATATGATGTCATACCTACACAAGGTACTATGGATTGTGAGATTTTGTATACTCCTTTAGAGGAGTGTGTAAAATCTAAAGCAATAGTGGGTTGCGAGATGACATTGTCATTAAGCAAAGAGTCCTTTGTTGGTTTCAAAGGATCAATTTGGAAGTTTGGGTGAGAAGGGTGATGTGGGATGGTGTTGATGGGAGGTGAAGACTTGGTGGTTTCGATTAGGGGACAATAACCAAGACCATGATGTGATGTTCGCTTGATAGGCTCTATAGAGTTGCGAGTACCTTGTTCATTAGCACCACAACCTTGTCCACTATAGCCAAGTTCTTTCATGGGCTCATAACCTTTTCCATACATCTTTTTCAGATTTTTTGGATCGAGTGAGGTTTCATTGTTGGCTTTTATGTATAAAGTATTTGAGGTGGACGCTTGCAAGGAATTAGTCGAGTCTTGTATGGACAAGACCATGTTTCTCTTTTCAGAGTCTGTGTTGGTGATATTGGAGTCTCCTAGTAAAGGAGTTGTGAAGTCTAAGGAACCCCAATCATCATCTAAGAGCTTGGTGATTGGCTCAAGATTTTTTGGTGTGCGAGTTCCACTTGGGTTGTTGGGGTTAAGGCATGGAAGTGATTCTCTTTGGATTTTTCAATGTTTAATAAACTGCTTGGTTTAGGATCAACATCAAGTGTGTACACTTTGTTGTTGTAGATGTACGTCATCTTATGGCAAAGTGTGGAACACACTCCATTCATAGCATAAATCCATGGCCTGCCTAAGAGAATATTGTATAAAAGCTCATGAGGCATAACATGGATTTGTGTGTCCAATGTGGCCACTCCAACTATAAGAGGTATAGCACGATCACACCGAGTGGTTTCTTAGTGATGTCAAATCCTTTGATAGATATAGAATCAGGTTTGATGTGGGATATATCTATGCCAAGCCTATCCAAAAGGTGTACACTACACACATTAATGGTAGAGCTAGTATCTACAAGAGTTATCTTGATCCCTTTTGTTTTGTATTGAGATATTATTATGAAAGCCTCATTTTTCTTTTTCACATCCAAAGGAGGGAGATCACTTTGGTGAAAAACAATATCAACATTTATTCCATGAATAATAGTTGCTATGTCATTTGATTGCTAATTAGAAGGGATGGGAACTTGTTGTAAGCCTTCTTGCATCATGTTATGATAGTGAGGGGAAACTTGAATAAGATCCCATAAGGAGATTTTAGCGAGAGTATTCCTTAGTTGACCAACAAGGTCATACTCCCTAAGGAGGGAATTCAAGTGAGGGGCAGTAGGTAAGATGGGATGGGATGAAGGTAAGGTAATGGAGGGTGGTGGTTGGAAACATTGGTTGTTTTGAGTGTAATGTGTATGAGCAACAATATGAGGACTCAGTTGCGGCAACATATTAGACGTAGGCGGATAGAGGGTAAATTCAGGTTTGGGTTTGGTGGAAGGGGGTAAAGGATGGGTTGAGGTTGAATAATATTAACATCCTTGAGAAAGGGAGAGGCCAAGGGTGTCTCTTGATTTTCTTGTAAGGGTGTAATATTATTAGTGTGATGGTTATCCTTATCGGGAATCATGATATCTTCCCTAGGAAGAATGTATTTAAGAGAACTGCAAACCAATTGCACTTGGAAATCAAAGGTTGGTTCTTCTAAGTTGGCTTCATCACTAATAGGGGAAGGATCAATGGTTGAAGTTTCTTGTGCAATAAGTATATGTGTAGGTGAAGGGGGACAACTAGGATGTTCATGACATTCACTAATTATATTTTCTAACAACAAAGTATCTTCATCACAACTAGGAGAGATACTAGGAGAAACACAAATGCTATTGTCATGATTAGATATGTTTGTGTTGTCTTTTTCATTAAGGTCTTGTCCACCAAGAGAAGTAAGATGAGAGAAATAACTAGGATTCTCATAACTCTCATTGATTGGTTCTTCTAAAAAAATATGGGTATGTGGAGGATCATCATGGAAAAAACAGGCCCTTAAGTGGCAATAAAAAGATAAAAAATCAGAGTTAGAAAACTTGACGTAAAAATTTGAATAAGTTATCTATATTATTTTAGAAAAATGATAAAATAGAATCTATAGCAAATTGAATGTAGTTTATAAACTACTAGACCTTTATTTTAAAAAAATAAATCTATTTGGTGAAAATTTGAAATTTCAATGCAGTAGTATTTAAATTTTAGGGTAAAAATAAGAAGTAGGTGTTTGTCTGACCACCCTAACCACAATAAAATTATAATATTTTTTTATAAGCTTTTAGATATAAGTAGAGGACTCATGTGCCGATGTGATTCATATTTTTTTATAATTTTTTTCCAAGTAAATAATTAATTATGAATTTTTTATTACAAATTTAAAAAAAAATAAAAGTGTGTCTGTCTAACCACCTTAAGTTGGTCAAAAATTCATGAAACTAATTTTTTTTTTTAATCCTATAGTATGCAAAGCATAGAATGTGATGCATGTTTTGGATTTAAAAAATGTGATACTGTTTGAAATTTATAGATGTTTTTCAATCAGCCTATCAATCAGGACTTTATTCATAATTCTAATTGAAAATGAATAATAATTATTTATTAAATTCAAAGTAAAGCATAATTTATATTGGTGGAAATCTGAGAATCTCCTCTAAAAACCCTTTTCATTTCATCAATTTTGGGTAGAAAAAAAGTCGTCAGCCACATGGGCCATCATATGACTTACATATCGCCACTTTTTGGCCCATCATGATCCTGCACATACCCATATCTTTGTCACTAAGAGGAGAGATATTAAAAAAAGAAAAATATGATCATTAGGAGTTTCCAAGGTTGTTTCTTCATCCACTACAAATTTCTCATAGGGAGGGGAGATTAAAGTGTTCTTAGCATGTCTTGTTATGTAAACTATTAAAATTGTTTGAATAAAAATGAAAAGTACATATAACCATTTAATGCAATTTTTCAGCAATATAAACAATATATATGCAAGAATACAAAACATTTTTATCCAATATATGCTAATCTTTAAGAATGTAAATAATTGACATGCTAAAATGAAAAGAACTTTTAGAAAACTAATGCAAAGTCTTATGAATATAAACATTGTATATGAAAAAGTGAAAAGTACTTTTATTAATGACATGCAAAGCTGCAAAAATGTAAACATTTTCAGATCTAATGATGAAATGATTTTAGGAATGACCATCCTAAAATGATGATTTTGAGCTAGAAGGATAAAACGTATGTTCCCAAAAATTTCTAGACTTATAGTATATGATACTAGAAGCCTAAGAAAGCACATAAATGAGGTTTTTGGTGTTGTAATAGATAGTCAAAAATATGGGCAGGGACTAGGTCACCCAGAATGGTGAATTAGTCCTAGTTAGGGTTTTTTTTCAAAATTTCTAGAAATTTTCAATTGGGTTTTAATGGTTATGATGTTGGATGACTAGAGGAATAAAGTTAGGTGTAGATATGGGATGAATGACACTGATTTGAGATGCAAGAATTAAAATTATATACACTTTCATGCATGCAAAAAAAATATGAAACCCTAGAATGAAAATTAAGAAATGCAAGATGCAATGCAAACCTAGGGGTAAGAAGGACTCTAGATCAGAAAAGAAGGGTGCGAGAATTTTAGGCTCACCAAAATGAACCACCAAAATTGAATTAGGGAAAGATGATTCCCCAATGACCCTCTCAGGTTTTTCACCTAGAAGCTAACTAGTGGGAAATGAACTATCTTTCACACCTTTTCATTTTAGGATTCATTCAAAGAAGGATTGGGGGAGTTTGAAGTGAGGTGTGAAATATATATAAATGTAATAAACTGACAAAATAAACTAACTATGAATGTGAAATCTAAGGAATGCAACTATGGTTGAAAACACAATGATATGCAAACGACCTAAGAAATGTAAACAAACTATAATAAAAATGAATAAAACTGAAGAAGTGCACCTAGAATCTTGTAGAGGACTAGAATGGGGACTGGAGATGTTGATGAATCTATAATTTAAGCCTTCTAGGACACTTACGCTATTCTAGGCGAATTAGTCCTTTTTAGGGAAAATTTTGGAAAACTGCTTCAGAGTCCGTTTTAGCCAAAAAGGTATCTTGATCTACTAAGATCCCTGAAAAATGGCTTTAGTGGGACTAGGTCACCCAAGGTGGTGACCTAGTCCTCTTCTAAATTTTTGAAGATCAAAAGATGGAATTTGAAGCCCTTGGTCTATACAAATTTCTCCTCCAAGTGTCTCATCCCGAAAGTGAATATTTTGGTCTGTGGGTGTTCTCCAAACATCAACTAGGGTTTCTCCAACCTTGAAGAGCTTTGACAAGTTGTTGAATGATCTTCCACCTAGGTTTTTTACCAAATTTTCCTACAAGACCTGCAAATCACAAAAAGAGAAAACTTTTTGATTGTTAGGTATTAGGGGTTCACCTTGGTCAAACCCCTTTTGATTAATTAAACCAAATGAAGATAGAAATGTAATGATGCATGAAAGAAAGGAGTAATGGAGTTTATCTTTCCATGATGATTCATCTTGAGTTGCAACAATGGAGGATTTAGCCCTTGAATGCTTCTTGAGAGATGTCTTGCTTGACTCAAACTACTCAAACCCTAACTTGCTTGAGAAGGAGAGATGATAGAGAAGGGAGGTGAAAAATGAAATAGAAGAAGCAAAAAATGAGGAGAAAAACCCTTATTTATAGAAGTTGTGACCTAATTTTCACACAATAACACCACATAGGTCAACCTTAGGGTTTAAGAGACCAAAATCCTGGAAGAAGTTAAGTTAAATTTGAGTTCTAAGCCACATGGGACTAGGTCTCCCAAGGTGGCAACCCAGTCCATCTGGGCATTTTTTATGAGTTGTCGGGGATTGTCCCATGAAAAAACACTAAGATAGGACTTATATGTGCATTAGGGGGTCATTACAGCATAATAAGGGGTTGATTAAGTGATGACAAACCTATGAAAGTGTGAAAATTTTTTACAACACCTTACAATACTTTTGCACAAGTCTTGGAAAGGGGTTAACAGAGGCTGAAAATGGTCCAAAATCCATAAGCAAGTGTCGAAATGAGAAAAAAGTGTCAAAGGCTACACTCTTTGGCGACACAATTGCAAGCCAACAAATTGCTGACATATGCCATCCAAGCATAAATTCTTGTAGAATATTTGACCTTCCTCTCTTTCAAATAAAATTGTTGATATTAAGTCTTTTGAAGATGTAGGTGGGGCGTCTATGCCACAATACCACAAAGCATTCTTAGTATGTAAATCTAAACATATAGACCAATAAGCATAAAAATGGTTAGAAAATTCAATATGTACTCTACAAAAAGTAGTGAATTTGTGATTTATTTTGACATAGAAAGGATTTAGCATTTCAAATATATTTGAAAATTTTTAATTGAGGATACATCTCTAGAAATTTACCAAAAAATTGTGTTTGAGTCGTCTCCAAAAAATGCTTTGGATGTTGCTCACAGTTTTGACTACCAATTCTCCTTCTTACCACATCCCTTTGATTCAAAGATACCCTTGTGTAATTCTTCCAAAGTTTTTCAATTAGTGATCTCAATGCTTCAACAATTGGTTTTTATTTTTGTGGTAGTCTCCCCAAGAATTCCCATAATTCATTGTTAGTGATGTCCTCAACTCTTTGGCACCTTCCAACGGCTCTTGATAATGTTTTTCTATTTATTATCAATTCTTGACTTGTCTTTCTAATGAGATGAGATTTCTTCATTTGATTACTTAATATTGTTGATGTATAATGACACATTGTGTGACATTACTATCTTTTGCGTGTGAGGTGTTACCCACATTCTCATATGCACTCATTAGATTCTTCATAATAGATTTTTCACTTGAACCCTCTGATGTTCTCAACCCAAGAATCTGCATGATGGACCTAAACTTTATAATTCACATTATTTCAACAAATATTTGAAATATCCAGGTCTCATTTAATTTCTCAAAGAACACTCTCCAAATATTATGAGCATATCTTCTACAAGTGTGCTTTGTAATCTTATCTTCCATTGGTGGAAAAATATTCTCATCAATATCAATCAAATACTTGGGCTTTTTATGCAAAATTCTAGTTGGCATTCTCAAAGATAATTTTTTCTCAACATTAGGAATTTCATCAATATTAAAATGAGATGGGATAGATGGCATACCTTCAATCAAAGATGGAATAGATGAAGTACCTTGAACTTGAGATGGAAAATATGGCATAACTCCTTCTTCACATGTGAGTAATGATGTACTTTCAGCTGAAGATTCGATAGATGGTGTCCCTCCATCTTGACATGTGGTAGGGAGCATGTCTCCAACTATGGTATTCAAATATCTCATAGCATGAAGGTTTTTCATTCATTCCCTTTATGATACCAATACCATATCTATCATTGATGGTTGAGGTTCCTCTTCAATTGGAATGTCTTTAAGTATCATTTCCAATTTCCTCTTCTTGCGAAGTTCCCTCATTTTTATTGCTTTCTTCATATTCTTAACTTCTTGCTCTTCCTATGTTGGTTTAATCCTTGATCATTTCCTTAGCATGGCAAAGAATTTTATCTGTAGCATGAAAAAAAGATAAATATTAGTTCCGCCATAGTACTATAGAGTAAATAAATAACTTACACAAATCTGAAATATGTCATTAAATTACGATACACACAATATATGATAGTAAATAAGATGCATGAAGAGGGTAGCAAAAGATTGCAATAGAAACTCAATGACACATGTGTCATTATAAAACTCAAACAAATCCATACAAATAAATGAAATATATATCATTCAACCTTTCATACAAAATCCATATAATCACCATGTAGAAGATTAAATGTCTCTCAACCATGGTGAATAAACAAGTGCACTAAGAATGCATGGTAGGAGTTTGATGCAACCTTCAAACAAAACCAATAGAATCTTTATGATATATACAATCTCATTAGAAACTTGAGTAAAACCTATACAACTCAATGCCATATACATGTTATTAAAAATTAAAATAAAACTAATACAATCAAAACACACTATCATACATATTGCTAACCATGATGCATCGTTAAGAACACTAGAAACATAATGTAGGAGTTTGATGCATTGTATTCATGATGGAAGATTCACTCAAAAGGCATGAGAATGAAAGGATACTATATCATTCAACCTTAATGCACACCATATATGATATATGTAATTTGATCCATTAAACACTAGAGTTTATGTCACTCAACCATGGCGAATACACAAGCACACTAGACATGACATAATAGTTTAATGTATACTAGCCATATAATTAATCTCATTATCCCTAATGCATAAGTGTAGTAGGACACACCATAAGACTAAATAGCATGCATGGTAGTTGATGATTGACATAAAATCCTTATAATAAGTTACACATAGTTAATGTGATCAATCCTAATGCATAAGAACACTAGGCACATTGTGTAGCCTTTGTGGCATATTTCCTTTCATCTCTAGCCACCAAAATTGCTAGACATTCACAATATAAGACCTCAAAAAATATTTTTATTTAGAATCTTTGTCATAAATAAGTTAATTTTGCTAGTTTGGGGTTAAGTTGAAGTTGTTTCCAGCTATAGAGGGTTTGACAACAAGTTTTTAGTGATTAATTTAGAGAGTGTGAGGAAGATGAGGGAAATGTTGCAATAAAGGGAGCCTTCAAGGAGGTTAAAAAGTGTTTTTGTGGTCTTTATGGATATATACTCAATTCAAACTATGGTATCGAAAATCCATAAAGACATACCTTTTACTAGTTATAGAGAAGAATATAATGACAATAGACCCTACTGCAATCAAATTAGTGGAGGAAATTGTAGAGGAAGAGATTAAGGTTAGAGAAGGGAATAAAGGAAGAAAATATCTGGATATTGTAGCAATACAAACCATGATTTGTTTGTTTGCATGATACTATAAGAGCATCCAAACCACTACAAAGAGTGAAGAATTATCTAGGTTAAAATGTGCCAAGAGGGGCTAAGGTTATAATGATATTTCTCAAAAGAACCGCTCTCGAAGGCTCATAGATGTCAAAAATTAAAAAACAAACAATGATGAACATGGAATATACATTTAAAAAAAATATAATCTAATCCCTTAGCAAAATATAATGCATTTGATTAAGGCTATGTATGTTGAGCACTCATAATTTGGAATACTTAGCAAAATCTATTGAATAGGACAACTGAGAGGGGGTGGTGAATCAATTGTCATAGATTAAAACCTTCAATTAAATTAACAAAATTATTACATAGACTTCTTAAATGATTAATCATCAAATGCCAATGTAGAAACTAAAATCCAATGCATAAACACAATAACACCATATTTACATGGAAAACCCAATGAGGGAAAAACCATTGTGAGGATTAACTCACACTATATAAAATTTCAAAACCGGTTACAAAAGGCTCACTACCTGAGATAAGGCTCACTGTCTACAATAAGAACTCACTATCCAACAGGGCTACAACCTGGAGGGCTCACTGCCACAAAGATACAAAAGTTGGCTAACTACCAAAATATAAGAGTTAAGGCTTACAACCAAATGTGTGAACTAATAGATTGCACCTTACTTGTGTAGATTTTAGTTCTAGATGAAGATCTATATAGGTAGTAATTTATTTCAATAATCGTCACTAATTTTGTTCTAATCATCACTTTATTTTCTTTTCCTACTTTGCTTAATCTGCTCTGCTACACTCTCTCTTTCTCTTTCTTATTATCACGCTCTTTTTTTGTCTCTATGTAAGTCTCTCTTTTCTTTTAGAGAGTCTCTATATCCTTGTCACTTTTCTTTTCAAAGAGTCTCATATATATATGTATATATTGTTCGTCAATTAGGTCGGACTTATTTAGTGTTAACACATTTCTTATGTTGGCCAGAACACCCATAAGACATAATTAGTCCACACAAAATATTGTACACACTGAGTCAGCCAAGATCTTCAAATATCTGAATCATAGCTTGTATTCACGGTAGAAACTAGACCAAAAAACCAATACACTGGACCACCTATAACGGTCATCTTTGATAGGAAATAGCTTTCGGTAAAAAAATCATACATTCAACACTGTGTTGACATCAATGTCAACCTATTGAGAGTAATGACAACCTATTGACATTAATGATAACCATTTGATGCAAGCTTCAACTTCCAAAAATCTCCCCCTTTTTCATTGATGGCAATGCAAGATGTGAAAAGAAAACAACAAAAACCTTTGTAATTATTTTGATGAAATGAAATGATTTTCTTTCTTTTCACATGCTTCCTCTCACCATTTGACATTAATAGAAAAATAAAGATCTATCTCCCCCTTCAATTTTTTTACAAAAATGGTTTCGAAAAAGGATATCAAAAATGGTTCTTTACCTCGATCCTTCTCCCTTAAAATATCTCCTTGTATTTTTCTTTCCGTTCTGGAAGACACGTCTTCCAAGAATCAACTGCTAAACTAATTTTTAAATAGATACTATTGTTCTTTCCTATTGAATCAATTGTTTCTAGAAGAGTATCCAGAATAGAAATATTTTGTGCATTATTCTCAGCTTCCACTAGGAGATCGAAAAGATATTCAAATCTCAACTAAATTATTTCTTTAACTTTCCAAAAGGTATTCACAATAACATCCCTCTATACCATAATGACTACAAGTTCTGATTATAATGAATTGATCATTTTCTTTTGTGTTCCATCCTTTTCATTAAGGATATCATAAGTTTTTCCAATAGAATTCAGTTCAAGCTCAATAGCATCGATTTTTTCTCTATAGTTTCAAATAGCAGTAGGCCACCAGAGACAATTCCTATACACACTGTTTACACTCTTGATGTACATTTTGAATTCATTTATGCTCTCATTCAATTTATTTTGTGCATTTTGATATCTTTCTTCCATGGCTAGTTGAATTTTGTCTTTTTCTGTTGTTTCACTTGATGATTGTCCCATTAGTCTTTCTTCAATGTACTCAATCAACACTTCCAGTAAAGCACTTTCCACATCACTTAGGTAAATATCATTTTGAATTATTTAAGTAGCCAGGGCATCTATAATCTCATCATGTTCATATGATGGCTGTAACAACCATTCATCTCCAATCTTCTTCAGTTTGCCAAATTGGTTAAGAATCTTCAACACCTTTTCCATAGTAAAGTCTTCTTCTTCTCTTTCCTCTAACCTCAGCTTCTTTATTTCCAAAGGGGAACTTGACATAATTCATCTTGCTTTCCTTTGTTTGGAGGAGGATCCTACTTCAGACATCACAATTGGACTAGAAATCATGCCAAAACTCCATACATTTATTTTATTTCCAATGGTTTCTTTAAAAAATATTTTCCTTTTCTTCTATACATTATAGATATCGGTAGACCCGCTTCCCAACTAGTATAATTGACTTCCACACAACATTCTCTATCAATGGTAATGATTTCAAAAAATACATTGTCAAACATATAACGAGAGATCCAAAACAAAAAGGGTAATTTCCATTCTTTGTCACAATTATATTCTCAATTAATTGATTCCTTAGTAACTAACACAAATCAAAATCCTCTTTCTTCTCAACCATTTGGTGCACAACATAAACGAAAATTGTCAAAGTAGAGCCTTCCCTATTTCTAAAGTAAATCTTATAGGAAATTCCATATGTCACGTACCTTATGAACGGGTCGATTATAGTATGAATTACAAGTTCCCTTTGATCTCTTGTTACCCAAGTTAGGTCTTTGACCTCCTTTTTATTTACTGACTTCTTGACTAGAACGGTTCCATTATTGCATAATCCTGTTATTTCTCCAATTGCTTCCTTCGTGATCTCATAGGGTTTGTTGAAGATCATCTAATCACCTTGAATTATGCTTAAGATAAACCGAACAATGTCCACATTAAAAAATTATGGAGATTTTCTCCAAATTTCTAAACCCTTGTGCCCTAAATTATTGATCATTTGCATTTTCTCAACTAAAAGAGAAGTCTCAAATTTTTGAATCTTTTCTTGATCAAATTCATCAATCTATAACTTACTCACTTTTTGCAATTCATTGTTGCACGGATTAAATACCACCATTTCCTTTGATTCCATTGTTTTAGCCTTGTTCTCCATAATTTTTCTTGCCAATAACCCTAAATATTTATTTCTTAGCTCTTCTTTATTCCTTAGCTTGTTCACTTCATAATGAAAATTACTACTCAATTTTCCTTATTTAACTTTTTTCTTTTAGGGTTTCATCATAAAAGGTAATATATGCTTGTGACATAATCATATGTACTTTAGTCTATCAATCCCTCCTTCTACCAACGCTATCGGACCAATTTTGCATTTATTGATTTTTTAGCTTTTAAATTGACAACTATCTTTGAGAAACACTATGACCCAAGAGGGGCTCCAAAAATTTCTTGATTTGCATCTTTTCTGCTAGAATTTTCTTCAATGCCTTCAAAAAAGAGATTCACATCACATATCCATGTGTCTTGGCATGACACCTCATATATCAAGGGTTTTCTATATTTTTCTATGAATGCTCCCCCTGAAACAGTTATTGGGTTTAGTCCTTAGAAGAGGTATCTACACCAGATGTAGATACAGGGATATTTGATTCATCCTTGTTCTTAGGTTCTTCCTTTTTTCTCCATTTTTTTTCTATTTCTCTCCTTACTTATTTTGGATCTACCTTGTTCATAGGCTTTTTCTTTTGTTCCAAATTTGGTTTCTTCCCAACTTTTCTTCTACAAAATTTTGAGATATGTCTTGGTTTGTTGCAAGTGTAGCACATAACGTATCTAAGATAAAATGAATTTACTTTTTCCTTTATCCTAGACTGATTAGCCTTGTGTCTAGATATATTGTATATGTAACGGTAGCATTGAAAAGATTGAATTCTTCTATTTGTATCAATTTTTTTTTATCATCATATGGTTTCTACATTCGGTATCTCTATGTCCAATTTTTTTGCAACTATCACATTTTATAGAAAGAAATCCAATATTCTAACTCATTCTATTTTGTTTCATCCTACTACATTCAATTGCTTTATGTCCAAATTTATTTCATGAGAAACAAAAGACATTAAAAGATGGATACCTTTAAGCATTAGGTTTTTGGATGAGTATTCTTTCGATATTGATCCTTCAATTCTTTCCTTGATAAGTACTATCTTGAAATTTCTTTTGATTGTCCACTTTGTTGAAAACTAGATTAGTCTTTGAACTTTTTCCTTCTTCAAGTCCTAGGCCACCTATATCCTTTGTAGGTTTTTGAGATGAAATCAATTCATCAAGCATTGTGGAGCTTGTCTTGAACCTTTCTTTATGAGCTTTCACTTTTTCTAGACTAGATTTAAGGGTTACTACTTCTTGTTCAAGCTTATCACATTTTTCTATCTTTTGATTGATAATTTATTGTAGGAATCATTCCTCTACCTTTCTTTGTTGAATTTCCAATTTTAGATTCCTTTCCACTCTTTTTTTTTCTTTAAGTTTTATCCTTATATTTTCAACAATCTCCTTTGCTTCCTTTAGTTCCTTATAAACTTCTTTATGTTTCAACTCGAACTTACAGATCTGATTTCTTAGTTTCTCAATGCATTTGAACTTGCTTTCTTGACATTTTCTTTCAGATCTTCATTTTTAGACTCTGAAGTCTTTGTTCTTAATTATTCATCTAAGTCACATCCCTTCATCATTTAGTTCAATCTGCTAAGATCTCCTTCAATTAGTTAAGCTTATTCCAAAGGAACAAGCTCTGATACCAATTGTTGAATAGGACAACTGAGAGGGGAGGGGTGAATGATTTGCCACATATTATAACCCTAAATTCAATTATCAGAACTAATACATAATATACTTAAATGATTAATCATCAAATACCAATGTAGAAACTCAAATCCAATGCACAAACACAATAACACCAGATTTACATGGAAACCCCAATGAGGGAGAAACCAAAGTGAGCATTAACTCACACTATAGAGAATATCAAAATTGATTAAAAAAATGCTCATTGCCTGATATGAGACTCACTTCCTGAGATAAGGCTCACTGCCCATAATAAGGACTCACTATCCATAGGGCTACAACCTAGAGTGCTTTTAACCACAAAGATACAAAAGTTGGCTAACTATCACAATACAAGAGTTAAGGCTTATAGAAAAAAGTGTGAACTAATAGATTACACCTTACTTCTGTAGAGTTTAGTTTCAAACGAAGCTCTATATAGGTAGTACTTCATTTCATTAATCGGTCAATAATTCTATTATGATCATACACTTTATTGTCTTTGACTTCTTCGCTTACGCTAATTTGTTGTACCTTCTCTTTCTCCTTCTTACTATCATGCTCTTTTTTTTACTCTATGCCAGTCTCTCTTTTCTTTTTGTGTCACCAAAAAGTGTAGTCTTTGACACTTTTTCACTCATTTTAGCCTTGTTTTGCCTTAATTCAGTCTTAAAATCTTGTAATTCAACAATAATATAACATTGTTTTACTAAGGTGTTGTGAAGTGTTGTAACACATCTTCCCACTTTTCTAAGACCCTTTCAACATAATTCACCTAAATAACCCCTTTTTACCCCTTTCCAAGCCTTGTGTCAAGGTGTTGTAAGGTATTTTCACATCTTCCTAGGCTTATCATCCACTAATTAACCCTTTTCTTATGTTAATTTGACCCCGTAATGTACTTTTAGGCCCGACTTAAGTATGTTTCATGAGGCAAACCTAATAAAAATTATTCAACATCTTTTTATTCCCGACCACCACTTGAATTTTCGAAAGTGGACTAGGTTGCCACCTTGGGCGACCTAGTCCCTTTTGGATTAAAATTCAAAATTAAAACATAAATCTTGCAGAAATTTGCCCCCCAAACCCTAGTGTTGGTCTATCATGTTGCATTCTCAAGAGATTAGGGCATATGTTGTATAAATAATGGTTTTCACCTTCATTTCTCTCTCTCCCAAACTCATTTTTACATCTCCTCACAAGTAATCTTGCATTCAAGCTTCCCAAGCAAGCAATCAAGCACAAGGGCGTCACAAGAAACTTCCATTAGAGCTAGGTCTTGCATGTTTCAGAATTCAACAACAAAAGATTTGGTGAGAATCTACATTGTTTATCATTCAAGCATCTATCCTTTGATTTCTATCTCATTTGGGTTTAGTTACCATAAAAGGGGTTTGACTTAGGAAAACCCCTATTCCCTAACCCCAACATTCTCTCACTAACTCATTTGATTGAAAAATCTGATGAAACCTTCTGACGAAAGCTATATAATCAGATGTATTGTCGGGCACTTGTGCAAATTTTCATTTTTTTAAAATTTTATCCCCGACATTTGTCAAAATTTTGATGAACCATTTTTTTCGTGTACGTTTCGACGAAGATCTTTTATCAAAATTTCGATGGACCTACAAAGTTAAATTGTGGTGGACATAAATAAAAATGAGCTCGACTATTTATTGCAATAGTGTTTTGCTCGATGGTTTTCTTGGGGAAAATTAGAAGAAACTCAAGAAGATATCGCGAGGTTGAGGGTACTCATTATCTTTTTCTAGAATTCATTTGTGAAGTCAGATTTGTACTTCTAGGTTTGAAAATCATATTTTAAAGCAACATCTCATTAGATTTCATTTCTAGATTTTAGACCTGACTTCACAAATTCTTTGTAAGGGAATTGTTTATAACTGATGGAAAATTCTTGATGGATTTGGACAAAGATTATGTTTGCAAGGTTTCAATTTCAACCCTAATGATCAATTTTCAATAGATTTGGGAGCCATAGCTAGATAATATCAAAGGTGTTGGTTGTTTTTTACTGTAACCAAGTTTATCTTCTTGACACATAGCATACAAAATCTTAGATAATACTACCTTACAATACCATCAATCTATATTCTAACCCAATACTACTTATCAAATCCTTATATGAGCATAGTCACCTATAACCTCACTCAAGCATTTTAATTAATTCCTTGAATTAAATCCAAAATGAGAATTACACACACCATAACAGTGAGATGAACAGAATAACCCTTGATCATTTTATTCAAGATAATAATATATTCATACAATAGAGATACATGACCTTGAAATGAGTAATTTTCATTCAGATGCTAGTACTGTCTTGAAAATTAAGTACCCATGAATCTAAAACCTACAACAAAATGACACCAAACCTAAGAATAGTATCTTCACTATAATATTAGGCTCTTTACAAATTTGCTCTACAACTTCACTTAGACTCAACCTAAAGATATCTAACTTGCTAACCCATATTTCAGGTCCTGAAATCCTTCTTATAGGGAAAATGAAGTAGCAACAAGCATCAGACTAGAAATACACCTGTCACTGGTCACTTGGACCACCTTATGACATTTCAAAAATTGGTTACAACAGCTAAGTCTCTAGAGAATCTTCTTGTTCATCCCGTCCACTGGAGAATAACTGTTGCATTTTCCAATTTTCAAAAACTTGCACCAAAACATAGCCAACATTTGTTATAACCATAACCATTGAGCTGTTAATTGCCAGTTGTAGACTCTATCCTATTCTTGTTCAGTTAAGTACTTTTCTACCCATCCTTGATATTCCTCATCTGTTGTCCAATTAAAATTTACCACCTCATTTAATTTGGCACTATAAGGTGTATACTTTACTGCTACTTGATTCACCTCCCTTTCAAAAGATTCCAAAAATGTGCTAGTGTTAATGATTTTATCCATACTACTCATCAGCATGTCATAATCTGAGTCATCACAAATCAATTTGATTTGTGCATTGATGATTTCATCTACCATGTCCTTCCATTGTTGTAGTGATCTAACATTTCCTTGGGCATCTACAATATTTGGTAAAGATGTGTCACTCCAGTCATCAAAACTCTTTACCAACTCTTTAATCCTCCTGCTAAAATCATCAGGTAAGGCTTGGAAACCTTGCAGTGACTTCACAAAGTCTTGAGTAGGCCTTAAATGTTGAGGCCTATTAGCTGCATTTTGAGAATTTCATTTCTAGATTTTGTTGTGCAAGTTCAATATTCTGATTTTAGGCTCGTCTAACAGTTGGAAATCATAGTAAAATCAGAATTTTATAATTTCTAGAATTATCATTTGAAAGTGTTTTTTGGGGTCATTAACTTTAGACTATCTTGTCTTTTGCAGGGGTGGTTGCATGCCGAATTGTTTTGGTGTAAAATATCATAATTATTATATTTTGTTACCTGTGTATGATTAAAAATTATTGGTGTGTGAGTGATATTTTTTGAAGATCTAAATATTCAAGCTTAGTAAAGAAAAATCATGTCAGATAATATTAGTCCAGAACAAAATGAAGTGTCAATTGATAGATTGTGGGCTAGATTGAAAATAAAGGGTGATGGGAAATGTTATTGTCCTTGCAATAATTGCAAGGGCTTAAAGACGAGAAGACTTTTAATCACAACAACTAAGAAACATTGTAGGCAACATGGTCACATTGAAGGGGGGCATGGTTATCGTCCATTGGTAAGTTGTTTATTATATGTGTTTATATTGATTGAATTTGTAAATATTTATATTGTTTTAACATTTGATATATATATAAAATAACTTGATCATGATCATGGTTTATTTGTGTCTGTCATTATTATAAATGTGGGGCGCCCTAGGGCACACGATATGGATTATCACAACCCAAAGAATGTGGTTTTGCAAGCGGGGGAACATGGAGCTATTAATATCAAAGATGAAGTTAATGATCCTATGGAAGAAGATGATCATGCGCTAGAAAACACAATTGAAGATGATGGTACAAATACATTGATCCATGACACAAGTAGTGGCACATTTGATCATGTTGATCAAGATGAATTTGATGATCTTCATGATTTACCTATACTTGAGAAGGCATACGATCCCCTTTATGAAGGCTCCCAAACAACTCTTCTCTCTGTTGTATTGTTGCTGGTGAACTTGAAGGTTATGAATGGTTTATCCAACATAGCAATCTCATGGATGTTAAGGTATGTCATATATGTCATCTTTTTACATCTATTTTAATTGTTGTTAGTTCATCGCTAGTAAATAAAGGATGAAGTATGTACCATTAATATTCTTTATATTAATTTTTTTTTTTTTGTTGTAGATTGATTGGTGAATTTTTGTTACCACCATCAAATATTTTACCTCGCTCATACCGAGATTTAGCTGGCATGAAAGATATTGGAATGGAGTTTTAAGCAATAGATGCATGTCCCAATGATCATATTATATATCATAAACAACATGAATTTGCAACAGAATGCCCGAAATTTCATATCAGTAGATATCGAATAGATCAACTAACAAAAAAGGTGCCTCGCAAGGTTCTTCGTTATATTCCCATTATTCCACGTATGCAACAATTATTTAGGTGCAAAAGCTTAGTGCAATTTATGGATTACCATGCACAAAATAGAAGTGGAGATGAGATTCTTCAAATGCCTGTGGATGGTTATGCATTTAGGGGCATGGAGGAAAAATGGATACACTTTAAAGAAGAACTTCATAATCTTAGGCTTTCATTGGCAGCGGACGGTGTCAATCCATTTGGAGAGCTAAGATCTATTTACTCAGTGTGGCCTGTTTTTGTTATCAACAATAACATTCCTCCATGGATGCCAATAAAGAGGGAGCACATAATGTTGGCAATGATTATTCTAGGTATTTGCTTACATCAATTTTATTTAATGTAGTAGAATCTCATTTATCTTATTTGTTGCATAATGACTTGTATGTTTTTTCATTTAATAGTCATGTACATGAATTTATATACATTGCAGTAAAATGGTTATAATAATTATGTAATGTTTATGCTCATTCAACTAGATAAGTACCAAGTTAAAGAATGTATATATTGAGCCTCTTATTGACGAGTTACTAAAGTTATGGAATGGCGTGACTATGTATGACATATCTAGACTAATAGGACAAAGACAATTTGAATTCCATGCAATGCTTGTATGGACAATTCATGATGCTTCAGGGCTAATACATTTTTTTGGTATGTTATAATGTTCGACTGCATGAATTTAATGATATTTAATTTTATGAAGTAGATATCATGCATGTTTTTTAAATAATCTATTCATTATATATAACTATAAAAATTGACATATTTAATCTAATTATATATGATTTGTAGGTCTTCAAACAAAGGAAAACATTGCATGTCCAATCTATGATCCAAAGATGAAATCTTGTCATTCAACAAGTTTAGGAAAGCAGGTGTTTGATGAGTATAGGAACTTTCTCCACAAAAATCATAAGTATCGAACTACTGAAAAAAATATTTTCAATGGGAAAGAAGAGACTGCATAAAAACCATGAAGAATGACACCTCGCCTATGGAAGTTGGAATATAATAGAATTAATTATCAAGGTTATACATCGGATCAAATTATTTATCTATCATATATGATATGTTTTGAATTTATATTTTTATATTGTGTTTTGTTTACTCATGCTGTAATTGACAATGATTGTCGTTGTTAATTTGTTTAACTTATATGCTTCATGAAGGTCATCAAGGCATTAATGGTCAGCTTCCACAGGGACTGAAAAGTTATCCCAGAAAATTTAGTAGGTTGCCCTACTATGAGCAGCTACAAATTGTGCATTTATTTGATACAATGCATATCAGAAAGAATATGACAGAAAAATAATGGAAAATATTGGATGGAAGGCATGACAAAGAAAAAATTGTCAAAATTTGAAGTGACATTTAGGAAGCTAGTCATGCAATGAAAAATGTCATTCAATTAAATAGCAATGGAGACTAAATTAATATAAGTGCCCTTCCTTGGTTATTAACGGAGCAGAAAAGCAATGCTATAAAAGAAGTCATACGAAAATTTGATTTCCCACAGGATTTGCTGCAAACATAAACAATATCATAACAAAGAAAGATGAATTTGGGCCAGGGATGAAAATACATGATTGGCATACCTTCATTAAGGTAATTATTCTGGTATATTACATATATATTTGTATACTGCATGTATTTTTCAGTGTATTATGTTTACTACTTTTGGAAAAATATTAATGAAAAGATCATTTTATAATTGTTGCAATACGTTCTACCTCTTTCTCTCCCAGACAACTTCGACAAAAATGTCAAGAAAGTTATATATGATCTTGGAAAATACATGAGGTAAGTAGCGATATTTGTTCAATTCATTGTATATTTTTGTTAAATCTCGTTAATATATTTGTGCCTTGAATCACTTGTAAATGGCTATCATCTAAAGCAATCCATTTAGAAGATATAAATTATTGGAAGAGAAAAATTCCTCGTCTAATGTGTGAAATGAAAAAGTGTCTACCTTCAACATTTTTCAATGCAAAAGAACACTACCTCATACACCAAGATGAGGAGATTGAATTGTGTGGACCTGTACACACAAGGTCAATGTGGATGGTTGAGAGGCACTTGAAATTTTTGAAGGCTTTGGTTAGACAAAGAGCACATCCTGAGGGTTCTATGGTGGAGGGATACATGGTATACCAGACCATGGTGTACATTACTGAATATCTTCCTAAGTTTTCAACAAAGATCCATGTAGATCGCATTTGGGATCCCAACTCCATTAACAAATTCAAAGGGGAGTACCTGATGGGGAAAGGTAGATTGAGGAAAGTAACAGGTAATTATAAGATGATCATGGAGATTAATTAGAATATATTTTACATTTGGTTTTTATGTATATTGTACTTATTTAATTATTAATCTTCAATATTCATCAATTATAAATTAAGGTTGTCTACCATGGTAATTAACTAATTATACATCGTTTGTGAATTTTAAATTTTTTTGATACAATTGGTTGAGAGTGGGATGAAATACATTTGTACATCGCAAACAATCTTGATTAGATGACGGTATGGATTGAACGATTTCAACAATTTGGTCATGAATTAACATGGGAAGGGGTGGCTTCATTGGTTAAAGAAGTTCATTGTAATGGAGATTCCAATGTTACACCAAGGGAAATTGATTTAGCATATGGTTTAAGAGATAAACAGGTAGGTATAAATATATTAATCACCCATATTATTTAATTATTTTCAATTATATTGATGTATATATATGTTGAGATTTTTTTCTTTGCATACATTCAACCAAGAATAAATATGCTTATCAAATGACGATATTGCAATAATTTTTACATGTTTGACATATTGCAGGTGAAACACCACAAGGCTATGTGGTGCAATGGTCATAAATTTCGAATCAAAAAGTTGGATGACACGAAGAAAACTTGTGATTCTGGGATAACTGCAATCTTCCACGTGACTAATGTTTCATCTAGAAGTGACATACATCCAGAAGTCTCAAAAAATCAATACTATGGGATTTTGGATGATATAATTGAGTGTGACTTTAAGTCCTTAAAATTAGTTCTATTTGTCATCCTATGGTACAGGCTATGATTGAATGAAATTGATAATGGATTTACCATGGTTAATACAAGGTATTTTGAACGAGCTAGAAATGAGCCCTATGTTCTTCGAAGCCAATGTGAGTAGGCATTTTACTCAGAGGTTCCAGGTAAAGTGGGTTGGTCATATGTTGTTAGACATGATCCAAGAGGAAGGCCGATAAAGTATAATGTGACGAAAGAAGAAGATATTGAAGAAATAGAAGATGATGTAGATGATGATCAGGATCAACAGTTAGTTGATGATGTGCCTGATGAAGATGTCAAAGAAGAGGAACTAGATCATGATGATGTAGGAGTTAATGTTCATGAAGATTATATCCCTGTGGATGATGACATTATTGAAACTGATATCAATGACAATGATGATGATATGACCAATCCTTACAATGTTGAATCTAGATCGGATGATACAGACAAAGAGTTGGATGAAGTAGAAGATCAACGACATTGAAATGTAGGAGTTATGTGATTGTATTATCTATTTGATATTAATTTCTTGATAGAATTATATTTGACTTATGTGGTTACATAATTAATTTGTGATGTTTTTAATTTTAATTACATTTTAATTATATTAGAATATGTTTAGTTAACAGATGTAAAAAATAAAATGGATAAACCAAAAGATGAAAGTGTGAGACCACTGACTTGTTGGGTGTATGGAGCCTAATGAAGATCTATAAAAGTGTAATCTATGATGGAAATAATTCAAAGTGTTTGGCACATAGATGTAGTTTATAACCTATATAAATGTACAAGTAAATGACTGACAAACTCTACTTGAGATAGAATGACAATCATAGTTATGTGATTCTTCTTATTGATCCAATTAATACTCTTCAGTTACTGTGATTGACTAGAAGGGTTTAATCTTTACTTGAAAGAACGAAATAATCACATCACACAAATACATCAAATGTGTATCGGTAAACTGAATATATATATATATATATATATATATGCTTGATATATCAATTTAAACAACAGAAAAGCATCAAAATGGAGACAACCAAATAACTGTATAATTCCATAAACAGTTGATACCAAGATTAAGCCATAAGTTCAGACATCTTCATTAACTTCATCAATATTCATACATGCATGTGAGTCTTTTAAAGGAAAGTTTCATTGCAAACTATCTATTGTATCTTTCTCCTTACAATGTTGAATCTGGATCGGATGATACAGACAAAGAGTTGGATGAAGAAGAAGATCAATGACATTGTAATGTATAAGTTATGTGATTGTATTATCTACTTGATATTAATTTCTTGATAGAATTATATTTGACTTATGTGGTTACATAATTAATTTATGATGTTTTTAATTTTAATTATGTTTGAATTATATTAGAATATGTTCAGTTAACAGATAAAAAAAAAATTGGATAAACCAAAAGATGAAAGCGTGAGACCACTGCCTTGTTGGGTGTATGGAGTCTAATGAATATCTATAAAAGTGTAATATATGATGGCAATAATTCAAAGTGTTTGGCACACATATGTAGTTTATAACTTGTATAAATGTGCAAGTAAATGACTGACAAACTCTACTTGAGATAGAATGACAATCCTAGTTATGTGATTCATCTTATTGATCCAATTAACACTCTTCAGTTACTGTGATTGACTAGAAGGGTTTAATCTTTACTTGAAAGAACCAAATAATCACATCACACAAATACAACAAATGTGTATCAGTAAACTAAATATATATATATATATATATATGCTTGATATATCAATTTAAACAACAAAAAAACATCAAAATGGAGACAACCAGATAACTGTATAATTCCACAAATAGTTGATACCAAGATTAGGCCACAATTCTAGGCATCTTCATTAACTTCATCAAAATTCATACATGCATGTGAGTCTTTTAAAGGAAAGTTTCATTGCAAACTATCTACTGTATCTTTCTCCTTACAATGTTGAATCTGGATTGGATGATACAGACAAAGAGTTGGATGAAGAAGAAGATTAATGACATTGAAATGTACGAGTTATGTGATTGTATTATCTATTTGATATTAATTTCTTGATAGAATTATATTTGACTTATGTGGTTACATAATTAATTTATGATGTTTTAATTTTAATTATATTTGAATTATATTAGAATATTTTTAGTTAACAGATGTAAAAAATTAAATGGCTAAACCAAAAGATGAGAGCATGAGACCACTTCCTTTTTGGGTGTATGGAGTCTAATGAAGATCTATAAAAGTGTAATATATGATGGCAATAATTCAAAGTGTTTGGCACATAGATGTAGTTTATAACTTGTATAAATGTGCAAGTAAATGAATGAAAAACTCTACTTGAGATAGAATTAAAATCCTAGTTATGTGATTCTTCTTATTGATCCAATTAATACTCTTCAGTTACTATGATTAACTAGAAGGGTTTAATCTTTACTTGAAAGAACCAAATAATCACATCACACAAATACAACAAATGTGTATCGGTAAACTGAATATATATATGCTTGATATATCAGTTTAAACAACAGAAAAGCATCAAAATCAAGACAACCAGATAACTATATAATTTCACAAACAACTGATACCAAGATTAAGCCAAAAGTTTAGACATCTTCATTAACTTTATCAAAATTCATACATGCATCTGAGTCTTTTAAAGGAAAGTTTCATTGCAAACTATCTATTGTATCTTTCTCCTATCCGCCTATATCTGTTTTACATTATGAAACAGATGGGTATGTGCAAGATCATGATGGGCCAAAAAGTTGCACTATGATGGGTATGTGGCAGATGAATTTTTTTTTACCCAAAATTGATGAAACAAAAAGGGTTTTTAAAGGAAATTCTCAGCTTTCCACCAATATAAATTATGCTTAATTTGAATTTAATAAATAATTATTATTCATTTTCTATTGAATTACGACTAAAGTCCCGATTGATAGGATGATTAAAAAGCATCTATTGCTTTCAAAAAATATCACATTTTTTGAATCTAAAACATGCGCCACATTCTATGCTTCACATACTATAAGATTAAAAAAGAAAAAAATGAATTTCATGAAGTTTTGACCAAGTTAAGGTGGTCAGACATACGAGTCTTTATATGTTTTAAAATTTGTATTAAAAAATTTATAATTAATTATTTACTTGGAAAAAAATTACAAAAAAATATGCATCACATTAGGACATGAGTCCTCTACTTATATCTAAAATCTTATAAAAAAATATTATCATTTTAATGTGGTTAGGGTGGTCAGACAAACACCTACTTTTTTTTCCCCTGAAATTTAAGTACTACTATATTGAAATTTCAAATTTTCAAGAAATAGATTTTATTTTTTTGTAAATAAACCTAGTAGCTTAGAAAATACATTCAATTTTCTACAAATTATATTGTTACATATTTTTGAAAAAATATAGATAACTTATTCAAATTTTTATGTCAAGTTGCCTAACTTTGATTTTTCTGAATTTTATGCCACTTAAGGGCTTGTTTTTTCCATGATGATCCTACACATACCCAGATATAAATATATCAAAATTGTGAAAGGGCGCATCCTTTGAGAAATTTCTTTTTCTTAACAATAATAACAAACTAGAAATTATGCTCTATTAAGCCATAAATAGATGTTTGACATATAATCTCGGTAAGCTGTCTGCTTGTGTGTATCAGCATCCTCCAGTGCATTCCTTATGGATATCTCCATTTCAAACATCTTCTCATTCTACTCACATGCCCTATCCATTGTTCAATCATTTCCTGTGGCTATCTCCACAATTTTTTGCATCATCATCTCACATTCCTTCATCCATCATGTGGTAATAAACACTATTTTACTCCTTTTCGGTTAAGTACTTGTCCACCCATCTCTGATACTCTTCATCCATTGGCAAGCCAAAATTCACCACCTCATTCACCTTAGTATTGTAAGGTGTGTACTTCACTGCAACCTAATTGGCTTCCCTTTCAAAAAACTCTAAGAATGTGTTGGTGTTAATTATCTTATCCATACTATTTACCAGCAAATCATAGTTTGAATCATCACAAATCAATTTGATTTGTGCATTGATAACTTCTTCTGCCCCATCCTGCCACTGTTGCAATGTCTTAACATTTCCTTGTGCAACAATAATGTCTGGCAAAAATACATCATTCCAGTCATCAAAGCTCTTTATCAGCTCCCTAATTCTTCTGCTCAAATCATCAGGTAGGGCCTAAATTCCGTTCAATGATTTTACAAAGATTTGAGTAGGCTTCAATGATTGGGGCATGTTGTCCACATCAAACCTAGAAGCTTTGTACATAATATCTATATCATTGGCCCTAGTAATCCATTTCTCAGCCAAAGGAAAAACTATTTCCTGATCCCTATTGATATTTTTTATTCCATCCAAGAATAAAGAATACAAAGAATGTACAAATGGTAATTTACCATGAACTTTTTCAATAAGATGCCTCAAAATTGTGTCAACCACCTCACTTTCTTTGGCAATTGCATCATCCTCACTTGCCTTTAAGGCAGCCTGCAATTTTGTGATCCTATTCAATATTTGCTTCTTGGTGGGATCCACAGAATATTCAACTTCTTCTTCAACTGGCCCTAGTGTAAGACTAGGAGTAGGTGCTTGGATGGGGGACCCAAAAGTTGAAACAATTGGAGTAGTAGGGGGGACCGATCCTACAATAGAAGGTAATGCTCTAATACCAAGAGCACTGGAGGATTCTCCCACCTACCCATATTTCAACCTATCTACTTCAGATTGCAACTCAACATTCCTTTGTTGCATCCTACTATATTCTACAATTATCATATTGTATTTCTCCATCAGACTCTTCTTTTCATCCTCTTCTCTCTCAACTGTCTTTTGGGCCAATTTGGCCATGCATTTACTATCAAGCTTGTAGCTTCTGTTGTTGAAGTTTCAGAAGCTCTCTTGATGATTAGCCCTCCCCTTAGGTGTGGGCTAATATCAATTATATTTGGATTTCTACCCTGGGGTGCCAATGCCCATATGGCTTGTAGCTTCTATTGTTGAAGTTTCAGAAGCTCTCTTGATGATTAGCCCTCCCCTTAGGTGTGGGCTAATATCAATTATATTTGGATTTCTACCCTGGGGTGCCAATGCCCATATGGCCAGATTTGGATAGCATTGAATGCAACTACATCAGCTATGTCCCATTCAGGCAAAAGTAAGACACCAGCCTAAGTCACAAGTCTTCTTCCCTCCTCAGGAGTGATGCCTTTGAATTCTTCCATTAATTTGGCCTTGACCTCATCATTATTCTCCTGCTCAGACTTATCAGGGCTTGATTCTCTCCTACTCTCGCATTTTTTTGGTACTCTTCTAGTTTCATCCTTCAAACTAGTTGCAAGACTACAAGAGTCTTTACAAATGCATCATCATCCAAGAATTCCTTGCAGGCCTCCATCCTAGCATCTTGTACACATTTCCCCTTTACATCCATGTCAGAAAGCACCAATTGTGTTGATCTAGGAGGGGAAGGGATACCAACCTGCATGTCTTGATCAGTCACAATTATCTCATCCATCAGATTTTCCTACATTTTCTCAACTCTCTGCTTCTTAGGGCTTGGCTCTGATGGTAACAATATAGGATCACCTCTTTGCGGTGAATCTAGATCCACAATCCTTATCCCTCTGGGTGCTCTGATCCATGGACCCAACTATGATGATGCTTGCATGACTTGTTTTCCCTTCTTATCCCCTTCATCCTCATCACTGATCAAATTCCTCTTTCTCTTGTATAGAGGCTTGTCAATTGGTGGCTGATAAGATGGCCTTGTTTCTTCAGGCCTCACATCCAGTCTTTCTATACCAAAATCTAATTCCAAATTGACCCTCTTGGTCATCAAGGTTCCCATGATATATTTGAAATTAGTCAATAAGAAGTCTATTCTCTTGTGAAATGGAGTGAACTCCATTAATTGATCATATTTTGGATCCATTTTATATATTATAGCCATCAAATTTTTATATGTAATCCATTTTTCTTTATTCAACTCCTACCTATTCAAATCAGACTCATTTTTTATTAGGTCCTCAAGAAAGTTGAATTCATGTGCAAATTTTCCACCTTTAATTCATTGTTTGAACAATGCAAAGAATCCCTCAGGGTCATGTTGTATCCTAGGGCCATTCCTCAAATTGAAGTCATCAAAAAAACTTCTGAAGTGGACCCATCCTGCCTTGGAACAAACAAAATCAAAAACAACAGTGTAGTCAGGGAACAAAGTCCCTTTTCCTTTCTTTGTTAGGTTGTCCTCATGAATACAACCTAGTTGCCACATTACTTTGGCAAACCCCATCCTTGATGGTACATTAAAGGGGAGGATATCAGGGGTTCCCTAGAAACCATACACCCTCAAGATAGTGCTTACAGGGTACAAGATGATATCACCCCAATTGTGAGACACTTTTAAATTAGGATTCTTCACCTTTGGTCGGAGGAAGTCATGCAAATCTTCAAGGACTCTCGGCACATTTACCACCAACCGAGCCCTTACTCTGGAGGAAAAATAGTTATCAAACTGCACAAAGATGGAACCTCCCCTATTGTAAGAAAAAATTGCACTCCACACTTGCATTGGTAACCTTTCTCCATTCACCTCCTTCCTCAACTCCATTTTTTATGAGAAGAAAACAACATTCTTGTATAGGAACATATGCATCAATAGGGAGTACCAGAAAAAATGAGTTCCAATATCCCCCACATGTAGCTTCATCAAACCCTCATGCATCTTCTCTGATAGGAATGATGCAAGGTCATATACCATAGAGAAGTTGGGATGCTGAATCTGGGCTCCCATAAAAATGTACGCAACTGGCATCATAGTATTAGGGTTGAACCCTAAAATCTGGCACAATGAATAAAATGTTGCTAGGAAGTTACTGGCAAAACAACTCAGCCTGAAAGGCTCCTGGTCATTTGGGCTGATAGGAATTATTGAACTACCCACCCTGGCTAGGTGAGGAGGAAGCTACCTCAATCTGAAAAGAGGCTTTAACCTTTTGTACTCCTCCTTCATCTCCTCAAAATATATTTGGACTAAGAAAGGGCTATACTTGGTCAAATAAAAAATTTGTTGATTCTCATCTACATTTATGCTTAGCAGAATTCCACCATCATTATCCCTTATGACCCTTGTGACAGGATCAAACCATGTTGCCACTGCTTTGAGCAAGTCAACATCAGGGAACACATTTGGAACTATTATTTTCCTCATGTCATATCTCCAGGAATTAGAGAAGGGGTGAGGTAAGTTTTGCTATCCATATCATAGCCTAGACATTTCAAGACGAGTCATAGGAATCCTGGCTTCCGCAATGTTACAATTTCTGCACAATAGAACTTCGCCTAGGGTCTTTCCATTCATAAAAACCAAACCACTCTTCTTGTCATTTGTTGACAATGAGAGTTGATCCAGGAAGTCATCATACAAATCCTCTTCAAATAATCAACATGGCCAGAGTGCTGCTTTGGTGTTGCCATCTTAAACAACTAGGGCTTCTTTTAAAAAATCAAATCATCGAAGAAACTAGGGGTACCCAGAACACAAAAATACAACACAACTGTGCAATTCCAATAATTCAAATGAACCAGTAACCCTATGAAAATAATTAACAAAACCCCCTGACTAGAACAATAGAACCCTTCACAAAGATAGTCAAATTAACCCAACATTTTAGAAAAGAACTCACAGGATTTCGTGCCTTGCATAGAACCAAAGTTCATGGTGATCGCTCGAAAAACTTTATCTCTGGCTCTGAACTGCTTGGAAAATACTTGAATGCTTTTATGATGAAGATAGAAAAATAGAAAATACTTTATATCAATTGAATTTAGCCAAGAGACATCTCATCCGCCATTAAAGCTCATTTGCATGCCATGACAACAACTCCAATCACATTTGATGTGAATTTAAACTTCAACCATCAATCTTTTATTTTTGACAGATCATCGAATGACCATCACCAAAAAGGCTGAAAAAATCTCCATGTTAGCATCGAGGGCCCACCACAGAAGGCAGCGCCAAAGGAATACAGGTGGCACTCGCCCGTGATATCATGATCACTAAACATCATGCATCTTTGGATCATGTGATGGCGGGCAACCGTTGATTCCTACCATCGGTGACTGTGTTCACTCATAGCAGTCAGCAACACCAAAATTAACCATTAAGAAACCTTTTACCAAGATTATAACATCGCCATCGATCTCGAGTACACACATCTCACAACTATTTTAGTAACCCACTTTATAACGTATTTAAGTTTGACACAAATATTAAATGCTTTATTAATCCCTTTTCAACATTGACAGCTTGGGAAACATGTCGCTTGCCCATGATATTGCAATCACCAAACAACCAGAGGTGATGTCATCATGAGATCGTGGGAGTGGTCAAGATCAATCGTGGGAAGATCGATGGTCATTAAAAACACAACAGTTAGCAGCACCAAACATAACCGTCGAGAAACTTTTTACCAAGATTATAACATCACCATCAATCTAGAGCACGTGCATCTCGCAGCTGTTTTAGTAACCCACTTTATAACGTATTTAAGTCCGACACAAATATTAAATCGTTTATTAATCCCTTTTCGGCATCGGCAGCTTGGGACACATGGCACTCACCTGTGATATCACAATCACCAAACAACCAGTGGTGATGTCATCGCAAGATCACAGGGAGCAGTCAGGATCAATCGTAGGAAGATTGATGGTCATTAAAAAAATAGCAGTCAGCAACACCAAACATAACCATCGAGCAACTTTTTACCAAGATTATAACATCACCGTCGATCTAGAGCACATGCATCTCGTAGCTATTTTAGTAACCCACTTTATAGCGTATTTAAGTCCGACACAGATATTAAATGCTTTATTAATCCATTTTTGGCATCGACAGCTTGGGACACGTGGCACTCGCCCGTGATATTGCAATCAACAAACAACCAACGATGATTTCATCATGAGATCGTGGGGAGCGGTTAGGATCAATCGTAGGAAGATCGATGGTCATTAAAAACTGTAATGCCCCTTTGCTTTGCCTTCTGGTTGGACAGTGTGTCCTTGTGTTGTTGCTTTGATGTGTTTTTGGATATTTAGATACCCTATTATGTGTGTTTTATGTTTGTACTTTGACTTTGGTACTCGACTGCTATTTGATCGCTATTTATAAAGTGACGTGAATGTTATATTTTGATGTGATGGTATTTTATTTAGATGTTATCATTATGGCATGTTTTGAATTAGCATAAGTGGATATTCGAATTAATGATGTTTTATGCTTTGGATTAATTATTATGTTAGATTCGTCAGTTAGTAACATTGTATTGGTGAAGGGGATGTGATTGCACCACTCACTTGCGAGCGCCCTACGATTCCGCGATTTCCTCTTCACGGTGTGTTTTATATGATGCAAATATAAATGTGCAATATGCTTTTCTTCGCAGGTTAATAGGTACAAGACATCGACTCCACCTGGCTTCACAGGTTTGAGCGTGTCCATTGCCCAATGACATTTGATTGGGAGATTGTAGCTAGGTTTTACGTGCCAAGTCATCACCCTAGTCATAGTGTGTCATCGGTTGCAATCTGGTTCAGTTGTTTTAATATTGTTGAGACTGCCTAGATTTTATTGCAAGTGGAAAAGGGTAATTAAATTGCTTTATGTATTTAAGTTGTTGATTAAATTAATCTGGTTATAACGTGAAAAAGGTTATTTAATTTGTTAATTAATTTAATTTAATTAATAAAATAATTTAATCTTGGATTAGATTTATTTTATTGATTAATTAAATTTAATTGTGTTGAGCTGAATTAAGTTATTCATTTCGGGAATTAATAGATATTCTAATTGAAATTAAGTTGAAAATTGAAAAAGGGTTTTAATTTCATTTTTTGAAATTTGTAAATGCAAAATTGAAAATTAGAGATATTTTCTATTTTTGTTTTCAAAAATTTATGAGGGGGTGGATGAGATATTTTTGGAGATATTTTTTGGATATTTTTTATTATTATGGATTTTTTTCATGGAGGTTTTCGGGGAGGATGAAAAATGAAAAATAGAGGGAAAAGAGGATTTTTGCTGTTGTGGTTTTCGGGATTGAAACTGTGAAGGAACTCTTCTAATTTGTTTGGAGGAACTGAAATCTCTGAAGGAATTCTTTGCACTATTGACAACCTTTCAAGCTCTTTGAAATCAGGTTTTATTTTCATTAAATCAATTTCATTTTGAAAAGATTCACAGAATTTTAATTGTTGTTTGAAAAATATTTATAAAATCTGTTTGATTGCAAAGAAAACCCATCTTAAATCTTGATTTCAAAACTTGAAACTTGTGTTTGGAAATGAAATTTCTTAAAGAAAATTAAGTTCTTGACTGGAAATGAGCATTTTATGTTTTATTTTCTCAAACAATTATGCAAATTCTTTATTCGTAGATAAATAAATATATATATACATATGTATATATTACTAATATATATATATATATTTATATATATGTTTGGGGGATTGTGGTTAAATTTTGTTTAAAAAAAAAATGCTTCCCCTGTGAAAGCATAGATTTTAAAATCCACAGGGGTTTTGAATGAAATTTTTTAAATAAAAAGGAATCCAAAAATAAAATAAAATACAGTGAGGGGAGGGTCACTGGGGGCTCACCCTCACCATGCCGCCATGGGAGGCATGTGGGGGAAGCCATGCCCAATGCGCCCCCCCTGGCCTCCTATCGTGGAAATAACTATATATACACAGTCGCCGCCCATAGTGTGGGTTCGGTTGTGTTTACATAGTCGCACCCACAGTGTGGGGGTTAGCTGTGTTTACACAGCCGACTCCCTTTGCAAACCGCGCATGATCCTTGAAATTCGCACCCCAAAATATGGAGTTTCACATTTTTCTTTTGAGAAAAATAAAAATAAAAATAATAATAATAATATATATTTTAATATTTTATTATTATAATTTCATAATATTAAAATATGAATATATATATTTATTAAATAATAAGATATATATATGTATATGTATAGTATATATATGTATGGGTGTAGATATATATATATTATGTATATATAATATATATGGTTGAGCGATTAATTTTATATTAAGTATAGGTATACATGTAAATATTTTCATATATTAAATTGTCGATTTTATAATGGTATGATTCAAAGAAAATTGTGAAAATTATAATATCGTGATCTTAGTTAAATTATTGATTTTATTTGAAAACTGATATATATGTGGGAACAATATATTTGATTTGAATCATATGTTAACTAAGACAAGTTATTGTTTTAAAAATGACTATGTCAAAGAAGGAAAACAATATTTATTTTTAAAAATGATGTATCCTAGTTAATAGAAGTAAGTGTTGTTTATTATTATTTAAGAGCAAATAGGGAATTAATTATTTGGGTAAGTTTTATTCTTTATCTGAAAGAGACTTAGTTTAATTGGTTTTAAATTAGGCTATAACTATGAAATTTTTATTAAGTAAGTGGATTTAGGAAATCCGAAGTAGTTTAATTCTTGTCTTCTTGCTCGTCTTGATTGTGAACTATTTATGTCTTTGTTTGGGGGAAATCGAGTCATAGAGAATGATAAGTCTTCCAGATGGGGTTTTAGTATGTGGGTTGTAGTGTTGCGTTATCAACCTGTTTTGAATCCCTTGGGTAGTGCATGGTACGTGTCAGTTATTTACCCGATTTCCACGAACGAGGATGTTTTGTGCCTCCTTGGATTAGGAGTGGACTATGTGACTTGTGCCTCCTTGTAAGGAGTGGCTTTGTTATCTTGTTACCTCTAGTGTTTGGAGAGGGTTTTGACTTATGTCTCCTAATGAGAAAGGGGTGGTTGGGATATCTTGTTTATTTGCACTTTGGTACCCTTGGTGATTGGATGGTTCTGTTTGGTATGTTGTCAAGTAGAAGAGTGGCTTTTGTAGGGGCCAGAGCCCAAAGAGGTAAGATTGGGTAACCTTCAGAAGTAGCTTTATCAAGTGATAACTAAATTAATACTTAGAAGATTAGGTGGTACTTCTCACTAATCAAGATATTTTTGTTTCACTCATAGACAGAAGGGCTCATTTAGACTTGGGATGAGTGGGAATGTCTGGAATGGCAAGGTCATATATCATGTCTGTACGAAAGGTTTTTGATCCCGCATTAGTAAGTATGAGGGTTGGGGATCGGTTGAGGCCACCACAATAGCCGAAGCCTATGAAGATCCACAGTGGGTAACTCATCATGAGCTGTGTGATGACACTCTGTCTAGGATAAAAGATGGTATTTGGTTCTGTGTGTATGGTTTTGTTAACATACTTAATCTACTTAATATCTAGAAGCATCGTGACCATGTTAGAGTTGTACTTGTGTTGTACATGGGATTGGTTGTATCAGTTTGGTTCAGTTATGATTTAGCCTATGTCTAGAGGTGTTGGTCTTGGCTAGGATTCCCTGTTACTATCTCCTAGCACAAGGGGTGGGCCTCTAGGTTCCACTTGGTTGGGTGGCATGCACCTTACTCTGTTGGGCTTTCTTCTTGCTCGTGTGGATGAGATTTCTAGTTGGAGAGCTCATGGGATCCAATTTTAGTTGACTCTTATAATTTATTACCCCTCATTTGTATTGAGGTGGAAAGTTGTAATCTATAACCATGTTTTTTGGGTTTACCTCATTTGGGGAATGAGAGATGTAATCTCATCATTAAATTATTGTTATTGGTAACCTATGGTATCTCTTACCTTTGTGATGATGTAATTTATCTTGTATGGAATGTATGCTTTCTTATTATCTTAAGTAGATAAATGTTATGGATTCATTTATGTTGTTGTGGGTTAATAAGTAATCTTAGTCTCGTAATCTTAGAGGTTTTTTGCAATGGGTAGTGAACTTGCATGTTCATTGTACTTAAACAAAAGAAAAATTAGTACGTTTAAGTAGTTAATTGCAACTTCATCTAGGGTTGCGTGGCGGGGCATTACAAAAACACCCCCTGCAAAATAAAATAACTATTAAAAGGGAGAAGGGGACATCTCCTAGGACAATGACAAACAATGGCTCAAAGTTGTTCTTAAAGCATGGGGCACGGACCGACCCAGACTTAAGAAATAATAAAGTCAGGCGAAATAATCTTTTCGCAAATGCAAATTGCGTAGTTGTCGGATGAAGTGATTTCAATCTTGACCGTTGCTCGCAAACCTTGCAAGGTTTTTGCTAACGTCACAAATATGGTGCAAGGTGTGCAAGATGCTGCCATTTGTCACATTTGATGGTGGGGACCAATTTTTCTCGTAGATCAATGATGAATGTTGATGTCGATAGTTGTTTTCATACTGACGCATCGTGGTCGTTCCTTGCTAACCTCACACAATTAAAACTGCAGTTTCAATAATGTTGCGAGGTGTGTGATTTGGTGACACATGGACTCAACTGTTGTGCACTGATAACAAAGGTGGGGCCCATTTTCATTCTAATGTGGTGCCCAGTAGGTGAATATCCTGTCTGTTTGGTGACTGGAGGGAGAAGATGGCATTTTCAAACTATTTTGACTAAATCTGAGTCGTTCTCCTAGCCAATGTTGTGATTGATCAATGAATCGTATTTAAAAATAAACTAGTATTGTACTATAGCCGTTTTATCTCATGCGAGTGAATAGTAATGGCCGAGTTCAACTCTTCTTGCATAATTAAATGCTAAAATTTGCAAATTACTCTTTGCGTGTTGTATCTCTACATTGAAGAAGAACTACTTGGTATCGAGTGAAGCAAGTTGTGGTTACAATTTCTCAATTTTGCTGTCTTAGATGTTCAGTGATTGAAACTAGAAGTAGAATGTATGCCATTTCTTGTAAATTTAGAAGATTTTATGGTTGCTTGCTGGGCAATTTGTGATTGTTTCCTGTTTTTGTTCTTGAAGAATTTTTTGAATAGATTCACTTTTAGAGCTTGTCTAGATAATTGCTAGGGATTTTTGAATATTGAAGAATTTTTTGTTAAGGCTAAAGGAGAAATTTGTAATTATTTGCTATATGAAAATAAGCAAACCCTAGTTCAAATTATCATTAGTCTAGTATAAATGGTACCCAAGGCCCAAAGTTCTAGTTATGAAACCACTACCAGGTTCTTATCCCAAGATAGTATTGATTTGTTACAACCCTCTACTAGCAAGAAGTAGGAGGGAAAGGTTTTGTTCTATGGGCCTCGAATCTTGGAAGGATTGACAGAAAAGCAATGTGCAATTCAAGATGTCGAGTTACCATACACCGGGTGGAAGTTGTTTTCCAATTGGTTTGGGAAGAGGAATTTTTCAGTTCCTTTGTGTAACCCCTAGAGGTTAGACCTGGGTAAATTGGTGGTTCCTAATGTTTATATGGATGTAGATCTTTTAAAATACATTGCTGCTAGATATGACCCTATGGCTCAAATTGTCAGAACACATGCTGGTGTGCAGATGATTAAGATAACCAAAGAAGAAATTGCAAAGATTTTCAAATTGGATGAATGGAGTTAGGATATGGTTCCTATCAACTTGGAGGTTTTCAGACAAGGATATAGAAATACTAGGGGTTTGTTCAGAACATCCTTTTTAATACCTCATTTGGCAGTCTCAGGAAGAGGAAAAAATCAAAAGAAGGTAGTAATTGGCAGGAATGAGCCTGAACCTTTTCATGTGGACTATTTCTCCATTTATTTCAAGAAGACTGTTTGTGCTTTATGTGAAGTTCTGGGAGTCAACTTAAAGAAAACCTTGCCTACCGATATTATGTATATGGCAGTAAATCTCTTGCACCCAAGTTTTAATGTAATATATGATTTTGCTACTTATGTGGCAGAGAAGATGCACACAGGTCTAGTAGCCCTAAAGGAGGGGAAGAATTGGGTTGGATTTAGATGGTATTCCTTGTTAATCCACATGTTTTTGTATAGGGGTCAGGTTGTGTTCGAAAAAGATATGGAATTAAAGAAGAAGGAAGGAAACATTGAAATGCCTATCCAATATTGGACTAGGATTCTTGACATGCATGATCATAAGTTTGATTATGTAACTTTCCATAATGTCTTCAGATCTAAATTAAGGGAGGCTCTAGTTTGTGACCCCCCAAGGATCCCAAAATAAATTCATGACTTCTTGAGGCCAATGGAGAGAAGGCCTAAATTGAACATAATGCACAATTGGGGAGACATTATCCCTAATCATAATACCACAGTTTTCAAGGTTTTTGGCACTAATGTCAATCCAAAGGTTCTGCCAAGGGAGGTGCCCCTTAGAATTGGATTTTTCGCACTAATGTCAATCCAAAGGTTCTGCCAAGGCAGTTGGGGGGTGCTCAAGAACTACACTTGCCAGCTGAACAGAAGAAAGGTTCTTTCTTCCCTGAATATACAACATTTTCCAATTTTGTTATGGCAAAGGGAGGATGGAAGGAGTTGCATAAATTACTTGGGCCTTATAGGCTAAGGACTGTGTGCCCCAAGAATCATGATCCTGAGGGTTTTATCTCTCAAATGAAGGAAAAACATCGAACATGAGCTTTTTTCCACAACTTCTACTTTCTTGAGGACATCATCAGGAATATTTTTGATTTGGAATTACAACATGAGAGAAAGATCCTATACATTTCCTACTCTAAAATGGTAAAAGGTAAGCAGGAGAAAATACCTGGTTTCAATCCCATACCTAATGCTAAAGATCAGTTTATCATGGAAATGTATGCTATTGATAATTTTGAGAGCTTGTTTGGGGTTTTGAAAGATGAAAGGGTTGTGGAAGAGAGGGGAAAATCACAAACCATGGAGGAGTAACTTGAGGTAAAGGAAGAGGAGAGGCCTAATTATCAGCCCCAAAAGAAGATAAAGGTTTTTTCTAGAAGAAAGGGAAGTATGTTTGAAGATGTTGCTAAAAATATTGCACCATCTTCTTCAAGGCAGTCAGTACCAAATGTTGTTGATTTGGATTCTCCTCCAAGTTTTTCAGAATAGGATTTTCCACCATCACCAAAGAGGCAGAGGGTTGAAAGAGTAAAGATTGTTGATTGTAATGGTGATGAGGATGATGACATTATTGTCACTCCAGATGAAATGCACCCTGAGATGCCATTGGACCTAGTTGACATTGCAACAAGTTCAAGTACAATTTCTTTCAGGTTAGGAAAAGATGAAATCAAAGGAATAATAAGGAATGATGACTTGAGAATAGAAGCCTACAAAGAGTTCATGATGGATGACTCTTTTATTCAAACCGATGCTTTTAAATATTTTGTGTGGGGAGCACATACTGCATTATATAGTGAGAAGGTGGCATATGAGAGAAGTCTACATCTAGAGCTCCCAAAGAAGGTAATTCAAGGTAAGGTCAGGGAAAAAATGAGAGACAAGTTCAAAGCAATAACACAAGAGCAGGGCTAGGAATTGGTACAAAAAAATGGAGTATTGCTACTCCCTAAATGGGATATCGCTGATGCTATGGTGTTTGACACAATAATAAGGGCTAATAAGCCACTTCTTGCTATTGAAGAGGAGGCTACATTCGCACTCAAGCGATCGACCATTAGTGAGGAATGGGATGCATTGGCAATCTGGTCCCTATCCACTGGCTCTAAAAAGCCAATTGCTGCAAAACCTTCTGACTTTAGTGGTCACTTGGTTGTGATGAGAGTTGCTGACACCCCAACATTGGAAGCTATTGATATGGTCCCGAATGTTGCCAAATTCACAAGAGCAACTATTGAAGATTTGACCAAGGATTGGGATACTCTGAGAGGCCAATATAATGACATTATTATTGAATATAATAAGAGTCAACAAAAGGTAGCAGAGTTAGAAACTGAATTGGATTTATTGAGGCAACAAGTGGATAGCATGAGATCTTAAAAGCAAGCCAATTATAGCCACACTATTCCCGACCCACCAGTAGAGCAGTCTCAACCTCCTACACAAGCGCAATCTTTGGTTTTTGTTCCATATAATATGGGACAAGTGCCTATCACTATTGAGAGGGCTACTAGCCCTGGAGGGGGAATTTCTAGGGAGAAATTGATTCATCAGGTTGAAGAATATAAGGAGATGGTAAATCAAATTTGGGATGCAACGAGGAGAAGCAATGCAGTGATAGTGGACACTGTTTTGAAACATTTAAACAAAAGGGTCCAGAGTAAGCTAAATAGTGTTCATGCAAATTATGTCCTAATGTTGCAAGCACTAAAAATGTTTCCAAGGGATAAAGAATTGGCCATCCCATTGCTAAAAAAATGGAGCCCTAGAATGGAGAAGTTGAAATTCATGGAAATAGGGGCAAAAAAACATGGTGATAAATATCCTACCGTTATTGCAACATATCAATTGATCAAGGGAATTGTTGAGCAAAAGTTTCAAGGATTTTCCGCCCCAATGGAATCCAATATTAAATTGTTGAAAGATGTGTATGATGGAAAGGACCTAACCCCATTGCCTCATATTTTACATAGTTAGGATGAATTCAAACCCCTGCAGGTTTAGAAGGAGCAAATGAACAATATAATGATGTCTCAAACACATGAGATGCAAAAAAGCTGACATCTGAATGCTAGAGAATACATTGGAAAAGTTGTCTTTTGCTATAATTTTCTTAGAGAACTTTGATAAAAAGGCCACATCGATAATGGTAAAGTATGCTTCCTATCGAAAAAAGGTTGATCAGGTTGTGGCTTTCCAATGGCCTTCTGAGGAGGAGTTTGAATTATGGAAAAAGGTGTTCACTGATGAATTAGAATTATAAGTGTTATAGTCGAGAATTGCAACTTGGTCATGTATAATACAGGCCTAGCCTTAGATATTATACTCTAAAATTACATTCTCCTTTTGACTCCAAGTACAGGGTGTTGAGGTGGAGTTAATAATATAACAGCTAAGCATGCCTTCGATGTATGGGAAGCGGCCTTTGGATCGATTTTTTCTTTCCTCCTTATCAACTAATGATGATCTTTGTCTTATGATCTCCACTCGCATAATAGAATTGTAACTAAATCAGGAGTTAGCAGTCCAATTACAAATGGACATGTGTACTCTCCGACCTAAAGCTTGTTGGCTCCCTTGTTTTATAAAAGGGAATTCTGGGCCGAGAGAGTGGTCAGTTGAAATATCCAAAATATGAGAAATAAGAGTCTAGTAATATAGAGAGTATGAATTGTAACTCCAGGTTTTAAAAAGTCTTGAGTCGGATTGGAGAACTTTGTTAATCATGGGGTTTTTGAGCATGTTTGTATCAAACTGGTGAATATTTGGAGTTTATTTTCTCTCCTATTGTGTTATGTTACATGGATTATTAATGAAATATTGATCAAAGATGATTTTCATTTCTTCTTTATTGTGAATTATGTTTAACTACAACTCTGGTTCAAAGGAATAGTTAAATGTTTCAGTTGACAAGTAAATTGATGCAATATAACAAATAGGATTCATAAAGGAGTAATAAACTCAGGTAAAGATATATGGGTTGTAATGCAATTCATAATAGATCATAAGTGTTCAAAATGAAATTTACCTTGTAGTTCAGTTTTCTCTTTTGACTCCATGCACTGGGATATGGCACTGGAATTCTGATTATTTTTTATTCTCGTATGTTTTGTGTTATGGCATCAAGATATTTTAGTCAAACATTTCCTATCAATTTACTTTATGTGAAGTTTCTGATTCTCTGTTAAATGGACATGAGTCTTTTTTAAGGAATAGCAAATTTCTTGAAGGATTTCATCCTTTAACATTAATTGGGGATCTATCTGTTGCTTACCTATATGCAAATGAATTGTTTAAATGTTGTATGTTAAGAGCACATGTTTGGGAATACCCTCCTAGATTTTATAGAGTCTGAAGTGTAGGATAATTAGCCTTATTTCTATTCTCGTTAAGTTGGCCATACTATTCCTAGTCTTTTATTATTGAATGTGGCAAGTTCATAGGAGCTTCTAGGAAACACGTGTGGGTTGCAGTAAAAAAATGCCAATAGGTTCAATTGACAACATGATCTATTGACAATTAGGAAGTATTTTTCACATTGTGTCAAATTTTGATATTGTTATCAGGATTCAATTATGTAGTTTTACAAGTCAAACTCATTGACCCATGTTTCATGAGTAGTGTTTCACAAGAACCCATCTCCCATGATAATGAATGGTCCACTTAGCACTCATTGCATCTAAATGATTCTCAAAATGATGAAGAACTAAGCCTTCCTAGGAGGTCACCCATCCCAATATTACATGATCCATGATTTTATTAATAATTGATCATTTTGGATTTTGACAAACTTGACACACAAATGACAATTTGACAATGAACTTAATGTATCACAATTAAGTTTCAAATTCAGTAACATAATAGAAACTAAAACAAATTGAGAGATTGTTATGAGGGTAGTGATGCAACTTTTCTAATTAGAGTGTATTCCATGAGATTACAATTCTTTGAGATATTTTGTCAAATAGTTCACAAGATTTGTCTATCCTCCCACATTTTACATAGATTTGAAAATGGAGTCTACAACCACAACATTTGAGAAACTTCATCATCATATTATGCTTTGATGGATGTCCATACCTTGTTCCAAATCTCCCATATTAAGGAAATCGGCAAGGCTTTTGGTGAAGGTTGTGAAATTTTTCTATGCATCTACCAATTGCATTTGATTGAAAGTTTCTAAAACCTTTAAAAAAAATCCATTATGTATATTCTACAATCATTATAGTCCACAATTTCACATTTATTTGGTTTTGCAACTACCAATTGTATTTGCTTGAATTTTCCTACCAAATTTTCAATGTAGATCCATTTTGTGTATATCTTACAATCTGTTGGTGTTTTTTCCCACATAGGATTTGCAATTCTCTAAGAGGTATCCAACCTCTATTATAAAGAACTGCAAAGGCTAGTGGCCAACTAACAAGATTCAGTCAAAGACAAACATCTCCTACACTTTTGGCTCTATGAAACCAAGGTGGGTAAACCCAAGTGTGTTCATAAGAATGTTTCATGATTGGTAAGAACACTTCTTCTTACAGATGAAGTACCCACTAACACTAACAAACAGTCATTACCCTGGTTGTGGAAAAACCAAAGAATAATAACAGATATCCCAAAGCAAGGAGACTGAAAATTATCATAAGATCTATATCCCAAAAAGAGATAGCAGTTGATATTTGTTAAAATGTTTGGGTATTGAATCATCGTGCTTAGAATCAAAGTCCTATACCTTAAAGGAATTTACCAATACTATCCAGTGCCTCATCCATTGGGTGGGAGTCATATAAAATGTAATTCATATGAAAATGAACTTATCACCATAGTGCTTTTCTACCATGAGATTTGTTAGTATATTAAAACAATACTCCTTAGTGAATCCTGAGCATATAACCATAAACATGCAATTTTTGTTCAAGCATTTGATTAACTCATTAAATTAAAGCTAGAGAACAAATTACACTTTCAAATACACCTTTGAAACTGAATGAACAAACCCTTGATAAATCCATTCATAATCCATGGCCCATACACAGGAGAGCAAAATGTCTTAATTTTTTTAGATTTCTTTTGATATCAATAATTATAAAAGCATAGTATACTTATTTCATACTATTCCCAACCCAACATGATTTCCTACATAATACCTTCAAAATATTGCATTACCACTAACTGTACCTATTCTAAGCCTTTGAACCCAAAAAAAAATAACAACCCTTAACAATGAGCCATCAAATCTCCTTTATAGGACATGAGAGCAACAAAGAAATAGGCTACATTGTTCATTCCAAAATTGAATTTCATTTAGAATGAAATTAAAATTCACATTCCTCATTATTAGAAAAAACCATAATCAGTTCGAGGAATCAAAATAGTTAACCATTGTAACCAACCAGAGCTAAAGACAAAAGAGCGTGGCAGACACACGTACGTCCACATCAACACACCACCCAAAAGTAACACACCCAACAACTACAACTACTTGCAAGAAACATGGCCCTGGTAGAGGCGATTGCTCCTGGTCCTCGCTTCAGTAAGAAGCGAGACCAACTTCCTTTTATCCGCTTTAACACATGATCTGGTAGCATGGCATGACACCATCACAGTTATTGGGGCAACTATGAGGGCCTCTTCATTGACCCCCAACAACTCGATGATGGATACCAAGTAATGTCAGTAGTCCAAGTCAGTTTGGGACCCATCACCATCAAAACCAGAAGACAACACTATTGGGGACTTGGAGCTCCTCGGCCATTTATAAGCATCATGGACAACCTCGGGCTTGATAAGGACAGGTTGTACCCCGTCAGGCTGCAAATTTCTCACCTTGAGTCTGGTACCTCTATGCACAACTGAATGGTCCATTGCAAAGAACACCTCGCAAAATATAGGAGAGACTCGACCACTTGCAAACAAGACACCTCAAAATGCGATGATAATACCAAATAACACAATGAGCATTCATAGAGTTCATTGGTGTGAGAATATTAATTACTTGAATGTAGCATGAGCATTTGAGAATTTTAGTGGTTGATGTAGCCACCAAAAATTATTCCTAGCTTGCGAAGCCATGGCGTACAACCCATCATTGCATTTATCAGGAGAACATTGTTCACACATAGGAAAATCAGGTGAGGATCCATTGAAAAAAACTGTGCCATTAATGAGAACAACTTGTAGAGAGCAAGAACTCCCAACATGGATGAATAGGAACCCAACAAAAATCGAATTGTTAATGCAGATCGAACATGGCAAGTCGAATGACTTAGATTGAGTCAATAATTGTTTGAAAATCCACATCAATGCCCTGGGAGAATTATGCCCAATCACAACCCAAGAAAACAATAGGTTGCAACTGGATACCAGGTCCCACCTAGCCCTGTTGCTTCAAGAACTAGGCCATGTGTCACCTCTTCGCAGACCTCATAGTACCGTTAGGGGCCTTTAATCTGGTCGTGCGAGATCCATGGTGAAGGATTATCATTGATCTCCCTCGTTAATACCCCACAGGTAGAAAACACCCACCTTAAACCCCAAAACTGTAGCCTCCATCCATGTAAATTTTAAGTCCCACCACAATCCTTGTAGGGTCCACATGATATTTTTATCCTTTGTTGAAGAAACTATTGCAATATATTTATTATTTATGTACTTATTTTCCATCCATGTTTATAAAAGTTGGAAATTATTAATAATATTAATTTTGGCAAGACATTAAAAGAGTGTTGATTGTAAAAATTATGCATCCTAATGTGAAAATAAAAACAATGGAAGCAGTGACTATAACACATAAATTTTTATGTAGTATCCAATTCAAAGAATCATGTTACCCTCTACCTTGAATTTTTTAGTATAAAAAGCTAAGGAAATTCTATAAATAAGATAATAAGTTGACTGTTAGCATATACCAATTTTCATAAAGATGTAGATTGTTGGATGTTGCGGTTGTGTTGCTCATTATATGTGTTTTTCATTGATGTCAACACCATTAGAATTAATGTCTTAAAGGTTGTATATGTTGAGGATATTGAGAAAATTAGAATAAATATGTTGCAGATAGTCTATGAAGTTGTGGAGATTCGAGTGGTGGAAATATTTGTACATTGGTATTATGAAGTCGTGTATTAAAGGGTTTGTTGCTGAGTCTATCTAGTATATCCTTTGAAAGTTTCAGAGGTGTGCATCAAGATTGGAGCAAGTTATGAGTTTTTGTGTTCCTACAGTTATTTTGTTGCTATAGTTGGTGTTTCTAAAAGAAGAGAATGTAATTATGGTGAATTGAATTGTTGTGTATCCTCTTGAGATTTTCATTGATGTTTCTTGATCTCATACTCTATCATTGTGGTACGTCCACGTTGATTAGTGTGCTCGTGATCAAATATTTTTCCTTTACATGTTCGAGTTTTCATGTTCTTGGTTGACATGATGGTGGTAGCATGTTGTAGATCCTTGTGGATTAATTTTTGAATACTTGGAATGTTTGAGGATGTTGATTTAGTTGTTCATTATGTTGTGATTGATTTAGGTTGGTGCGCATTGAGATTTGTTCATGAATTGGGCCGACAGTTTGTATTCATCTATTATTTATTTTTGGCTGATAGAGTTGTTAATGTAAATTCATGAAGTGGATATATAATAGCGATTGTTTTATTCATTTAGAGAGAATGTATGTGAAGTGTATGCAATATATGTGTGAATAAAGATTACATCATTTGAATGCAGAGCAGAGTGTGAAGAATTTTAAGCAAAGTATGAAAAAGTATTTATGTGCCTAACTGAAACTGTCATCAGGCTTTTGAAGAAGCTAATTTCTTAGTTCAACCTCATCAGATGGATTTAATTTGATTATCTTATGTAAGGCAGTGAGCCTTCCCTTTGAGCAGTGAGCTCTAGGCAGTGTTCCTGAATGCATGCGTATTCCTTATTCATTTCTTTTATACTTTTAACAGGGTGTAAATTATGGATTAAACTCCACTGTGGTTTTTCCCCTAACAGGGTTTGTACACAAAATTTTTGGTGTTATGTGTGTTTGTAATGTGTTGTTGATTCATTCTTTCACTGTTAATTATCAGATCTAAGATTAAAGGTTAATAAGGTTAAATAAGTTTCAATTTTGTAACAACTGATTCACCCCCCCCCCCTCAGTTGTCTATCCTTGTTTTCCAAGATAGATATCTTCCCTTTCAAAACACACAAAATAATATTTAGTAGATAATCAACCATCTTTCATTTGTATAGTGATTATTTTATCTCTATAGGAAACAAGTAGAGTATATAAAGAAAACTAACAAAGCCACAACTAGCCCTATTTTGTAGTTTGGTGTGCATTCCATCCTCTTCCTAACCTTCTCTGATTATTTTGAAGAGACCAAGTGTTGTAACTAAAATATGGTTCATTCTATGTGCATGTAATTTTGATCTTGATAGAGAAAATTAAAAAAATATTAATCTACTCTTGTCAAAACAAAAACAACACTCAGATTTAGTATAAGAGTCAACCAATCATAAGGAAAACATAATGTGAAGATGAATTTTCTCAAATCTTGTTGTTGTAGATGCCCTTTTGAAATCTATGCAAAATGTGGGAGGATAGACAAAGCTCATGAAGTATTTGACACAATGCCTCGAATAATTGTAATCTCATGGAATACACTCTAATTAGAAAAGTCTCATCACTACCCTCATAATAATCTATCAATTTGTTTTAGTGTCTATTGTGTTATACCCAATTTGGGACATGGGGTATAACAAAATAGACACTAAAATAAATTGAGAGATTACAATTCTTTGAGACATTTTGTCAAATAGTTCACAATATTTTTCTATCCTTCTACATTCTATATAAATTTTAAAAGGGCACCTACAACCACAACATTTGAAAAAATTCTTCGTATTATGCTTTGATGGATGTTTATACCTTGTTCCAAATATCCCATATTAAGGAAACCAACAAGGATTTTGGTGAAGGTTGTGGAATTTTTCTTTGCATCTACCAATTGGATTTAGTGTTCAGGTTAGTGTTAGGTTTAGAGTTAGGGTTAGGGTTAGGGAAAATAATGTTAGGATTAGGGTTAGATTTAGAGTTTTGGTTATGGTTGGGATTAGATATGAAATTGGGGTTAGGGTTTAGGATTACAATTAGGGATTATAGTATTAGGGTTATATTTAGAATTAATTTTTAGGGTTATTGTTATGATTAAGGGTTGTTTTTATATTTGGCTTAGAGTTGGGGTTAGGATTAGGGCCAAGGATAGGGCTAGGGTTAGGTTTAGGGATAGGTTTAGGGTTATTAGAGTGAATGCAACTAATTAATAAAATAAAAAATATTTAGGGTTAGGGTTATAAAGATAGGATAAAGGTGAGTGTTAGGGTCAAGGTTAAGGTTTCGAGAAAAAGGGTTAGGTTATGATTAGGGTTAGGGCTAGGTTTAAGATTTGCATTATAGTTTAGGGTGTACCATTTGTCTTTAGTTTAGGGTTACAATTAGGGTTAAGGTTAGGGTGTAAGTTAAGGTTAGTGTTAGGGTTAGATTAGAACTAGGATTATGGTTTAAGGTTTAGGGTTAGGGTTGTGTTTATGTTTAGGGTCTAAGGTTAGAGTTATGTTTATGTTTAGGGTTGTGATAAAAATGATTTAGGTTATGATTAAGATTATGGTTTTGAGAAATAGTGTTAGGGTTAAAGTTATGGCCAGGGTTACATTAATGAGAAAATGATAGTGTACTTTCCAAGTAAGGGTTAGGATTAGGTTTATTGTCAGGGCTAGGGTTAAAGTTAGGGTATGAGTCAATCTTATGATTAGGGATATGATGTTAGGTTTCAAGAAAAGGTCTAAATTTAAGATTAAGCCATAGTTGGCTATAATGAACATGAGAAAAAATGGATCTAATTTCCTTTTGTGGGAAAATAATCAACTATGACTTAAACTTAAATTTAGAGATTACCCTAAACTGTAACCATAACCATAAACCTAATCCTAAACCTAACCCTAAAGAAAACACATAACCTAATCCTAATTTTAGTGTTTGAGGCTAGGCTCAAACACTATATAACCTAACCCTATACAACCTAACACATAACCTAGCACTAGAAAAAAATTCTTCTCCCAAACAATCTCCTCTACTTCTATTCACACCTACTAGAGTTGCAACATTCAACATTGGTGCTTCTACCATTCATTCAAAGCTAAGAATTCCAATTAGAGATTTCAAAGAACTAGAAGGGACAAGACTTACAACTTTCCAAGAAGAAATATCACATTTCAGATACATATTGATAGATGAAATGAGTTTCTTTGGGGAGAGGTTGCTTGAAAACATAGATTTCAGGCTTCGACAAGCATTCCCAAAAAATAATAACCAAAGTTTTGGAGGTGAGTTCTGGATTGAAATTTCTAACTTTGATAACTTTACATTACAATATTTTTTATTCAATTCTATTATAGTTCATTCTATACAAATTCATACTTGTCAATTTAATTAAATATTTTATATTCAGGCATATCTACATGATTTTAGTTGGAGACTTGGCACAATTACCTCCAGTAAATGACATGGCTCCATATGAAAGAAAAAGGTGAGAAAAGCTACTATGGGAAGAATTCAAAATGGTCATTACATTAAGTTTTGTTTTTCAACAAGATGGACTAAATGAAGAACAATAAATATTTCATCAAATTCTAAGAAACATTAAGGATGTGAATCCCACAATCGACGATTGGATGTTGCTTATGTCAAGAACAAATGTAAGAACCAATGCTTTAGAGAACGAAGAATTTGAAAGCAGTGTTCATTTGTAATATAATTTATGATTTAACAATATTATAATTATTATTAATCTAATACAATATTAATATTATTAATAATATACCAATAATATTAATAATCTAATATAATTACTATTAATCAATAGATTATATATAATCTTAATATATCAAATACATCATTATATTTCATATAATGTAATTTAATATTGTTATATAATATATTAAATATTATATTATAATATAATATAAAATTAATAAATGATAATATAACATAAATAAATAATATGATCATAATAAATAATATATCTTAATTAATATTGACATGTGTTTGTTGCCTGCAACGCTACCGCTAAAACTAGCTTATATACCTTATATATAATATATATAATATACGCCAAGATTTATTATTTTTGAGGTGTATTTTTCTTTGCTTTTTTCTTTTTTGAATCTTAAGGAAAGTTGGGACAACAAGGTTCTAATGTCGAAGCTGAATTACCCAGGGTAGCATGGGCATAGCAGCATGGAGCATAAAGAAGTGTTGAGTCATGCCAAGTCATGGTGAATTAAGGTAGGCTGCAAGGGTAAGGAAACTCTACAAGGTGATTTGGACTCATCAAGATGTTAGCCAGGCTAGGAAGAGTCTACAAATCAAGCGAAGGTCCCTATGGGTTATTACTGGTGATGAGAAGTCAGAAATGGGGGAGTCGGCCCAAAGTATGGTGTCATCCTATTGATGTCTAGTGTTTGGACTAATAGCTTATATAGGGAGGTATGGTTTTTCAAGGAAAGGAGCACCATAGGGATGCAACCGGGTTGCACTGAGAGTCCATAACCAAACACCAAATGGAAAGGGTGTTCCAGTAATCTTCCTTCCAGGAGCAAAAAAGAAGTAGCTCCTGCCTCGAGTCCCATAGTGGCTCAGGTGTTCATCATAGTCTGAGGAGCGAGGAAGTCTCGTTCCACCCTGGCTATGAAGTGAGGGGTTTTGTGGTGAACCCAACGTCCTAAACCCTGTGAATGCAATAACAGGGCCAACATGGGTTAGTTACTAGACATGTCATCGAGGGAGCTAGATGTTGGAACGATTTTTTAATGACCATCGATCATCCATCAGTTGATCCTTACTGTTCCCCACAATCTTGTGATGACCTCACCACTAAGTTTCAACTGATTGTGATATCACAGGTGAATGCCACATGTCTTGGCTAGCAATGCCAAAGGAATAATCAAAGTGCTTTAATATTTATGTCGAGTTTTAATACATTATATGACAGGTTACTAAAGCAGTTGCGAGATGCACATGCTCAAAATCGACGGTGATTTTATAATCTTGATGAAAAGTTTCTTGATGGCTATGTTCAGTGCTGGTGACTGCTATGAATGAACATGATTTCCGATGATGGAGATCAACAGTTGCTCGTCCTCGCGTGATACAAAGATGCAAGGTGTTTGTTGATTGCGATATCACGAGCGAGTGCCAAGTGTCTTTCCTTTGCGATGCATAATGTGGTGGGGCCTTGGTGCTAAGATGGAGATTACATCAGCCTTTTGAAGGAAGTCATTCGATAACTTCTCAAACACAAGAAGATGTGATTTTGGCCCTATTAGGAGAAGAAAAAATAATAATGGAAAAGACTTAAAAGTTGATTCTCAACATGAGAATGTATTATACTCATGAGGTAATAATAATTAAAAGATAAAAATAAATGTTATTATTGTAAGAAAAAGGATCACATAGTGTCGACTTGTATAACTCGAGCCAATGATGTTCTTGAGGGAGAACTTAAAGAAATATTGTATGATGTTAGCTTTAGACTATATATATTTGTTTGTTTCAATCAACATGTTTTGTTGTGAGGAATGTAAAACTTAATGGAGGGTGTTGGAATATTAAGATTAACATTAATAAATTCACCTTACTAACTTGTTTATTTTTGTTATTAAATAATTAGTTATATTCTTATAAGATATTAGTTCAAATGGGAAGGTATATTTGAAAGGCTTTCTAAAAGCCATATTGTAATATATTCCCAAATGAACTGTATGATATAATTATTATTTTGAGTGTGTTTGTGTGCAGATATAAGTTCTCTTGACTTTTCCAATATATTTTGTATGCTCTACTAGCCATGACTTCATGATTAATTTTCCACTTTCGACACTACTTCTTACTAACTTTGCAAATGGCAGTTTACTTCTACTTAAAACTTGTGGTAATTTCATTAATCTCTTGCTACCTCTGGTGTTGAATTGGACTAGTTATGTCATCTAGGATTTGTTCCTCAATTTTTTTTACTTTTTTCAAAAAAATGTTATGATGGTTATACTTGTATTACCATGAATGGATATAAATTTGAGGATTTTGGGTGTTTTCATTCAATTTTTCATGTTTTCCCCTTAGCTCCTACTTGATGTGTGTTTTTTATGGAAGCCTTTGGATATCTTTTGGTTAATAGTATTTCACGGAACCTTATTAAAGGTGCTACTTTTCATAACTCTATAGCCCAACTATTCAATGGTCATTTTTCTAATGACTCCTTTCTCACTCTCTTCAAGGACAAACGTGACATTATTTTGGATATTCAATGCCTAGATATTTTTTGGAAAGCTTTAAGGTCAAATATATAGTGGCATAAAACTCAATGTTATATGAAATCATTCTTATCCAAGACCAATTGGTTCAATTCCTATGGATAGAAGAGGCTTGATCACAAGGAAGTGTTGAGATTCCTAAGCATCTCTTTTACCTTTTAGGTTTCTCCTTCCTCTTTAAGGAAACATATAATTTCTAGAGCTAAGAAAAATTATCATATTAAATTATGAAGCCCCTTTCTTTGGCAAGGATATTCCATGTGTGTTCAAAAATTCTTGTTGCACACATTTCCATTACTCATGTTGCTAAGAACCTTGCAAATCGTCATATTTGAAGATTGAAAAAATCCAAAGGTATATTTTATGGCCTCCCTTTAACCAAGGAAAATGGTTTCAAAAATTATCCTAGGTGTTTTATTATTTCCCTCATGACTATAATAGGCTTGGCTTACTTTATATTCACTACTCTAAATGGTTCCATAATAGGCTTTGCTTGCTTTATATTCACTACTCTAAATGGCGCCATAATTTTAAATTGAATTAACATACTCTAAAACCTAACTAAACCAGGTTGTAGCTTGTCAAATTGGACAAGTGAAAGGTCAATAATAGCACCGAGGAAGAGTTTGGAGGAGTGAAAACAAGGTCAATACTAGCGCCAACAAAGAGTTTGGAGCTAAAACAAGGTCAATACGAGCATCGAGGATGAGGTTGAGGGAACTCATGGAAAATCCATGGCCAAGGGACAATGATTACTGTAAGTTTGGCACCCCCATTCTCTTTAACCTACAATTTTCATGCCTAGTTCTAAATATCTTCTCGTATATTGGCCCCCCCATTGTCGTAAAATGGTATAAGATAAGACAGAAAAAATAAAATAGCTGTCTTTCACATTTTTATAGTGATTACTAGAGGCACATAGACCAATTCTTCATAATAGAAGAATTTGATCATACTTTTCCAATGATGGCATTATGAGAAAAACTTAGGTTAAATGAATAATTCCTAGCTAAGTTCTTGAAATCATGTCCAATCGTATAAGAGAAAGCCACTGCTACATGTACTTGGATAACATGGAGAAAGGATCTTTGGGATCTTTCATCAATCTACATATTGTTAAATTTTAACACCTAAAAGTGAGAATGAAGAATCTTTCCTAGGATGGTGGCCAATTATGCTTCTCAACACCTAGATTACAAAATCCTTGTCAATATCATTGCCATCACAATTAAACCTATTGCTTGAGATATAGTCATAGAGGTAAAAAAATTGGCTTTCTTGATAGTAGATACATTCTAAACAATTTAATCCTTGCATCGGAGATTGTTGAATGGGCCCAACAAACTACTCATGATACCCATACTATTAAGTTAAAATTTTGACAAGGCATATGATTGCATCAAATGTCCTTTCATTTATAAAATGCTCAAATGGATTTATCTTCAACCCTAAATTATTATCACACATTCAAAATTACAAAATATCAGTTAATGAAGAACCTTCATTTGAGGGTGATGTCGTCATGACCTTTGAATGAAGAACCTTCATTAAAAAATGATGCCATGTCAAGACTTTCAAATGAAGTTATTTTTTATTTTAAATATTTCATGTCCAAAATTATTTATAAAAGGAACCTTGGCATGAAGGACCTTCAAATTAAGACCTTAATTCAAAGGTCCTTCATTAGAAGATCCTTCATATGAAGGTTCCTTTAATTCCATCCCATTATAGCTCTTAGAGTTGTTAGATATATTTTTTTTTCGAAGTAGAGATTGGACCATCAAATAGTGTCACCATGACTTTACCAAGATATCCATCAAATTGATAAAGCCTGACTTAACAACCACAAATTCAGAAGAAAATTGCCCCTGTTAGCCCTAGGGCATCAATTCAATGCCAAGTTTCTTGCTTAAAAGACCCCTAAATGCAATGAACCTCTATCATACCGTGATGCACACCAATCCATCGAGTTATAGTTCCAAGATAGTGGGTGGATTTGTGGATGTCATTTCTATTTAGCCCTCAAACCCTTACATAGGCAAAATAGGGCAGTCCCTATAAATTTGGTAAAGACGTGCCACTCCATTCATCAAAATTCTTTACTAGTTCCTTAATCTTCCTACTCAAATCATCAAGTAAGTCTTGAAAACCTTGCAATGATTTTACAAAAACTTGAGTAGGCCTTAATGATTGGGGCCTGTTGTTTGCATCAAATCTAGAGGCCTTATACATAACATCTAGGTCATTGGCCCTAGGGATCCACTTCTCAACTAAAGGCAAAACTAATTCCTGATTCCTAGTAATGTTTCTTATTGAATCTAAGAATAAAGAATATAAAGAATAAACTAATGGTAATCTACCATCAACTCCCTAATTCAAATGCCTAAAAATTGTGTCTACAACTTCATTTTGCTTGGCAACTGCTCCCTTCTCACTTGCTTTTAGAGCTTCTTGTAGCTCTCTAATCTTATTAAGCATCTACTTTTTGGTGGGATCTACAGAGTACTCAACCTCCTCTTCAACTGGCTCTAATGAAGGACTAGGAGCAGGAGTCTAGATGGGGGACCCAGAAGTAGAAACAATTGGAGAAGTTGGAGGTACTGATCTTGATGTAGAAGGTATGGCCAGGGTACCAAGAGCACTAGAAGACTCCCCCACATGTTTGTACTTCAACCTGTCTACCTCAGTTTGCAGCTCAACATTCCTTTGCTGCATTCTACTATACTCTCCAATAATGGTGTTATACTTCTCCATCAAACTTTTCTTCTCAGCTTCTTCTCTTTCAGCTGTCTTTTGGGCCAATTTGGCCACATTTACAGTCAAGTTGGTAGCTTTTTTAGTTGAAGTTTCATAAGCTCTTTTGATTATTAACCCTCCCCTTAGGTTTGGGCTAATATCAGTAACATAGGGCACAGGCCAACCTAAACTTAGGAAGTAATAAAGTTAGGCAAAATATTTAACTCAATTTATAAAAAGGGGCCCGGCCTAGATGAAACAATGAGACATAAGTCATTTTAATACCCACTCCAAAAAGGTAATGGCCGAATATATCTCACCCAAGGTTTTACATGGAACATTAGGATTTTTATGAAAGCCAAGGTAAAACCCAACCTTAGGTTCCTCCCAAACAATGTAACAAGCCAAGACAAGGGAAAAACATAAATGGAATTTAAAGAACAAGATTTGAAACTCCATCAAATCCACCATGATGCACACCAATCCACCGAGTTACAGTTCCAAGATAGTGGGTGGATTGGTGGATGTCATTTCTATTTAGCCCTCAAACCCTTACACAGGAACAATAGGGCAGTCCCTATATTTGATTGTTTAATCCCACAAAATAGTGATTGAGAACTTCAAAACAAATGCAAATGAAAGGGAACACATATATTTATCTACACCAATGATCTCAGAGCATTTCAAGCTTGTATGGATCCATACAACACAAAAGAACTTCAGAAAAATTGTAAAAACACATAAAATTGCTTCAAGAACACGGTATCTGATATGAAATTTTGGTATCAACTCCTCCAACAATTGCAATGGGATGGGAATACAATATGATAGAAGTGGGATAAAAAAATGCATCGTTTGAAGCATCAAACCAATATGCAAAGATGAAAGAAAGTGCTAACCCCTTAAACTGAAAAAGTTTCTTTTAAATTTAAGTTTGTTGGGTAGCCAATTCTTTTAAGTTATCAAATCATACCATCATACATAATCAAAATATTGTTGTTTCAAATGACCATGAGCACTAAATTTCACTATTTGAAGATGTTGAAACCTTGTCATAGAGAATTAGAACATTGAAGTGACCACTCATCCTACCTTAAAACATACCAAAAGTCTCCTAGCAATTAGACATAGGAAGATTTAAGATGACTTAATCATTTTTTATTGCCAAAGCATATACTTATGATGAATTTACCAGGCCTAGTACACACTCCCTCCCCATTAACCACTTAGACATATGGAAATTAAATGTAAATTTTTTGCTATTTTTAGTCATGTAGGTGTCCAATAAACCGCTTGGTGGTGTTTCCCTTCAAGTTTATTTACTTGAATGAAGAGAAAAAGTCCTTTGATTACAATTAGAGAATACATTTAACGCATTGGTTGTGTAAATGGTGAACCATAGTCACATTTAACACTTGTTACAAAGTTTGGGAGTTAAAACATTAAGTAGATTTGATTTGTGATGGACACATTTGGATGGTAGTAACAATAACTTGCAATCTATCAAGACTTGATTACCTTATAACCTGTCAAATTCTAGCGATGAAATGATAGATTAATCATAATGTCACCTTCGGATCACATCACCATGAAATAACTTCATCCAACATCCTTATGAGTGTAGGTACCACCAAATAGGTATTTTTCAGATTTTTCTTCCTCGAGCGAGGGAAATTCAGGAAGAGAAGAGGAAAGCAAGACATGTAGTAGGTCTAAAAGAGGGAGATCAACTTGAGGTCAAAATATTAGAAGAAAATTTTGTAAACGCATGGAATTTTTTTTTGTTGAAGGGGGGTCACGTTCTTATGATGATGAGAGCATAGGCAACATCGAGGTGTGCTTGAGGTACAAACATCTACGGAAACAATGGGTACCCAAGGAAATTCCTCCAATAAACACTGATCTTTGTGTCAACGAGAGGATATATTGCATAACACCATCGTCATTACATGGTTTGGGCCTATTTTGCATGGACGGAATAAAGGTCTGTAACGACAAAGTTTTTGAGTTGATGCAGTATGTTGGACCCTATTATAGTTACAAAGATTGGATGCAACTGGTTTGATATACACAAAGTATGCGTAAGTATGCACTATCAGCAAATTATATACAACTAAAAGATAAGGATCAAAATAAAGGAGTGGCTAGGTACATTGAAGGGTGACCAAAAACATCAGGGAATATTGCTGGGTTTATAAATAGTACATGACCTGGGTCAACAAATAAGCAACCCAATTGTATATACGAGGCGTGAGAGGGAAATAGTGTATTTGTATGTGCAATAAAATCAATAACTGCAGGGGAAGAGTTGCTAATCGATTACAATTTGAATCACTTAGATACAAACAAAATTACTATGGGGGTGGTATATACTATATACCATTTTACCCAACCTCCAATTAATGACTCCAATATACTATTTTATTATTATTATTATTTTTGTAAGTCTATTGGTTTCATTTTGGTAATGTTTTTTATATTTAATTTTTGTCACAGCGAGACATTGATCATACAAGGAAGGCCCCAACCCAGAGCGTACATCGCGATCCATCTTTAGGCACTTCTATCCAACAGGTTTACCTCATTGTAATTGTACAAATTAGATACGAGCAAAATGTTTTATTATTATGTTTTTTTCATGAGTTTATTGGGTTAATTTCAATAATGTTTTTAATATTATTGTTAAAGTCGGCTGATCAAGGAAAGGGACCAGCAAAATAAGAGAACATCCATATGGAGGTGCAGTAACTATTATGCGATTATGACATCACATTTTCCACAAACCCTGTGGATATGATGAGGAAGGCCCAAAAATAATGCAATCAAGAAATCCTTCAGTTGGTATTCATAGTGCCTCAAACAGATGAGATAAGAGAAAGGGTTAAAATATTGTCTGAGAGAGCACAAAAATTGCAAGTAAGTTGTCATGAGATCTTTAATTTTAACATAAGTTCATTCATGGTTTTATATTTTTTACTCTTTTATGTCATGAACTAAAATATGTGTTGTTTTTATAGGATTATTTGCATCCTCATCATGCTACTGGCCATGATCAAGGTACTGCAAGTGTTTCCCGGGAAGTAGGGGATGGTACAAGTGTCAATCCTAATCTTCTTGCACATACAACACATCATATGTGCCTATATTATCGAGTGAATTTTCTGCAACACATACCATGCAGGCATTCGGTAGTCCACCGTTTGGCAACGAACACATGCCACTACATGTGTCAATACCTATGGATACAGAGGCCGCTATTACTGGTGATGTTTTAGTAACATTTCCTGGATCTTCCCGTATTACTAGTACGGGAACATTTTCGGTCACATTTTTGGTGACTGAGGATTTCCTTCCCATAAAGATAGAGAACGTCCCAGGTACTTTAAAATGTTTTAATTATTATTATATATAATCCAATTGAAATTTACCTATTAATCACTCTTTATAGACTAATGATCCCGTGATCATTTTGTAGGAACTGATGTTTTTTATAAACATTAAGTGATATTACATTGGAGCTCTTTGGGCCCACCATATCTACACGGTGGAATGCCCAAAATCAAGATTTAAAAGATGAGCTCATTAACCGTTTAGTTGTGTTGTTCGGTGATAAAACATTCAACTGAACTAAGTTCCTTAAGAAAGCTGGTACCTATCTAAAGTATGTGAGGGACCAATATAGGTCACATTTAGAGAAGAACAGAAAGTACGAGCATCCCCCCATGATTTCGGAAAGGGAGTGGAAGGACTTGGTGTTGGATGGAAAGGAGAAGTCTGAAAAGAAGGAAAGACACCACTGGGCCAAGCAAGGTATGTGATACTATCAACAATTTAATTATATACTGATTACTCTTTCTTTTTACATAATCTAACGTATTTCAATTTTTTCATAGGTTGTCTGACACATCAAAGGCAACAAAGGCAAGACTAGAAAAACGCGGGCAACACAAACTTGGCTCTGGTGGTTATATGAAAGTAGTTGCACGATTTGTAAGTATCAATAAATGAAATATTGCATCCAAATAATAAATTGCAAACAATTTTGGTTTTATCACATCATGGAAGCAAAATTCATGATTGCGTGTAAAAATGTAGGGCTTTGATTTCAACAGAGTGCCCACAGAACAAGACCTGAAGATTTCCTTCCACCAAGGCTATGGAGCC
>CM021104.1:141205131-141251569 GCA_007115665.2 Sequoiadendron giganteum
TTGAATTTCATTTAGAATGAAATTAAAATTCACATTCCTCATTATTAGAAAAAACCATAATCAGTTCGAGGAATCAAAATAGTTAACCATTGTAACCAACCAGAGCTAAAGACAAAAGAGCGTGGCAGACACACGTACGTCCACATCAACACACCACCCAAAAGTAACACACCCAACAACTACAACTACTTGCAAGAAACATGGCCCTGGTAGAGGCGATTGCTCCTGGTCCTCGCTTCAGTAAGAAGCGAGACCAACTTCCTTTTATCCGCTTTAACACATGATCTGGTAGCATGGCATGACACCATCACAGTTATTGGGGCAACTATGAGGGCCTCTTCATTGACCCCCAACAACTCGATGATGGATACCAAGTAATGTCAGTAGTCCAAGTCAGTTTGGGACCCATCACCATCAAAACCAGAAGACAACACTATTGGGGACTTGGAGCTCCTCGGCCATTTATAAGCATCATGGACAACCTCGGGCTTGATAAGGACAGGTTGTACCCCGTCAGGCTGCAAATTTCTCACCTTGAGTCTGGTACCTCTATGCACAACTGAATGGTCCATTGCAAAGAACACCTCGCAAAATATAGGAGAGACTCGACCACTTGCAAACAAGACACCTCAAAATGCGATGATAATACCAAATAACACAATGAGCATTCATAGAGTTCATTGGTGTGAGAATATTAATTACTTGAATGTAGCATGAGCATTTGAGAATTTTAGTGGTTGATGTAGCCACCAAAAATTATTCCTAGCTTGCGAAGCCATGGCGTACAACCCATCATTGCATTTATCAGGAGAACATTGTTCACACATAGGAAAATCAGGTGAGGATCCATTGAAAAAAACTGTGCCATTAATGAGAACAACTTGTAGAGAGCAAGAACTCCCAACATGGATGAATAGGAACCCAACAAAAATCGAATTGTTAATGCAGATCGAACATGGCAAGTCGAATGACTTAGATTGAGTCAATAATTGTTTGAAAATCCACATCAATGCCCTGGGAGAATTATGCCCAATCACAACCCAAGAAAACAATAGGTTGCAACTGGATACCAGGTCCCACCTAGCCCTGTTGCTTCAAGAACTAGGCCATGTGTCACCTCTTCGCAGACCTCATAGTACCGTTAGGGGCCTTTAATCTGGTCGTGCGAGATCCATGGTGAAGGATTATCATTGATCTCCCTCGTTAATACCCCACAGGTAGAAAACACCCACCTTAAACCCCAAAACTGTAGCCTCCATCCATGTAAATTTTAAGTCCCACCACAATCCTTGTAGGGTCCACATGATATTTTTATCCTTTGTTGAAGAAACTATTGCAATATATTTATTATTTATGTACTTATTTTCCATCCATGTTTATAAAAGTTGGAAATTATTAATAATATTAATTTTGGCAAGACATTAAAAGAGTGTTGATTGTAAAAATTATGCATCCTAATGTGAAAATAAAAACAATGGAAGCAGTGACTATAACACATAAATTTTTATGTAGTATCCAATTCAAAGAATCATGTTACCCTCTACCTTGAATTTTTTAGTATAAAAAGCTAAGGAAATTCTATAAATAAGATAATAAGTTGACTGTTAGCATATACCAATTTTCATAAAGATGTAGATTGTTGGATGTTGCGGTTGTGTTGCTCATTATATGTGTTTTTCATTGATGTCAACACCATTAGAATTAATGTCTTAAAGGTTGTATATGTTGAGGATATTGAGAAAATTAGAATAAATATGTTGCAGATAGTCTATGAAGTTGTGGAGATTCGAGTGGTGGAAATATTTGTACATTGGTATTATGAAGTCGTGTATTAAAGGGTTTGTTGCTGAGTCTATCTAGTATATCCTTTGAAAGTTTCAGAGGTGTGCATCAAGATTGGAGCAAGTTATGAGTTTTTGTGTTCCTACAGTTATTTTGTTGCTATAGTTGGTGTTTCTAAAAGAAGAGAATGTAATTATGGTGAATTGAATTGTTGTGTATCCTCTTGAGATTTTCATTGATGTTTCTTGATCTCATACTCTATCATTGTGGTACGTCCACGTTGATTAGTGTGCTCGTGATCAAATATTTTTCCTTTACATGTTCGAGTTTTCATGTTCTTGGTTGACATGATGGTGGTAGCATGTTGTAGATCCTTGTGGATTAATTTTTGAATACTTGGAATGTTTGAGGATGTTGATTTAGTTGTTCATTATGTTGTGATTGATTTAGGTTGGTGCGCATTGAGATTTGTTCATGAATTGGGCCGACAGTTTGTATTCATCTATTATTTATTTTTGGCTGATAGAGTTGTTAATGTAAATTCATGAAGTGGATATATAATAGCGATTGTTTTATTCATTTAGAGAGAATGTATGTGAAGTGTATGCAATATATGTGTGAATAAAGATTACATCATTTGAATGCAGAGCAGAGTGTGAAGAATTTTAAGCAAAGTATGAAAAAGTATTTATGTGCCTAACTGAAACTGTCATCAGGCTTTTGAAGAAGCTAATTTCTTAGTTCAACCTCATCAGATGGATTTAATTTGATTATCTTATGTAAGGCAGTGAGCCTTCCCTTTGAGCAGTGAGCTCTAGGCAGTGTTCCTGAATGCATGCGTATTCCTTATTCATTTCTTTTATACTTTTAACAGGGTGTAAATTATGGATTAAACTCCACTGTGGTTTTTCCCCTAACAGGGTTTGTACACAAAATTTTTGGTGTTATGTGTGTTTGTAATGTGTTGTTGATTCATTCTTTCACTGTTAATTATCAGATCTAAGATTAAAGGTTAATAAGGTTAAATAAGTTTCAATTTTGTAACAACTGATTCACCCCCCCCCCCTCAGTTGTCTATCCTTGTTTTCCAAGATAGATATCTTCCCTTTCAAAACACACAAAATAATATTTAGTAGATAATCAACCATCTTTCATTTGTATAGTGATTATTTTATCTCTATAGGAAACAAGTAGAGTATATAAAGAAAACTAACAAAGCCACAACTAGCCCTATTTTGTAGTTTGGTGTGCATTCCATCCTCTTCCTAACCTTCTCTGATTATTTTGAAGAGACCAAGTGTTGTAACTAAAATATGGTTCATTCTATGTGCATGTAATTTTGATCTTGATAGAGAAAATTAAAAAAATATTAATCTACTCTTGTCAAAACAAAAACAACACTCAGATTTAGTATAAGAGTCAACCAATCATAAGGAAAACATAATGTGAAGATGAATTTTCTCAAATCTTGTTGTTGTAGATGCCCTTTTGAAATCTATGCAAAATGTGGGAGGATAGACAAAGCTCATGAAGTATTTGACACAATGCCTCGAATAATTGTAATCTCATGGAATACACTCTAATTAGAAAAGTCTCATCACTACCCTCATAATAATCTATCAATTTGTTTTAGTGTCTATTGTGTTATACCCAATTTGGGACATGGGGTATAACAAAATAGACACTAAAATAAATTGAGAGATTACAATTCTTTGAGACATTTTGTCAAATAGTTCACAATATTTTTCTATCCTTCTACATTCTATATAAATTTTAAAAGGGCACCTACAACCACAACATTTGAAAAAATTCTTCGTATTATGCTTTGATGGATGTTTATACCTTGTTCCAAATATCCCATATTAAGGAAACCAACAAGGATTTTGGTGAAGGTTGTGGAATTTTTCTTTGCATCTACCAATTGGATTTAGTGTTCAGGTTAGTGTTAGGTTTAGAGTTAGGGTTAGGGTTAGGGAAAATAATGTTAGGATTAGGGTTAGATTTAGAGTTTTGGTTATGGTTGGGATTAGATATGAAATTGGGGTTAGGGTTTAGGATTACAATTAGGGATTATAGTATTAGGGTTATATTTAGAATTAATTTTTAGGGTTATTGTTATGATTAAGGGTTGTTTTTATATTTGGCTTAGAGTTGGGGTTAGGATTAGGGCCAAGGATAGGGCTAGGGTTAGGTTTAGGGATAGGTTTAGGGTTATTAGAGTGAATGCAACTAATTAATAAAATAAAAAATATTTAGGGTTAGGGTTATAAAGATAGGATAAAGGTGAGTGTTAGGGTCAAGGTTAAGGTTTCGAGAAAAAGGGTTAGGTTATGATTAGGGTTAGGGCTAGGTTTAAGATTTGCATTATAGTTTAGGGTGTACCATTTGTCTTTAGTTTAGGGTTACAATTAGGGTTAAGGTTAGGGTGTAAGTTAAGGTTAGTGTTAGGGTTAGATTAGAACTAGGATTATGGTTTAAGGTTTAGGGTTAGGGTTGTGTTTATGTTTAGGGTCTAAGGTTAGAGTTATGTTTATGTTTAGGGTTGTGATAAAAATGATTTAGGTTATGATTAAGATTATGGTTTTGAGAAATAGTGTTAGGGTTAAAGTTATGGCCAGGGTTACATTAATGAGAAAATGATAGTGTACTTTCCAAGTAAGGGTTAGGATTAGGTTTATTGTCAGGGCTAGGGTTAAAGTTAGGGTATGAGTCAATCTTATGATTAGGGATATGATGTTAGGTTTCAAGAAAAGGTCTAAATTTAAGATTAAGCCATAGTTGGCTATAATGAACATGAGAAAAAATGGATCTAATTTCCTTTTGTGGGAAAATAATCAACTATGACTTAAACTTAAATTTAGAGATTACCCTAAACTGTAACCATAACCATAAACCTAATCCTAAACCTAACCCTAAAGAAAACACATAACCTAATCCTAATTTTAGTGTTTGAGGCTAGGCTCAAACACTATATAACCTAACCCTATACAACCTAACACATAACCTAGCACTAGAAAAAAATTCTTCTCCCAAACAATCTCCTCTACTTCTATTCACACCTACTAGAGTTGCAACATTCAACATTGGTGCTTCTACCATTCATTCAAAGCTAAGAATTCCAATTAGAGATTTCAAAGAACTAGAAGGGACAAGACTTACAACTTTCCAAGAAGAAATATCACATTTCAGATACATATTGATAGATGAAATGAGTTTCTTTGGGGAGAGGTTGCTTGAAAACATAGATTTCAGGCTTCGACAAGCATTCCCAAAAAATAATAACCAAAGTTTTGGAGGTGAGTTCTGGATTGAAATTTCTAACTTTGATAACTTTACATTACAATATTTTTTATTCAATTCTATTATAGTTCATTCTATACAAATTCATACTTGTCAATTTAATTAAATATTTTATATTCAGGCATATCTACATGATTTTAGTTGGAGACTTGGCACAATTACCTCCAGTAAATGACATGGCTCCATATGAAAGAAAAAGGTGAGAAAAGCTACTATGGGAAGAATTCAAAATGGTCATTACATTAAGTTTTGTTTTTCAACAAGATGGACTAAATGAAGAACAATAAATATTTCATCAAATTCTAAGAAACATTAAGGATGTGAATCCCACAATCGACGATTGGATGTTGCTTATGTCAAGAACAAATGTAAGAACCAATGCTTTAGAGAACGAAGAATTTGAAAGCAGTGTTCATTTGTAATATAATTTATGATTTAACAATATTATAATTATTATTAATCTAATACAATATTAATATTATTAATAATATACCAATAATATTAATAATCTAATATAATTACTATTAATCAATAGATTATATATAATCTTAATATATCAAATACATCATTATATTTCATATAATGTAATTTAATATTGTTATATAATATATTAAATATTATATTATAATATAATATAAAATTAATAAATGATAATATAACATAAATAAATAATATGATCATAATAAATAATATATCTTAATTAATATTGACATGTGTTTGTTGCCTGCAACGCTACCGCTAAAACTAGCTTATATACCTTATATATAATATATATAATATACGCCAAGATTTATTATTTTTGAGGTGTATTTTTCTTTGCTTTTTTCTTTTTTGAATCTTAAGGAAAGTTGGGACAACAAGGTTCTAATGTCGAAGCTGAATTACCCAGGGTAGCATGGGCATAGCAGCATGGAGCATAAAGAAGTGTTGAGTCATGCCAAGTCATGGTGAATTAAGGTAGGCTGCAAGGGTAAGGAAACTCTACAAGGTGATTTGGACTCATCAAGATGTTAGCCAGGCTAGGAAGAGTCTACAAATCAAGCGAAGGTCCCTATGGGTTATTACTGGTGATGAGAAGTCAGAAATGGGGGAGTCGGCCCAAAGTATGGTGTCATCCTATTGATGTCTAGTGTTTGGACTAATAGCTTATATAGGGAGGTATGGTTTTTCAAGGAAAGGAGCACCATAGGGATGCAACCGGGTTGCACTGAGAGTCCATAACCAAACACCAAATGGAAAGGGTGTTCCAGTAATCTTCCTTCCAGGAGCAAAAAAGAAGTAGCTCCTGCCTCGAGTCCCATAGTGGCTCAGGTGTTCATCATAGTCTGAGGAGCGAGGAAGTCTCGTTCCACCCTGGCTATGAAGTGAGGGGTTTTGTGGTGAACCCAACGTCCTAAACCCTGTGAATGCAATAACAGGGCCAACATGGGTTAGTTACTAGACATGTCATCGAGGGAGCTAGATGTTGGAACGATTTTTTAATGACCATCGATCATCCATCAGTTGATCCTTACTGTTCCCCACAATCTTGTGATGACCTCACCACTAAGTTTCAACTGATTGTGATATCACAGGTGAATGCCACATGTCTTGGCTAGCAATGCCAAAGGAATAATCAAAGTGCTTTAATATTTATGTCGAGTTTTAATACATTATATGACAGGTTACTAAAGCAGTTGCGAGATGCACATGCTCAAAATCGACGGTGATTTTATAATCTTGATGAAAAGTTTCTTGATGGCTATGTTCAGTGCTGGTGACTGCTATGAATGAACATGATTTCCGATGATGGAGATCAACAGTTGCTCGTCCTCGCGTGATACAAAGATGCAAGGTGTTTGTTGATTGCGATATCACGAGCGAGTGCCAAGTGTCTTTCCTTTGCGATGCATAATGTGGTGGGGCCTTGGTGCTAAGATGGAGATTACATCAGCCTTTTGAAGGAAGTCATTCGATAACTTCTCAAACACAAGAAGATGTGATTTTGGCCCTATTAGGAGAAGAAAAAATAATAATGGAAAAGACTTAAAAGTTGATTCTCAACATGAGAATGTATTATACTCATGAGGTAATAATAATTAAAAGATAAAAATAAATGTTATTATTGTAAGAAAAAGGATCACATAGTGTCGACTTGTATAACTCGAGCCAATGATGTTCTTGAGGGAGAACTTAAAGAAATATTGTATGATGTTAGCTTTAGACTATATATATTTGTTTGTTTCAATCAACATGTTTTGTTGTGAGGAATGTAAAACTTAATGGAGGGTGTTGGAATATTAAGATTAACATTAATAAATTCACCTTACTAACTTGTTTATTTTTGTTATTAAATAATTAGTTATATTCTTATAAGATATTAGTTCAAATGGGAAGGTATATTTGAAAGGCTTTCTAAAAGCCATATTGTAATATATTCCCAAATGAACTGTATGATATAATTATTATTTTGAGTGTGTTTGTGTGCAGATATAAGTTCTCTTGACTTTTCCAATATATTTTGTATGCTCTACTAGCCATGACTTCATGATTAATTTTCCACTTTCGACACTACTTCTTACTAACTTTGCAAATGGCAGTTTACTTCTACTTAAAACTTGTGGTAATTTCATTAATCTCTTGCTACCTCTGGTGTTGAATTGGACTAGTTATGTCATCTAGGATTTGTTCCTCAATTTTTTTTACTTTTTTCAAAAAAATGTTATGATGGTTATACTTGTATTACCATGAATGGATATAAATTTGAGGATTTTGGGTGTTTTCATTCAATTTTTCATGTTTTCCCCTTAGCTCCTACTTGATGTGTGTTTTTTATGGAAGCCTTTGGATATCTTTTGGTTAATAGTATTTCACGGAACCTTATTAAAGGTGCTACTTTTCATAACTCTATAGCCCAACTATTCAATGGTCATTTTTCTAATGACTCCTTTCTCACTCTCTTCAAGGACAAACGTGACATTATTTTGGATATTCAATGCCTAGATATTTTTTGGAAAGCTTTAAGGTCAAATATATAGTGGCATAAAACTCAATGTTATATGAAATCATTCTTATCCAAGACCAATTGGTTCAATTCCTATGGATAGAAGAGGCTTGATCACAAGGAAGTGTTGAGATTCCTAAGCATCTCTTTTACCTTTTAGGTTTCTCCTTCCTCTTTAAGGAAACATATAATTTCTAGAGCTAAGAAAAATTATCATATTAAATTATGAAGCCCCTTTCTTTGGCAAGGATATTCCATGTGTGTTCAAAAATTCTTGTTGCACACATTTCCATTACTCATGTTGCTAAGAACCTTGCAAATCGTCATATTTGAAGATTGAAAAAATCCAAAGGTATATTTTATGGCCTCCCTTTAACCAAGGAAAATGGTTTCAAAAATTATCCTAGGTGTTTTATTATTTCCCTCATGACTATAATAGGCTTGGCTTACTTTATATTCACTACTCTAAATGGTTCCATAATAGGCTTTGCTTGCTTTATATTCACTACTCTAAATGGCGCCATAATTTTAAATTGAATTAACATACTCTAAAACCTAACTAAACCAGGTTGTAGCTTGTCAAATTGGACAAGTGAAAGGTCAATAATAGCACCGAGGAAGAGTTTGGAGGAGTGAAAACAAGGTCAATACTAGCGCCAACAAAGAGTTTGGAGCTAAAACAAGGTCAATACGAGCATCGAGGATGAGGTTGAGGGAACTCATGGAAAATCCATGGCCAAGGGACAATGATTACTGTAAGTTTGGCACCCCCATTCTCTTTAACCTACAATTTTCATGCCTAGTTCTAAATATCTTCTCGTATATTGGCCCCCCCATTGTCGTAAAATGGTATAAGATAAGACAGAAAAAATAAAATAGCTGTCTTTCACATTTTTATAGTGATTACTAGAGGCACATAGACCAATTCTTCATAATAGAAGAATTTGATCATACTTTTCCAATGATGGCATTATGAGAAAAACTTAGGTTAAATGAATAATTCCTAGCTAAGTTCTTGAAATCATGTCCAATCGTATAAGAGAAAGCCACTGCTACATGTACTTGGATAACATGGAGAAAGGATCTTTGGGATCTTTCATCAATCTACATATTGTTAAATTTTAACACCTAAAAGTGAGAATGAAGAATCTTTCCTAGGATGGTGGCCAATTATGCTTCTCAACACCTAGATTACAAAATCCTTGTCAATATCATTGCCATCACAATTAAACCTATTGCTTGAGATATAGTCATAGAGGTAAAAAAATTGGCTTTCTTGATAGTAGATACATTCTAAACAATTTAATCCTTGCATCGGAGATTGTTGAATGGGCCCAACAAACTACTCATGATACCCATACTATTAAGTTAAAATTTTGACAAGGCATATGATTGCATCAAATGTCCTTTCATTTATAAAATGCTCAAATGGATTTATCTTCAACCCTAAATTATTATCACACATTCAAAATTACAAAATATCAGTTAATGAAGAACCTTCATTTGAGGGTGATGTCGTCATGACCTTTGAATGAAGAACCTTCATTAAAAAATGATGCCATGTCAAGACTTTCAAATGAAGTTATTTTTTATTTTAAATATTTCATGTCCAAAATTATTTATAAAAGGAACCTTGGCATGAAGGACCTTCAAATTAAGACCTTAATTCAAAGGTCCTTCATTAGAAGATCCTTCATATGAAGGTTCCTTTAATTCCATCCCATTATAGCTCTTAGAGTTGTTAGATATATTTTTTTTTCGAAGTAGAGATTGGACCATCAAATAGTGTCACCATGACTTTACCAAGATATCCATCAAATTGATAAAGCCTGACTTAACAACCACAAATTCAGAAGAAAATTGCCCCTGTTAGCCCTAGGGCATCAATTCAATGCCAAGTTTCTTGCTTAAAAGACCCCTAAATGCAATGAACCTCTATCATACCGTGATGCACACCAATCCATCGAGTTATAGTTCCAAGATAGTGGGTGGATTTGTGGATGTCATTTCTATTTAGCCCTCAAACCCTTACATAGGCAAAATAGGGCAGTCCCTATAAATTTGGTAAAGACGTGCCACTCCATTCATCAAAATTCTTTACTAGTTCCTTAATCTTCCTACTCAAATCATCAAGTAAGGCCTGAAAACCTTGCAATGATTTTACAAAAAATTGAGTAGGCCTTAATGATTGGGGCCTATTGTTTGCATCGAATCTAGAGGCCTTATACATAACATCTAGGTCATTGGCCCTAAGGATCGACTTCTCAACTAAAGGAAAAACTAATTCCTAATCCCTAGTAATGTTTCTTATTGAATCTAAGAATAAAGAATATAAAAAATAAAGTGATGGTAATCTACCATCAAATCCCTAATTCAAATGCCTAAAAACTGTGTCTACAATTTCATTTTGTTTGGCAATTGCTCCCTTCTCACTTTCTCTTAGAGCTACTTGCATCTCTCTAATCTTATTAAGCATTTTATTTTTGGTGGGATCTACAGAGTACTCAACCTTCAACTGGCTCTAATGAAGGACTAGGAGCAGGAGTCTGGATGGTGGACCCATGAGTAGAAACAATTAGAGAGGTTGCAGGTACTGATCTTGATGTAGAAGGTATGGCCAGGGTACCAGAAGCACTAGAAGACTCCCCCACATGTCTGTACTTCAACCTGTCTACCTCAGTTTGGAGCTCAATATTCCTTTGCTGCATTCTACTATTCTCTCCAATAATGGCATTATACTTCTCCATCAAACTTTTCTTCTCAACTTCTTCTCTTTTAGCTGTCTTTTAGGCCAATTTGGCCACATTTACAGTCAAGATTGTAGCTTTTGTAGTTGAAGTTTCAGAAGCTCTTTTGATTATTAATCCTCCCCTTAGGTTTGGGCTAATATCAATAACATAGGGCACAAACCAACCTAGACTTAGGAAGTAATAAAGTTAGGCAAAATATTTAACTCAATTTATAAAAAGGGGCCTAGCCTAAACGAAACAATGAGACATAAGTCATTTTAATACCCACTCCAAAAAGGTAATGGATGAATATATCTCAGCCAAGGTTTTACATGGAACATTAGGATTTTTATGAAATCCAAGGTAAAACCCAACCTTAGGTTCCTCCCAAACAATGTAACAAGTCAAGACAAGGGCAAAACATAAATGGAATTCAAAGAACAAGATTTGAAACTCCATCAAATCCACCATGATGCACACCAATCCATCAAGTTACAATTCCAAGATAGTGGGTGGATTGGTGGATGTCATTTCTATTTAGCCCTCAAAACCCTTACAAAGGCACAATAGGGCAGTCCCTATATTTGATTGTTTAATCCCACAAAACAGTGATTGAGAACTTCAAAACAAATGCAAATGAAAGGGAACACATATATTTATCTACAACAATGATCTCAAAGAATTTCAAGCTTGTATGGATCCATACAACACAAAAGAACTTCAAAAAAGTTGTAAAAACACAGAAAATTGCTTCAAAAACGTGGTATCTAATATGAAATTTTGGTATCAACTCTTGCAACAATTGCAATGGGATAGGAATACAATATGATAGAAGTGGGATAAAAAATGCATTGTTTGAAGCATCAAACCAATATGCAAAGATGAAAGAAAGTGCTAACCCCTTAAACTAAAAAAGTTTCTTTTAACTTTAAGTTTGTTGGGTAGCCAATTCTTTTAAGTTATCAAATCCTACCATCATACATAATCAAAATTTTTTTGTTTCAAATGACTATGAATACTAACTTTCACTATTTGAAGATGTTGAAACCTTGTCATAGAGAATTATAACATTGATGTGGCCACTCATCCTACCTTAAAACATACCAAAAGTCTCTTAGAAATTAGACATAGGAAGATTTAAGATGACTTAAACATTTTTTATTGCCAAAGCATAAACTTATGATGACTTTACTAGGCCTAGTACACACTCCCTCCCCATTAACCACTTAGACATATGGAAATTAAATGTAAATTTTCTGTTATTTTTAGTCATGTAGGTGTCCAATAAACCACATGGTGGTGTTTCCTTTCAAGTTTATTTACTTGAATGAAGAGAAAAAGTCCTTTGATTACAATTAGAGAATACATTTGATGCCTTGGTTATGTAACTGGTGGACCATAGTCATATTTAACACTTGTTACAAAGTTTGGGAGTAAAATGTTAAGTAGATTTGATTTGTGATGGACACATTTGGATGGTAGCAACAATAACTTGCAATCTATCAAGACTTGATTACCTTATAACCTGTCAAATTCTAGCGATGAAATGATAGATTAATCATAATGTCACCATCGGATCACATCACCATGAAAGAACTTCATCCAACATCCTTATGAGTGCAGGTACCACCAAATAGCTATTTGTCAGATTTGTCTTCCTCGAGCGAGGGAAATTCAGGAAGAGAAGAGGAAAGCGAGACATGTAGTAGGTCTAAAAGAGGGAGATCAACTAGAGGTCAATAGATTAGAAGAAAATTCTGTAAACACATGGAATTTTTTCTTGTTGAAGGGGGCTCATGTTCTTATGATGATGAGAGCATAGGCGACATCGAGGTGCCCTTGAGATACAAACATCTACGGAAACAATGGGTACCCAAGGAACTTCCTCCAATAAACACTGATCTTTGTGTCAATGAGAGGATATATCACATAGCACCATCATCATTACATGGTTTGGGCCTATTTTCCATGGATGGCATAAAGGTATGTTACGACAAAGTTACTAAGTTGATGGAGTATGTTGGAACCTGTTACAGTTACAAAGATTGGATGCAGTTGGTTCGACATACACGAAGTATGCGTAGGTATGCACTATCAGCAAATTATATATGACTAAAATATAAGGATCAAAATAAAGGAGTGGCTAGGTACATTGATGGGAGGCCAAAAGCATCAGGGAATATTGCAGGGTTTATAAATAGTACATGACCTGGGTAAAAAAAAAGCAATGGAATTGTATTTTCGAGGCGCCAGAGGGAAATCGTGTATGTGCGAATAAAATCAATAACTGTAGGGGAAGAGTTGCTAATCGGTTACAATTTGAATCGCTTAGATACAAACATAATTACTATGGGGATGGTATGTACTATATAGAATTTTACCCAACCTCCAATTAATGACTCCAATATACCATTTTATTATTATGTTTTTTTTTTGTAAGTCTATTGGTTTCATTTCGGTAATATTTTTTATATTTAATTTTTGTCACAGTGAGACATTGATCATACAAGGAATGCTCTGACCCAAAGCACAGATCGCGGTCCATCTTCAGGCACTTCTATCTGATAGGTTTACCTCATTATAATTGTACAAATTAGATACGAGCAAAATTTTTTATTATTATGTTTTCTTCATGAGTTTATTGGGTTACTTTTGATAATGTTTTTAATATTCTTGTTGCACTCAACTGATTGGGGAAGGCACCAATAGTATAGGAGAACATCCATATGGAGGTGCAGTCACTATTATGCGATGATGACATCACATTTTCCCCAAACCCTATGGATATGATGAGGAAGGCCCAAAAAAATGCAATCAAGAAATCCTTCAGTTGGTATTCGTAGTGCCTCAAATAGATGAGATAAGAGAAAGGGTTAAACTATTGTCTGAGAGAGCACAAAACTTGCAAGTAGGTTGTCATGAGATCTTTAATTATAACATAAGTTCATTCATGGTTTTATATTTTGTACTCTTTTATGTCATGAACTTAAATGTGTGTTGTTTTTACAGGATTATTTGCATCCTCATCATGTTGCTGGCCATGGTCAAGGTACTACAAGTGTTTACCCAAGAAATAGGGGATTGTACAAGTGTCAATCTTGATCTTCTTACGCATACAACACATCATCCATGCCTATATTGTCGATTGAAATGTCGGTAACACATACCATGCAGGAATTCAGTAGTCCACCGTCTAGCAGCGAACACATGCCACTACATGTGTCAGTACCTGTGGATAGAAAGGCCGCTAGTACTAGTGATGTTTTAGCAACATTTCTTGGATCTTCCCATATTACTAGTACGGGAACATTGCCGGTCACATTTGTGGTGACCAAGGATTTCCTTCCCATAAAGATAGAGAAGGTCCCTGGTACTTTAAAATATTTTAATTATTATTATATATAATCCAATTGAAATTTACTTATTGATCACTCTTTATAGACTAATGATCCCATGATCATTTTGCAGGAAATGATGTTTTTTATAAACATCTAGGTGATAATACATTGGAGCTCTTCGATCCCACCATACATACATGGTGGAATGCCCAAAATCAAGATTTAAAAGATGAGCTCATTAACCGTTTAGTTATGTTGTTCGGTGATAAAACATTCAATCGAACCAAGGTCCTTAAGAAAGCTGGTATCTATCTAAAGTATGTGAGGGACCAATATAGGTCACATTTACAGAAGAACATAAAGTATGAGCGTCCCCCCATGATTCCAGAAAGGGAGTGGAAGGACTTGGTGTCGGATGGAAAGGAGAAGGCTGAAAGGAACAAAGGAAAGACACCACCAGGCCAAGGAAGGTATGTGATACTATCAACAATTTAATTATATATTGATTACTCTTTCTTTTTACATAATCTAATGTATTTCAAATTTTTCATAGGCTGCCAACACATCGAAGGCAACAAAGGAAAGACTAGAAAAACATGGGCAACACAAACTTGGCTCTAGTGGTTATATGAAAATAGCCGCATGATTTGTAAGTATCAATAAATGAAATATTGCATCCAAATAATAAATTGCAAACAATTTTGGTTTTATCACACCATAGAAGCAAAATTCATGATCACATGCAAAAATGCAGGGTTGTGATTTCAATAAAGTGCCCACAGAAGAGGACCTAAAGATTTCCTTCCACCAAGGCTATGGAGCCCTGACTGAACAACTAAGAGTCTTCGACTGGGAAAACACAATCTTCCACTGCATCCAACACCAGGTAAATAAACTCAATAAAGTTTATTTCAAATTGAATACTTGTGCAATCTGTTCAATATTAATTTCTACCATAATAATGTGCCTATTTTTTTTACATAGATAAGCAATGATAATACTGCACATGACATTGGAATGCAACCTGGTGAGGGTGGAGCACAACCTGCCAATGAAGGCCATGGTGTGCATCCCGGTACTGGATGTATTCATGTGTTATACAAAATAGTATGGATTAATACAATTAAACATCTTTAATTGCATTTGGTGTATTAATCAATGTAACCTTTCATGTTTCAACTTTAGAGCATGTTGATCAACATGTTGAGCATGATCAGGCTAGACAAGATCAGGAACATGATGTGGCTCCATCAGGTAAAGAGGACCACTCTAATGTTCTTTTAAACATATTTAATTGCAATTGGTGTATTAATTAATGTAATCTTTCATGTTTCAACTCCAGATCAAGATTTAGAGGGTGTTCAACATGTTGAGCATGAGGCTATAAGACAATATCAGGAACATGATGTGGCCAATTAGGTAAAGAGCACCACTTTGATGTTCTTTTAATTAATGAAATACGTGTAACAATAATAATAAAACATATCAATTTAACATTTCTTTGCTATTGCAACAAGACCCCCCCTTGCAGTCGCGTCCATGTTGTGAGTACACGACTAGGCATACATTAAGATCACGAGTAGAGCTTCAAAAAACTGAAGGGGGGATAGATGATTTTGAAAATGATACTCCACTTCAGCTTTTTTTAGCTGCAAAAAAGAAACAAAAAAAAAAGTGATTGTAATCATATTATGACAACCATATTTTTGATAATATGTAAAAACTGAAAAAATGAAATATGTTAATGAATGAATGTGAATATGTTAATGAATAAATGTTATATGTTAATGAATGAATGTTATATGTTATTAATGGATGAATGAATGAATGTTATATGTTATTAATGTTATATGATGAATGAATGATTAATGTTATATGATCGGGTATGGGGAATTGAGAGTGATGTGAGGGGGGGGAGGGGCCAAATGAGCTTCCACCTTCATGTGGTTGGCCCTGTTAAGTAGAGAATATTAAACTATTCTCAAAACAAAGAGAAGCTCAATAAGGTAAGTAATGCACTTTTCAATATAAGAAATGCATCGTTTGAAGCATCAAATCAATATGCAAAGATGAAAGAAAGTGCTAAATTTTCACTATGAACATTGTGTTGTGTGTGGATTTGGTTTCAAAGCTCTATTTTTTATTTTTATTTTAGTGGTCTCTAAAATTTGACTTTTGTGCATAATAGGTTAGTGGAAAATTTGACAGCTCTAAAGGGTTTAGAGGCTCGATTGAGATAGATACACAGATATTTGGATCTTGTTGTTGATGGGAGGCTTCCACTTAACCATGAAATTTTGTACCATCTGCAGGTATGCTAAAATATCTCTACTTACATTCATTCAACTTACTATAATATAATATCTGACAAAAATCTCCTTTTCATTATACTTAGATGGATTTTCATGCCCTATTCCAAAGCACATGTTTTAAAATAGGCAAGAAGGATGCTAGAAAGGGTTAAGGAATTTGTCTTTACACCTGCCAGTTGCATAGTTTACTTCATTCATCTAGCATATTGACAATGCGTTTCACAATTGTTGGAATCATATACTATAATTACAGAAATAGTAAAATTAAAATATGTAAGTTTCAAATATGGCATTACATATCTTTGTATGAATTTTTGAAAGAAAATATCAAAATGGAGAAGTATTAACAAAATAATCTGCATAATTTCTAAGAGATCAAGTATTTTTTTTGTAGAGTTATCTTGAATATATTTAAGACAAAAGTAACTTATAGAGATTGAAACGGAATATTGGTAGTCTAAAATCACCAGTCAACACATCTTAGTAGTATCTCAATTCAAGAAAACTAGGTCCACTATCCATTATCCAGTAAAACAAATAAAATCAATTCATAAGATTATTTTGTTCTAATACGGTTGACTGGTTGCTTCTTTCTTTTCGATTGTCAGGAATTCATCAATATACACTTGGTTTTCTCGCCTTCTCTTGCCTCATGGCTAGAGAGTTTTTGCAAAAGGCATCAAAGTAACCTTCAAGATTGACAATGGCAATGAGTACAAGGTCAGTATAACTTAATGCTAATTGGGTATGATTTTATTTTATCAAGACCAATTTCGATTCATTGTTTGCTTACACTAATTTTATTTACATTTATGTTTTGCTAATATCCATTTTCCTTTACATTCATATTGTTCTATACATATTGTGTTTACAATAATGTTTTCCTTAATTTAATCTAGGGGAGAGGACCCAGTACCTGAGAAACTTTCAATGACATACTGTTAAGATTTATTGTGAAGCTAATCCAAAGTTTTTCATTGCTTCTCGAGGCCATATTGTAGTGCTTTCTCTAGGAAGCCCACATGATCCCCATTAGGTATCTTCTTTTTGTAGTCTCTGAATTTATTAGAAGAAATCAACAACCAGTTTGTCTAAATGTGGCTCCTTGTTTACACATTAATATCTCTTTTGGTAGCAATGGATCATAGTGGATTCATGGGGTCTTAAAGAGGAGGCTCTCAAACATGGAGATCAAGAGTGGGACAAGGTAAAACCATTCATAATCATGCTCATATTGTTTTATTGACTATCTAAGAGCTAAGTATCCAGGATAACATTCTGTATTTTTCTATTGAATTTCCAGAGTGAGAATAATTTTGGGTTTGCAATCCTATTTTTAAGTACACTAGCTAAGTATCCAAGACGCACTGTAGGTACTTTTTCTCACCAAATTGCTCATTTTCCACAAATATAGATTCTAGTGTGTAGTTTAATATTCACTAGTTTGATTTTTTCTTTTTTAGCAAAATTAGAATCTAGTTCGTAGGTTGTGCTTGTTGTCCATGAAAGTCCCCTTGATCTCATGACTCATCATAGGTTTTATATATTTTGCTCCAATTGTTGATCAACATCAAATGTGGCCATCATAATATCATCCATAGACTCCATATTCTACAATTGTTCATTGCTCATTCCTCATACATAGTAACCAAGTAATGCAAGCCTAGAGCTTGCACTACAGATGTATGCAAAAAATGATAAATCCTTGCCTCTGTAAGCCTAATTAAACACAACAACTGACATGTTGTTTGATATTTTAAAGTCAAGTGACTGTCCTTTTTCTACCTTGTAAACACTTACTCAATGCATACAATAATTTATTAAAATGCAAAGTTGAATGGCCTCTTAACTCTTGACACTAATGTCATTGCATTTGTCCAAATAGGGTTAATCATATTGTGATCTAGATTTTCATAATGAAGTCTTCCAATCTGTCCTTTAAATCTGAGCATTGATGATAATCCATCTTGTCTTTTACTACCCCTATTAAATGCTTATGGTCTTGGCACATCAACTTTCTCTCTTTGATTGACCTGTCCTTATGTCCTATCCTTATCCCTATGGATGCACTTTGGAGCCTCCTACTAATTTTATATATTGCCCAGAGTCACCCCGATAAGTATTTCGATCCATTTGTATCTTCATCGACAAGAGATCATGTATCGCTAGGATATTATATAGTTTCCCCAACTTGGTGAGTCTCCCCGATGATTATTATTTTGATATCAACTATGTCGCCAAGATTCCTGCCAATGTAATCTTATCGGCGCCACATAGCATGTTGGGTAGACATTCAAAACTTACTCTGATGGTATATGTCTTGCTGATATGCTTCCCTTGTGCTTCGTCGATGAGACAAGATGTGTATCTCACTGATGAAACGTCATCACTAAGACCAAAATCCAATCCTCTCAATATATCTTCTCAAGAAATTTTGATCACTGTAATAGTCTTGATATTTCACTGATATGCCTACATTTCAGCGAATAGTTTTTTTTTTTTTAAATTGCATTGTTTCGTCGAAATTGCGACAAACTGCAAAAAGCATTTGACGAATCTGCAATGTATCCGACAAAATTTCATCATGAGTTTGATGAAGTTCTGTTGTTAATCCAACAGTTTGGAAAAGCTATGTCACCCGTGCTTAGGGTGTTGTTCATCATTAGAGTGACGAAACTATCCTCTCAGTTTCGATGAATTTATGTCTTTGTTCTGACGCTTTAGCGAAGGTATGTCGTCTGTGCTCCGGGTACTGTTCGTCGCTAGAGAAATGACACTGTCCTCATAGTTCTCATGAATGTATGTCGCTACTCCGACACTTCAGCAATAGTATGTCCCATGTGCTCTAGGTATTGTTTGTCACAAGACTAGTGACACTATCCTCATAGTTCTGACGAATTTATGTCGTTGCTCAGATGCTTCAGTGACGATATCCTGCCCGTGCTCTGGGTATTGTTCATTGCTAGAGAGATGATAATGACATCTTAGTTCCGACAAATGTATGTCGCTGCTCTGATGCTTCAGCGAAGGTATGTCACCCGTGCTCCGAGTACTGTTCGTCGCTAGATCAAAGAAACTGTCATCTTGGTTCCGATGAATGTATGTCATTGCTCTGATGCTTCAGTGATGAAATTCCACCCGTGGTCCGGCCACTATTGGTCGCGCAATCAACAAAGTGGGTGTCACAGTTCCAATGAATGTATGTCATTGCTTTGATGCTTCAGCGAAGGTATGCCACCCGTGGTCTAGCCATTGTTCATCACGCGAACGATGAAAAGGGCATCGCAGCTCCAACAAGCTTGCATCGTGAGGTTGAAATTTTACAGTCCACCAGGATATAGATGAAAAGTGGGTGACGACACTGATTTCTGCGATTCATCGGTCGATTGACAATAGATTGTCAAAATTCTAACGAACAGCCGTAAGAAATTGGGGTCAAATTCAATTGTGTCTTTGTCTTTGCATGTGTTTTGCAAGTTTTACCCAGATTTAACAAGATTCAAAGTGTTGGAGAAAGTAACAACATTCCATTCAAGTCACATCATGGCATCAAACCCTAGAAGGAACAAAAGGAAAAGTTACAGGTCATTTTCAGGAGATTCGGACACAGATTCTTGTAGAGAAGGAAAGTACCAATGAGGACCCACAAAATTAGACCCTAAATCTTCCAAAATCACGAAGAGGACTAGGTCACCAATATTGGTGACCTTGTCCCTATGCTAAGCCTGAAAAAAGGGTTAAATTTTATTTTTGGGTACCCTTTTCCCCGAAAACAAGTATGGCAGAATTTCCCAACAGGAAGACTAGGTCACCCAACTTGGCATAAGTGTCCCTCTACTAATTTGAGATAATTTCCAAATCATTCCAGGGCTTCTCACCTTCAAAATCCCATTTCCAGGTGCACAACCTCTTAACTTTCCAATTTCCTTTATGTTTGCATACATCTAGGTCATATAGTTTAGCTTGCATTTAGTTTAAATTTCATAGATTAGATTAGCATCATTTAATATAAGTTTTTAGCCACACTCCTCACACACATCACAACCCTAATCCTATCCCCCCTTTGAATGCAACCACCAAAAATAACATAACCACCAAGCAGAAAGAGAGCCATTCCTACACCAAGTGCTCCTAGGTGAAAAAACCTAGGGCCCTAGTAAAAGGAATCATCTTTCTCTCTTAGAGCTATATTTTTGGTGGTTCATTTTGGTGAACCTGACCATAGACCACTTGTTAACTTTCTGATTTGGCATTTCATCTTAGGAAATTGCTTGCATTGCATTAAAACTTTGCATTGTTTGCATCCTAAGGTTGGTAGAAAAAGTGCATTAGTGAAAGTTCATGATAGAGTGCACTTTGCATTATATTTTCATTCACAAAATTGAAAGAAATATACATTTCCATTCTCTTTCTATATTAGAAAATAAGAAAAAAACATAAAAAAGTAGTTAAAAATTCAAAAAAAATTCAAAAATAGCACTATTGGGACTAAGTCGCCACACTTGGTGATCTAGTCCTCTTACACTATTCACTCTATGAATTTTGGCAATTTTCAAGCATTTTCTACATTACAAGTCCTTGGTTTCGCATTTCTTTTTTTTGTTACAAAATTTTAGTTACACGTAGTTTTGCCTCTTTTGTTTACATTGCCTTAGTCTCCACCCCACCCTTAAGGAACCTTGTATGAGAATTTGGTGTTCTCTTTCTGATACTATTGTGAGATGAAGCTCTAGACTCCTAGAATCTAACAACAACACCATTATTGTAGATCTTGGACTAGATGCCATGATTCAACTCATAGTATCTCCAATAGTACACTAGGCTTAGAGAGCATCCTTAGCAGCTCTCTCCACCTAGGAGACACACATGGTGATAAGGAAACTGATGACCTCCCAAATGATAAGGTCTTTCATATCCATGTTGATTTAGTTGATTATTAACATGAACTAATCCTTGAGCCCATATCTGGCACCGCCATCCCTACCATAGAGAATCTCCATCGTCCATTTGACCATGATGATGGCCTAAGTGTTATAAAGAGAATAGCAAAAATCTACAACAAAAATGCCTCTTCTACACCTCAGGTATCTCACTCAACCACTGCTATGGCTGGCCAAGGAGGACCTTCCACTCCTCCCCCCTCAACCATAGCTTCTATACCCACTTATGCATCTCCTAGTGTGCAACCACTGTGCAACAGATTAGTAATGTTGTACCTTCCCTCAACATCCCTACTAGTGTTCCTACTTCCTTTGTGGCATCACATCCCTTAACATCTTCCACCATCCCTACTATTACCATCCCTTCCACTTTCCCTTCTACCACCTTCACACCATCACCACTTTCCCTTCCACCTCATAATACCTATAATAATGCCCTTATCATATAAATTTTCCATACTGTCACCTCAATGCAACAACAAATCCCCACTATCCACCAAAGCCAACATGGTTCCCCTACCCACTACGTTCTTAGTAATCCATTATCTTTAGACATCCTACATACCCCCTTGCAACAAGGAATATAAATTCCTAGATTCGAGAAATACAGAGGGAAGGGTGACCCTTCTAATCATGACCATGACTATAATTCCTTATGTAGTGACTTTTCTCTTGATGACAAGTTTCTAGCTAAGTTGTTCCCTAGGACCCTCAAAGATGTTGCGTTGGGCTGGTTTTCCTTCCTTTCCAATAATTCCACTAGTTCATTCAATGAACTAGTGGATGCCTTCATTAACCACTTCCAAGTCCATATGACCCCTAAGAAAACCTTGGCCGATCTCATGAGATGCAAGCAAGACACTAAAGAGAAGATAACTGACTTTATCTCTCATTATCAGGCACTCTATTCCTTGATTGATGTCAAGATACTTGACACACATCTACAAAATATGTTCACCAAAAACCTTTTAACACCTCTCCAAGAGAAGCTCATCCTCATGAAGTTCCCCTTTTTTATGCACTTGTGTCAAGTGCTCTATGACTATCATAACTCAACTAGTAGTCGTGATTCACGATCCACTTCTAGTAGAATTGAGAAGTCTGGCACTTCCACCCAATCCAATTCTCAACCATTCTGAAAACCAAACAAATGGTTTCTACAATTTAACCCTTCGTCCTCAACCCCTCAATTTGCTAATAACCAAGTGGTCATTGTTAGGTTTGTCATGCCTTTCGATTATGGAGATCCTAAACGCACCTTCACACCCTTACCTAACACCCTTCATAACACCATGACCCTATTACTCCAACAAAAAATGATCTCTTTACCTCCCATCCATACACCTAATCTCAATAAACCCTTACCTCCATCCTATAATTCCACTGTTTATTGTTATTTTCACCACCATAATGGACATGAAACTAAACAATGCAAGCATCTCAAGCACCTTGTGTAAGACCTAATTGATTTAGGTCATTTATCCATTGCTGGTTTCAATGATAAAAGCAATAATTTTTTGGCACCCCCCAACCAAAAATTGCAAATATTCACCAACCCCATGCCCAAACACAATGTTTCATTTTTCAAATCTGGAAACGCTCCACAACTTGATGTTATGAATGTTGATACACAACATGCATATTTAGACCCTCTTTCGAGTGTTTCCCATCTCAACCCTATGGATGAGATGGTGAGTGTGATAGACATCATCTAACATTACCTTTACCTCTCAAGATTTTCTCAAAAACCTTCTCGATGGTCCCCTCTACATAGCTAGTAGAATCTATGATAAGCCCACTAATGGGATACTCATAGATCCCGCCTGTGGTGAGAACATGATCAGCAAATATTTTTTGGTACCACATAACATTGCTCAAGATGTCTATAATCGACCGACTGCATGGATTAAAACACACAATGGTTTCACATGCCCTATGATTGGATCGATCACACTCCCATTACAAATAGGTCCTAAGACATTGGATGTGATATTCTATATCATCCCATTATCCAAACAATTTTGGTTGTGACTTGGCCACCCATGGATTTGTTCAATGAAAGTGGTCCCATATGTTATTCACAAATGTGTGAAGTTTCATGTTGAAAATGAAATATTCACTATTCACTATACTAGTTTTAACCCTCTATACTCCAAAGGAAAATTTTCTTTGGAAGCCTTTTGGCCTAAGCCCATGGAACCCATCACTCCTAGATGAGATTTCTTCTTCATCACCTATCAAAAGTTTAAATCCAAGAAAATCTCTGAAATATCTCTTAACATACATCCTTCTACTTCGAAATTGCCTATCCTTGATGAAGCCATGTTGCAGCCCGACTCTGACATGCCCAATCAACCCACACTTTAAATATCTTCCACATCATCCAAGAGGCCTAGGGGTCATGACAACAATTCTATCCCTCCCCCTCGCATCAAAGAAGTGTATAAATCTAAGGAGAAAGTGGATGAACCACCCATACTTCCTCTTATCCCTCCTCCTAGGGAGGTTAAACAACCTATGGTGGACCAGCCCACTCCTTCCCCTATGCACCTTGACAAAAAATAAAAAAGGAATAAAGAAGCTAGAGAGCATAGGAATCACTGTTATGCTCTTGCTCACCAATCTTGTGAGGAAGAAAAATTTGAAAATCATAACCCACCCGTGCCAGAAGTAGTTCCTACTAACCCTCCTCCTCCAGCCCCACAGCCTAATCCCTTACCTCCCTCACCACCAATTTTACATGGCACTATTGATATTGTCATTAGACCTACCATTGTCATCAACTTAGATAATGATGATGATGATGAGAATTCCTGAATAGATGAAGAGGTACACTGAACTTTGAATTCACTATTCTCCTCTTCTATGAGAATTCATGACAATTCTCCCAAGACAAGCATTGATCTTGATGCTAGTTTGGTGATTGTTGTTGTTCCTCTCACTAGTCGCCCTCCTGAGTTTTATACTGAGCAAGATTGGAAGGCAGATGACTTGGTTGTAGAGTAATGCAAATGCACCTTACTAGTATTTTCTTTTTTTCATTTATGTGTCATGGGTTCCCTATATTGTCATTTTTACTCTTTGTGACATTCTTTTGTATGTCTCTCCATTCTTCTATATGTCGTGCATTCCTTTTTCACTTTTTTTGCTTTCCTTTTTTCCTTCCATTTGGGGATGATGTAAGCCATTGAGACCGCAATGTCTCTTTCATGTTGACCCAAATGGACTCCTTTTCACTTTCTTTTTTCTTTTTTCCTTCCATTTGGGGATGATGCAAGGCATTGAGACTACAATGTCTCCCTCATGTTGACCCAAATGGACCCCTTTCCTTTCTCTTTTGTTCTTTTTTCCTTCCATTTGGGGATGAAGCAAGGCATTGAGACCACATTGTCTCCTTCATGTTGACCCAAATGGACTCCTTTTCTCTTCCTTTGTTCTTTTTTCCTTCCATTTGAGGATGATGCAAGGAATTGAGACCGTAATGTCTCTTTCATGTTGACTAAAAAACAAGGCTCTTTTTCAAATGAATTTTTCTTTTGCTTTTGTTGTCCTTTTGGGGATGATGCAAAGCATCAGGACATCCTTTGTCTCTTCCATGTTGACCCAAATTGACTCTTTCTTTAAATTTTATTTTGCTCTCTTCATGTCTTTTTCCAGTTCTATGTATTTTGGGGAATAATGATAGTTGCGTGCTCTCTCAATCAACATTGCAGCAATGAAAAAACTGACCCCAACTTCATAGATCCCTTATGTGTTTGTGGTTTTTCAATTTGGGAGAAACCCCCTATCCTTTTCTTTCTTTATTTTTGCATGATGCAGCCTTTCTTGGACACCTACATTGGGATTTTCAAGTAGGCTCTCATGTCCTTTCACTTCCCTTTTTTTCATTTTTCCTTTCTCTACTTTAAATTAATATCTCACAAAATGGTGTGTAGAAATTCCTTTAAAGTGGGTGCATACATTGGCACTATAACATTTTGCATTTTTTTTCTTTGTTCTTGGTTCCTAGTGTAGCCTTATCACTTAACATGATGTGTTTGCTCACTTTTTGGATGACATTTGGTTTCGTTTCCTTCATAGGTGTGACTTATCTTAGCATATTACATTCCTCTTAGTGGCCTAATGCAACACATTGCATCCCGTAAGTTGCTAATTTTCTATCCTTTGATAGGTCCACTTTTGGAAACATTAGACAAAATGCTCCCTAAGTCAAAGACCTTATATGAACTAAACAAGACTCCTTGGAACACTCTTTTTATATTTCCTACATTTTATTCTTCTTGCATCTTTACATGTTGCATCCTTGCATTATGCATACATGGCCACCTTTCATAACACAACTTGCATGCTTGTGGTGCCATATTGCACTTGTTCATGACTTCTCAGCATCCAAGGATTTTCTTGTCTCATGAACCACACCCTTGTCTTTTGTGGACATTATCAAAGTTATCAGGAGGTATAACTTTGGTATGGTTGATCAGGAAGCCGAACTAGCTGCACAAATTTCCCCATAGCCACCTTTTTGTGTGTGAGTGCATACCAATCGTGTGTATGTATCTCACCCATTCATGGCATTATCACTCGATGGAAAACCAAAAGTCTCGTTGGCCCAAAGTGAGTGTACATCCTTTCCTTTTAGACAAACAACCTAGATCTGATCCACAACTAGCTGGACAAATGGTCGAATCTTGATCCGACCTTATTTTCTCTTTCACACCACTCCTTGTGTGATCTTTTGTGCTTATGTTCAGTTTTCCATGGGATCTTGATTTTGGGGGCTTGATCATTGTTCTTGATCATAGTCATCTCACCTTACTAGCATGATTACATTAGATCTACTTGACATGCATGATTCGACTAATTTAGTGTGAGTTTGAAGTAAGTTCATACTCTCACTAAAGTGGGGGATAAATGTGTAGTCTTTGGCACTTTTTCACTCATTTTGGCCTTTTCCCTTGGATTTTGGCCTTATTTTGCCTTGATTCAGTCTTGAAAGCTTGTGATTCAACAATAATCTAACGGTGTTTTACTAAGGTGTTGTGAAGTGTTGTAACACATCTTCCCACTTTTCTAAGACCCTTTCAACACAATTCACCTAACTAACCCCTTTTTACCCATTTCCAAGCCTTGTGTCAAGGTGTTGCAAAGTGTTGTAAGGCATTTTCACATCTTCCTAGGCTTATCATCCACTAATTAACCCTTTTCTTATGTTAATTTGACCCCTTAAAGTACTTTTAGGCTCGACTTAAGTGTGTTTCGGGAGGAAAAAATGATAAACATCATTCAACATCTTTTCATTCCCAACCACCACTTGAATTTTCCGAAGTGGAATAGGTCGCCACCTTGGCGACCTAGTCCCTTTTGGCTTAAAATTCATAATTAAAACACAAATCTTGCAGGAATTTTCTCCCAAAACCCTAATGTTGATGCATCATGTTACATTCTTAGGAAATTAGGGCATATTTTGTATAAATAAGTGTTTTCACCTTCATTTCTCTGTGTCCCAAGCTCATTTTTACATCTTCTCACAACTACTCTTGCATTCAAGCTTCCCAAGCAAGAAATCAAGCACAAGGGAATCACAAGCAACTTCCATTGGAGTTGGTTTTTGCATGTTGCAGAATTCAACAACAAAGGATTTGGTGAGTATTTACATTATTTATCATTCAAGCAGCTCTCCTTTGATTTCTATCTCATCTGGGTTTAGTTACCATAAATGGGTTTGACTTAGGCAAACCCCTATTCCCTAACCCCAAAATTCTCTTTGTATTTGCATGTTCTTTCCAGGTTGTACTCATATTTAATGAGATTCAAATTGTCGGAGAATCTACAAACATTCCATTCAAGTCACATCAAGGGAGGAAACCCTAGAAGGAGCAAAAGGACAAGTTACAGGTCATTTTTGAGAGATTCGGACACAAACTACTATAGAGAAGGAAAGTACCAACAGGGACCCACAAAATCAGACCCTAAATCTTCAAAAAGCACTGGTCAGGAGAACTAGGTCACCACTATTGGCAACCTTTTCCCTATGCTAAGCTTGAAAAAGGGTTTTTGTATTTCTAGCTACCCTTTTCCTCAAAATCTAGTCTGGTAGAATTTCCCGACATGAGGACTAGCTCGCCCAACTTGGCATAAGTTTTCCTCTACTAATTTCAAGTAATTTCTAAATCATTCCAAGGTTTCTCACCTCCAACATTCTATTTCAACATGCACAAGTTCTAAACTTTCTAGTCTCCTTTTTGTTTGCATACATATAGGTCATATAGTTTACCTTGCATTTAGTTTATATTTTCTCTGTTTATATTTCATATATTAGATTAACATCATTTCATTTAAGTTTTCAGCCACACTCCTCACACACATCACAGCCCTAATCATATCTTCCCTTTGAATGCAATTTCCAAAAATAACATGACCACCAAGCGGAAAGAGAGCCATTCGTACACAAAGTTCTCCTAGCTAAAATACCCTAGAGGCCTAGTAAAGGGAATTCTCTTTCCCTCTTAGTGTTATATTTTGGTGGTTCGCTCTCAAATAGTCTCCATATCCTTCTCACTTTTATTTTTGGAGATTCTCATATATATGTATATCTTTCTTAACACATTTCTTATGTTAGTCAAAACATGAATAAGATATAACTAGTCCACATAAATTATTATTCATGTTGAGTTAGATAAGATCTTTGAATATTTGAATCATAGCTTATCTTCATGATAGAAATCAAACCAAAAAACCAACACACTAAATCACCTATAACAGTCATCTTCGATAGAAAATATCTTTTGGTAGACAACTCATACATTCAATACTTTGTTGACATCAATGACAACCTATTCACATTAATGACAATCATTTGATGCAAGCTTCAACTTCTAACAAAATCTAATCCCAAAATCAACATGATAAAAAAACTAGGGAATTGTATTAAGCATATATGATAATAGAATGAAGGAAAATTTAAAGAACATGTGTAAAGGCCTACAATACATTAAAAATAGAGATTCGAATGGAGAAACTACCCAATTATGTGTATTATTTTTTCTTCTTGCATCAATCTCCTCAACAATTTGAGCTTTTCATAAACTTTCTTCCCTTTCAATGTTCAATTTTTTAGATTCTATGAGAAGCGAGAACTGAGCCAAGATCTAATGTGGGTCGTAGATCACATGCAACTTCACTCAACAGATGATCAAATATCAAAATAGAAGAATGAAGAGAAATTTGAAAGAGAAAAATATAGAGAAGGCAAGAGAAAATGTACAATACTCTCAATACTCTCACCCAACAATCACCGAACTAGCCGAACTAGTGAAGGTGAGAGGAGAGTGCTCAATATATAGAAAAATAAGGGAAAATACATCCAAGAGGTACATTAACTCCTAGTGCTCATTAAAGGTGGGAGGTTATCACCTACCTGGTAAATGAAAAAACATGTAGCATAACCTCCTTAGGAGAAGACAAAAAGGAGGTGGCAAATAAAGCCAAAAGAAGGTGAGAAACCTAGCTACCCCATAACCTACCTAGGTAAAAATAGAACAGTGGTTATGAGAGGTGGCACAACAAGCCTAAAGAGGACATGTAACTCAACTACCCATGTATGAGGAGAGAGTGACACATGTATATGATGTAATTCACCATGGGTCCTCATATTAACCACACCTAATAAACCTAAGAAATCTTAAATAATATGCGTAGGAAAAAATAAATACCCCTAACATAAGGAAAATAAGAAACCTACAATAACACCCCCCCTTAAGTGTAGCTTAGGTGGGTGAAAATATGGGTCCTAATAAATGAAGCCATGTTAGGTACCCATGTACATAGAGATCCCTCCCATAAGAAGAAGCCCCCCAGAAGAGCAATAGACCCCCCTAAATAGAGAGAGTAGAATGAAGGACTAATAAGCCCCTCCTATAGTAGACAACTATCGCACCTCAAGCAAAGCTTCCTGATGAAGGAACTTTCTTTCTGTGAAGGGTTTGGTGAAGATTTTTGCAGTTTTCTTCGATGAAGAACAATACTTAAGATCAATGATGCCTTCCTGAATGTAGTGCATATGAATCTCAATGTGTTTCATCCTCTGATGATGAAATGGATTCTTTAAGATCTCTATTGCACTCTGATTATCAAAAAAGATGACTTTAGGCTTTCTAACTGAAATACCAAAGTCAGTGAGAATATTCTAAAGCCAAATAGCCTCAATGGTGGCATTAACTACCCCTCGATACTCAACCTCTATAGATGAATGAGAAATTGAAGATTGCTTCTTGCTCGACCAAAAAAATGGATTGGAACCAAGTGAGAAGAAATAAACTAAAGTAGACTTTTGATGTTGAGAATCACCTACCCAATATGAATTTATGTATCCCACAATGTCAATATCCATGCCTATTGCATACTGAATCACATAATTGTGAGTACCATGAATGTAGAGAAGGATCCACTTTTTTTTTTCTAATGCAACTCATGTGGCTCCTGCATGAATCCAAATACCATGCCCACATCGCATAAAATGTCGAATCTCATATGATTCAATTAGATGATATTCCCAACAAGTTGTCGGTACAAAGAGCCATCAACCAAGGGTGAATAAAACTTAGCCTCAAGTTTGACCCATGACAAAAATGGAGTCGATGCAAGCTTATAGTCAGCCATGCAAAATTTGGAGAGAATATCAAGTGCATACTTGGTTCTTCAAAGGAAGATTAATGTATATGATTAAAGGATCTCAATCCATAAGAAGCAATGCAAAAGATCAAAAATATATCATGTAGAGCAGTTTTCATGACCTTGATGGTGGACGAGTGGCTCTTTGTAATCAATAATTCATCAACATAGAGAACCAATAATGTGAGAGTGTCATCCTATTGTAGAATGTATACATTCAAATGATAATGGAATCCTTTAAATCCAACTATTAGAAGGAAGGAGTCAATCTTGGCATACCAAGCTTGAGGAGCCTATTTGAGGCCATATAGAGACTTCTGAAGTCTACACACAAGTGAAGGATCCTATACAAACCCCTATGGTTGTTCCATATAAATTTCCTCTTGAAGGTTGCCATGAAGAAATTCACTCTTTGCATCCATCTAATGAACTTCCCAATGATGTGTTGCAGAAATAGCATGGACAAGTTGGAGGGAATTCATCTTAGAAATTGCTGCAAAATTTTCAAAGTAGTCAATCATGGGAACCTGGTAGAATCCTTTTTCTACCAACTGAGACTTATGCTTATCAAACAACCCGTTTTCTGAAAATTTTGTTTGGTATATCCACTTGCATAAAAAAATAAATTCTTCCCTTAGAAAGAGGGACTAAATCCCATGTGTGATTCCTCTCTAAGGAATTGAACTCTTCTTGCATTGTAGCATCCCACTCAAGAACACTAGAAGCTTCTCAAAAATACTGTGGATTGGAAGATGAAGCAAAAAAGTGATGTGGAGCCTACTGAAACTATGAGTGTTTTCTTCTTGTGTATGATGGATCACCAACCCAATCACCTATTGACTCTAATGTCTGTCTAGCCTAAAGAGGAGATGAGGCTGGAAAATCTAGAGGAGAATCATCAACCTTTGAATGATGACTAGAAGAGGAATGTGAATCCTCATCATCACTATCACCATCTGAAGTAGAGGAAGAAGACTCCTCATCAATATTAGGAGTATTAAGATCCTTTGAAGAACTGTCACCTTGATGCAAAGTCTCCAATGTGATTGTAGATGGAGAAGTGGTAGGAGAAGAAATAGAAGAGCTCTCCTCAAAATGGACTCTCCTCTCAATAAGCAACTCATGAGTGGTGGGATGGAGATTCTTATAACCTTTGACATCATCTGGATACCTAAAAAATATGCAAGGCTTGCTCAGCGGATCCATAGCCTTACGTTTCTCTATTGGAATATGGGCCCATGCAAGAGAACCAAACACTCGAAAGTTCTTAACTGTGGGTTTCTAACCAGTCCAAGCTTCAAAAGGAGTTACCCCCTTCATAGCTTTGTGAGGAACTTGGTTATGGATGTAACATGCATAGTTGATGGACTCTTCCTTAGTACCAAGGTGCCAAATATTTGGAGTGTATCATATAATTTTCCATCTCCTTCAAGGATTTTTTCATGCATTTTGTGACAGCATTCTATTGAGGATTGTATGGAAACATGTGTTGCATGTTGATTCCTTCTAAAGCACAAAAATGTTCAAACTGAATGTTAACATATTCTCCCCCATTATGTGTACACAAAATATTGATGAAATTCCTAGATTTATTCTCTACAAAAGCTTTGAAATTCAAAAAATTCTCAAAGACCCGAGACTTTTGTTTGAGAAAATAGACCCAAGTGTATCTAGAAATGTCATCAATAAATTTCAAGACATATATAGCCCTGTTGAAATATGGTTGTGGAAATGGTCCTGCCAAGTCACTATGTACCAAATCCAATAGATTTGTAGCTCCCCATGCTTTGCCTTTATCATATTTCTCCTTGGGATGCTAAGCAAGAATGCATCCCTATCAAACTCCATCAGAAAATCAAATAGAAGGAAACCCTAAAACCATGTCATGTTGACTAAGCTATTGCAAGTAACGGTAGTTCAAGTGGCCAAACCATTGATGCCATAAACAACTCACCTCATCTACATGAGTAACACTGTCGAAGGAGAGTTAGGAAAAAAGTGAGAAAACTGATACAGTCTTAACTGATGATCTAATTTTCCCACAACAATTGTAGACCCATTATGCATTTCAATGATTACCATTGTATTTGAAGTGAACTCAACTCACTTTAGAGAACCAGTGTGAGTGATATGATAAACAGATAGAAGATTAGTTGGAAAATATGGAATATAAAGAACATCCTCAAAAGTTCCTTCACCCACATCAATAGAACCTCTCCCATGCACTTCAACAGGAGTTTCATCACCCATAAGTATGGTAGGCATAGAACATGACTCCAAAGAGGTAAAATTATCCTCTGATGAGTCCATGTGGTGCAAAGCACCCAAGTCAATGTTCCAAGACTCTAGTTGTGAAGAAAAAACAACTAGGGCCTTACCCTTTCCTTTCCCCTTACTTTTATTTGTTTCCTTAGAAGAAACTTTTGATGAAATCTGTTTGAGTGAATCAGGCACCTTGATATTGTTCTTTTTTAGAAGATGTGAAAGGTGGTCAATTTTTTTTCTTTAAAAATTTATGTTCATCATGGCTACGCCTCTTACAGTAAGAACACTTGACCTTCTCCTTCTTAGTTTGTTCACCTTTTGATGAAGAGGTATGATTATCTTCTTCTGAAGTAGCAATTTTTGTATCTTTCTTCTTCTCTTCTTGGTTCTTTTGTTTCTTATCTTGCTTATTAGACCCTTTCTATTCTTTTGTTCTCTGATTAATAGCCAAGGCATGTGAATTAGAGGGTTTAATTTTACCCATTATAACCAATTTTTCCTAATCCCTAGTGAGTTTTGCAGAAAATTCATCTAGAGAAGGCATTTTATATGTGGAACCTAGGGCACATTTTGTAGCATAGAATGTAGAAACAAATATAGAATAATTAGGACCAATATTTGAAAGAATACTCAAGAACAATTAGTTATCATCTTTCTTGATTCCACATTGTTCCAATCGCAATCTAATAGCTTTGAATTTTATGAAGAAGTCTTGTATAGTGTCAAAATTAGGACTCAACCCTATGAGTTCATTCTCCAATTGATGACCCCTTAACTCATCTTGCTTACCAAAGAGGTTTTCCAATGTTTTCCACACATCATTCAGTGTTTTAGTAGACTCAATATGAAAAATTAGGTCTGGAGATACTAGCATACACAAAGTACCAAAAGCTTCATCACATTTGTTAAACCATTGGATCTTTTTTGCATCATCTTGAGGTTTAGTTTCAAGCCCCGGTGCTATATACAGTGATATCCATGTCTTTTTAGATATATTAGCATCTTAGATTTCCATTCAAAATAATTATACGAAGTTAAAACTAGAACTATAGATGCATCCATGAGAGCATAAAAGAAGATTGCAAAGAAGAAGGAAAAGTGCAAAGAAAGAAGACACATGAGACACCCCCCCTTTCCACTAGTCTCAAAAATCACCCCCCAAGATATTACAATGTTGGCACCTTATGATTATTGATTTTACAAGGATTTTAAGGCTCTTAATAGCCAAAATTACAATATTCAATACAAATTATTTTTTGAATAAAAATCTGAAAAAATAACCTTGTCGCTATTTTTTAATCTTCAATATCTTTCTAACACGTTTTTTGTTTTTGAAAAATGGATTACAAAAGTGAAAGATATGACTTATTGAAAAAAAAAGTGTAGTATATTCAAACTACAATATCTAATTGAAAAAGGCATAATTTTTTACTCAAACCTTCGTGGATGGAAAGTTCTCGATTCGAGCTTTCCATTCAAGTACTTATTTGCAAAAATCTAACACATGAGGTAAAAGTTATGCAATTTTGAAGAAAAATGCAAAATCTACCTATGAAAAATGACACACCTTTTTTGATTTGATTTCTGCAAAATTTATCAACTTTTTGCAAAATGTAATGACTACCCATTTTGCGATGCTAGGAATAAAACCCATAAATCATTTTTCTTGAAAACGAGTGGAAGCCAAATTTCTGAACACAAAATGAAAACAACTCAAGTAAAAAATTCAAGTTTTTAACTCTTATTCTTTTACTATATCCTCCAATCTCTGATTTTTGTGAAATAAAAGTCATTTTTGACTTTTTCAAATCTTTTGGCCTGTCTGGAAATGCTGAAAAAGCCTCCAATATTACCAAAAAGTTGGAAATCACCTAGATCTTATAGGAACAAATATATGTAAACTAGATTAAATATATGCTTATATTTCCTTTAAACTATTTTGATTCTCCAAGTCATATGAAGATGTAGGAGAAGAGAATACTTGGTTTTTAAATAAAAATATTAGCTTTCTATTAGTCTCAAATCTCTCAAGAAATAAAAAAAACAATGAGTTATACTAGACAACATGAATCTAATACCATGTTAGATTCTACGAGAAGTGAGAACCGAGACAAGATCTGATGTTGATTGTAGATCACATGAAAATTTACTCAATAGATGATCGAAGATCAAAATAGCGGAATGAAGAGAAATTTGAAATGAGAAAAAAAATAGAGACAAGGCAAGATAAATTGTAGAATACTCTCACCCAATGATCATCGAACTAGTCAAACTAGTGAAGGTGAGAGGAGAGTTCTCAATATATAGAAAAATAAGGGCAAATACATCCAAGAGGTGCATTAACTCCTACTATCCATAAAATGTGGGAGGTTATCACCTATTTGGTAAGTGACAAAACATGTGGCATAACCTCATTAGGTGAAGACAAATGGAGGTGGCACATAGATCCAAAAGAAGGAGAGGAACCCAACTACCCCATAACCTACCTTGGTAAAAAAAGAATAGTGGTTATGAGAGCTGACACAACAAGCCAAAAGAGGATGTGTAACTCAACTACTAATGTGTGGGGATAGAGTGAAACAAGCAGTTGATTAATTCATCATGTGTCCTCATATTAACCACACCTAATAAACCTAAGCAAGCTTAAATAATATGTGTAGTAAAAAAGAAATACCCCTAACATAAGGAAAATAAAAAACCTACAATGACATAATTATATATAACTCTAATAGAATTACTAGAAAAACTATACAATTAACCAATGCATAATGTAAAATAATAACAATTCAATCATAATTAACATCGAATCACTACAAATAATGAAACTTGAGTTGATATAATCAAATTTGATGTAAAACAAATTATTTCCTCCTTAAGTTGGAAAACCAGAAAAAGGTGGTCAAAAGTTGTTGCAAAGGTGGTGCAATGTGTAAAATTTTCATGTGCTCTTCCCAAAAACATCAAAAGGATTTTTTTTGTCAAATAACATGCAAAAGAAAGAGAATAACATAGCATGTGGGCCTTGATAATGAGTCTTCGAGCTATTTTACCATTTTTAGAGTAAGATAAAACACACTTATAATATAACACTCACATTTTAGCTTTCTCTAAAAATGGCCATATTTCAACTTCTCCAATATGTGCTCACATTTTAAAAATTTTGATTTTGTAAAGGTTTCTTAACTATTATCATGTTTTAATAGGGGATTGGGTTAAGGTACATCAATGAGACCTATCTTTGACCAATTATAACATCTTTTGACTGCTATGTATGTCTCATTTTGTGTGTGATATGAAGTTTCACCATAATTCCCTATATACTCAAGCCTATACATTAACCCTCAACCCTATATCGTAAATCCTAAACCCTAAACACTTTACCCTATACCCTAAAACCTCAACCGTCAACCTTAAGCCCTAAGCCCTTAAACCCTAATATCACCTTTATCTCACCTCTCTCTCACCTCCCTCCCTCCCTCTCTACTTCTCTCTATCTCACCTCTCTCTCATTTCCCTATCTCTCCCTCTATACCTCTCTCTCTCTCTATATTTATCTCTATCTCTATCTCTATTTGTCTTTGTCTCTATCTTTGTCTCTCTATTTTTCTATCTATCTCTCTGCCTTTGTTCATCTCTCTATTTATCTCTATCTCTCTATCTCTATTTCTCTCCCCCTCCCTCTCTCTCCCTCTATTCATCTCTCTATCTATCTATCTCACCTCTCTCTCCCTCACTATCTCTCCATCCCTCTCTACTAACCTATCTAATTGTCTCTCTCTCTCTCTCTCTCTCTCTCTCTCTCTCTCTCTCTCTCTCTCTCTCTCTCTTCCCCCCTTAAACCCTTCACCCTAAACTATCAACTATCAAACCTTAAACCCTTAACCATAATCCCTCAACCCTCAACCCCTATACCCTTAACCCTAAATCATCATCCCTCAACCATCTACCCCAATCTATCAACCCTAATCTCTCAATCCTTAAACCCTCAACCCTCAAGCCCTATACCCTCAACCCTCATCACTCAACTCTTAAACCCTTAAACCCTTAAAACCTCAACCCTTAACCCATAAACCCTTAAACCCTTAATCCATCAAGCCTCTAGCCTATACATTAAACCATAAACCTTCTACCCTATACCCTCAACGCTCTACTTTTAACCCAATACCCTAAGCCCTAAACCCTAATCTCCCTCTCTTCCCTCCTCTTCTCTCCTCTCTATCTCACTTCTCCCTCCATCTCTCCCTCCCTCCATCCCTCCCTATCTAACCTAATCCCTCAACCCTATACCCTCAACCCTTAAACCCTTAACACTCAACCCTCAACCCTCAACCCTTAAACCCTCAAACCTCTACCCTCAACCCAATAACCTAAACCCTCAACCCTATATCCTCAATCCTTAAACCCTCTACCCCAAACCCTAACCCCTCAACCCTTAATCCCTCAATCCTCAATCCATCACCCCTCAATCCCTAAACTTTCAACTCTCGAACCTTAATCCATCAACCCTAATCCCTCAACTCTCAACCCTTAAAACCTTAAACCTTTAAACCTCTACACTCTACCCTATACATTAAACCCTCTACCCTATACATTGGATCCTCAACCCTAATCCCTCAACCCTATACCCTAAAACCCAAACACTCAACCCTAATCCCTCAAACCTAAACCCTTAAACCCTCAACCTCATCCCTCATCTCTTAAACCATTAAACCCTCAACCTTTAACCCCTCAATCCTCTATCCTATACATTAAATCCTCAACCCTCTACCTAATACATTGGATCCTCAACCCTAATCCCTTAACCCTATAATCTAAACCCCAACCCCTCTCTCTCTCTCTATCCATTTATCTATCTCTCTATCTCAACTCTCTATCCATCACCATCTCTCCCTCCCCCTCTCCTACTTTCTCTAATTGACTTTATCTCCCCTCTCCCTCTTTCTATGTACCTCTCACTCAATCACTCCATACCACTCTATCTCTATTTCTCTCTATATCACCTCTATATTACCTCCCTATTTCACCCCCCTTCTTTATCTCTCTCCTTCAAACATTAAACCATCAAACCTTAAACCCTCAATCCTTATCTCTCAACCAGATTATCCCTCAACCCTAATACCTCAAACCCTAAACTATCAACCCTAAACCCTAAACCCTCAAACCTATACCATCCACCGTATACCATCAACCCTTAAAAACTTAAACCCTCAACCCTAAAACCCCAACGCTAAACCCTTAAACCATCAACCCTCTACCCTCAATCTAATACCCTAAACTCTCAACCCTAATCCCTCAACCCTTAAACCCTTAAACCCTTAAACCTGAACTCTCAAATATTAATCCCTCAACCCTCAACCCTTGATCCCTCAACCCTTAAACCCTAATCCCTCAATGCTCAAACCTTAAACCCTTAAACCCTCAACTTTCAACCCTCTACCATACATATTAAACCCTCAACCCTATACATTGGATCCTCAAACATGATCCATCAACCCTATACTATCAACCTTCAACCCTAATCCCTCAACACTAACCCTTAAACTCTTAAACCCTTAAATCATCAACCCTTAACCCATAAACCCTTAAACCCTTAATCCCTAACCCTCTACCCTATACATTAAACCCTCAACCCTCAATTCTCAACCCTCTACCCTATACCCTCGACCCATAAATCTTGAACCCTCTACCCTCTACATTAAACCCTCAACCCCAATCCCTCATCCCTATACGTTAAACCCTTAATACATTAATCCCTCAACCCTCTACGCTATACATTGGACCCTCAACCCTTAAACCCTAAACCCTTAAACTGTATACCCTATATATTAGACACTCAACCCTTATCCCTCAAACCTATACCTTAAATCCTCAAACTTAATCCCTCAACCTTATATGTTAAACCCTCACCCTCTACCCTATACATTAAACCCTTAACCCTAATACATCAAACCTATACCTTAAACCCTAATCTATTAACTCTCAAACCTTAAACCACAATCCCTTAAACCACCAACCCTTAAATCCTAATCCCTTAACCCTCAACCTTAAAACTATCCCTAAAGCCTCAATCCTCAACCCTTAAACCTTAACCCTTAAACCCTATCCCTAAAACCTCAACCCTTGACACTATACCTTAAACCCTAATCCTTGAACACTCAACCCTTAAACCCTAATCCCTAGACCTTTAAACCCTAATCCCTCAACCTTTAAAACCTAAACCATCAACCCCTAATACCTCAACCCTTAAAGCCTTATCCCTTAAACCATCCCTCAACACTCAACCCTTAAACCCTAAACCCTACAACATACAACCATAGTCCTAAGCCCGATACTTAAGACCTAATCCATGAAACCAATATCTTAAATCCTAATGGACATATACCCTATACACTTAATCTTAGACACTCAACCTTGAAGATTAATCGTCAACCCTCAAACCTCTACCCTATACCCTCAACCCTATACTTATGCCCTAAACCTTAAACCCTCATCCATATGACTTATACCCTCAACCTTTGTTGGTCAACATATTTTTCACTTCAATTAATAATCCAAGGCCCGCACGAGTGACAATATGGCCAACAATTGAGTCACTTGGATGGTAACTGTAAGTGCTCTTTTCTTATTTTACAAGGTGCAACTACCTTCAAAAAATGTGCAATGAATAAAAAATGAAGTATTCTTTTAACCAGAAAGAAGGAAAGGCAACTAACACATACCCATAGACATGAAAGTAGGTGCGAAAATATGATTTAACAAGAAAGAAAATTAAATAATTTTTTCTCATTCCATAACCACCGATAATGTTCAAGGAGAGAGAGAACATCAGATCCTTCCAACAAATGATTTAAACTAAATTCAAAGCTTTAGAATTAAATACATAAACAATCCAATTAAATAGAATAAAATTAAAAAGTAATTACCATGGAACAAATTTCATGTAATCAAGGAAAAACATTTATAAGTTCAAATATTTTAAAGTATTCCCTTAACCCTTTCAATGCCAAAAATATGAGTTCATAGACTCGACCCTCTTATACAATCAAACTGAGTTACAAGAAAACTAAGCTAATCCCCCCTAGAGAATATCTCTTTTTTAAAATTTCTTCCCGCTTTTATATTCTAAAGTGACTGTTCATAACAAAATTTTGGATATCACCCATAATTACAAAATTTCCATGCATGCAAAGTAGAGATTCAACCTTGTTTAGAAGAAACTCTTTCCGTTGGCAGTCACATAAAGAAGCCAAGTCACTAAACCGCTAGAGGAATCGGGGCTCTAAACAACTCCATTAGCATTTCTATAGCCAAATTGTTAAATTAAGCTCGCTCCTCTTCTTTATCTAAAACAAAGATCACCCTACAATATTTAGCATAGTTGGTCTTCTCCTTCCATGCCAAATTCAGCTGTATGACTGGCACAAGCTCGTTTTCCCATTCTGCAACTTCACCAAGAAGCACCATGTTGAAGAAAACTTGGAATTACAATGCTACCACCTTTTCTTCATTCATAAGCTCATTGGAAGGTGACGATGGAGAAAGGAATTTATTTATTAAAGAAAAATGTGCAAATCTGTTACCATATCTTCTCCACCAACTTTTCATTTAAGATTCATCCTTTCAAAAGATCCAAAAGATTACATTAAAACCTTGAATTTACGTTTCAATGCATTTGAGAAGACATTCCTTAAAGACGTCGTACAGTGGATTAAATAAGCTGAAATATAGGGAAGTGTGCCTCGACTCATGTCTTCCTGTCACTGAAAAAATGAAAACTCCAAACCATATGTTAGAGGTTCAAAGGTTTCAAGAACTCTCGATAAGCCGACTGCATAAGATAATCGATTCAAAACCCTTGGAACGACAAAGGTATAAGTAATTATGTTAGTAGGGAATTTTCAAAAGTAACAAACCTCATGACCAGGTTAGAGAAATAGGGAGGACCACATCATCACTAAAGATACATTTATAAGAGAAGTTTAAAAATTGATTGAATAATTGGCAGGTAACATTGGCTCCAATTGGGGACTACATTTCTCAATGAAATGCAGAGGACCTCTAGAATCTTATGAAAAACCAGTTCAAGTCCATTGCGCAACAAAGTCGAAGGAAAAGCATGAGAAAATAATTTTTTTTGTAGAGGGGCAAGGGAAATCAAACACAAGCCAAAAATGGGACAAGGAACCCCCCAAAACCTGAAAGAAAAACAACGAGCAAAGCACAACAAACACCCTACTATATGCATGGACCAAAGACCCTAAATCCAGAGAACATGATGTTCATGTGAAGCCATTAATAGGCTAAGAGAAATGGACCCCCGGTGGAAAAGAGACATGCAACTATGAAGTTTTTGCAAAAGTAGCAGTAGGAAGTAGGTACTTACTGAAATAAAGGGGGCCTTACAACTTAAAAACCATATCTCATGGTGTTCATCAACAATGCCTTGAATATAACTTTCTTTAACTATTATGAGTAGGCCAAACCAACTTTCTTGAAAGGAAACACATTGTTTGCCATGAATCAGATCAATTTCATTCTTGAACCACCTATTATTTACATAAATTTCTAAGCACAAACTAGCAACATGAGAATAACCATCCTCAAATTGCTCATAACAATTTGAAAACTTAGCTTCAACACTTGTATAATTTTATTTGCTTTCTATTTTCCGCTCATCATTATTTCTAGAACTATTTTCAAGAGAAAATTTATCCATTCCACCTTGGTTATGGGAGAAGGATAAAGAATCTACTAGGACTAATTCAAATTCAAATAAATCAAAAAGAGGGTTATGCCTTACTTTTGAATTCTCACCATATTTTGTTGGCAAGTATAATGCATTGAATTGTTCCTAGTTGATCTCACTTTCAAACTTCACCAATTTTTCTCCTAACTTTATTTCTTCTATAATGTTCCCTTTAGGGGCTACATTAATCATTTCTTTGTTTAAATGTGCATGGATGACATTATGAATCGAATATTCTTTCCACGGACCACATAGTAAATTAACCTCCAATTGTACAACTGATGATTGGGGCATTTGAATATTATTTTCTATAAGCATGGTATCGAATTTAACAAGAATTATGTATTTTCATCCGGTAAAAAAATTATCCTCAGTGAGAAAACATGAAGGTTGAGAGTGCTCATTATTCATAGCTATAGTAGTTTCAAAAAAATCCAACAGTCTCTTTTCCTCAAACTTTTCAATCAATGTATTCCTATATTTTTTTGTATCAGAGACGAATGTGCATACATCAACCTCTTCAAAATGTCTATTTTCATCCACAACCCACATAGAAAATCATTTGAGCTCTCCAGGCACCATTTTGGGATGAGAACTATATTGGATTCATCTGACAACATTTTTTTACTTTCCATGATATAAACAAATGGTTTTTTAATCTCACTATTTGAAATACAATCATGCTCCTCAAGGATAAAAAATTAAGAATGAAATATTTGCAATAAAAGTCTTTAAACAACATAGTGGATTGATGATTTTGAATGGATGTATCCCTTTCTTTTCAGCTTCTGTTAGACTCATTTTAAGACCATCCCATAGTGAACTAATTATTCCATCTTTTTCTACTAGTATTTCACCAATTGTCGGCACAGGTCTTTTTCAAACAAGTTCCATCGTTTTTCCTGATTGCAAGCCATTTCTTGGGACATCATTATTAAACAGAGTCGCCAGCCCTCTCCTTTGAGAAGGAACTAGTTGGTAACCAAAACAAGAATTGACAGGTCTTTCAATTCCCAGAGCGTCATGATTCAATTCGATCCCCAACGGAGTCACCAAAAACCTCAACCCTCCACACTATACCTTAAACCCTAATCCTTGAACTCTCAACCCTTAAACCCTAATCCATAGAATTTAAACCCTAATCCCTCAACCCTTAAACCCTAAAGCCTCAACCCCTAAAACCTCAACCCTTACACCCTCCACCCTCCACCCTCAACCCTTAAACCCTCAACCCTCAACCTATTGGCATATTCCTTGTAAGTGTTGTCATTAATGGAAACCTAAGTCATCCATCCAATCTACAATATAGTTTTGGTTTACACCGGCAGAATAGGGTGAAGCATAGGACATCTAGTTAGAGGCAATAATGCTGATTTGAATACCTCACTGGACTATTATTTTGGGTTGTGGATCTCTGAGGAAGGTTTGTTGATGTTTGTACTACATTATTAATTAGATATGTTGATGTGCAATCACTGGTATGTGATCTAGGAGATCCGATGTACTAATCCATTGGTTATATGTGCTAGAAGGACGACCTAGCGAATATAGTAATCATAGATGTATAAGGAGTAATTAATTGAATTTTTTTGTGCTCGATTATGTTTTCTTGGGTCCTCTCTTTGTCTTAACCAACTTTGGAGGATATGCATAAAGAATTAGTGGTGGATCTAGCCAACTATTGAAAAGAACTTAATGTTTTATGAAGCCGACATGTGAATGATCAAATCCTTGATAGCTGATATATATATGGGATCGGTTATATCATTTTGGAAGTGGAATTGTGTGTGATAGTGGGGATAGAGAACATACTGAATGTGTGATGTAAAATTCAGAAGAGTAATAGTGTGAATTTGTCTGTGTGATACGAAGAGCATAAAAGAATAGAGTAGAGTAGAGTGAAGTACAGAGTCAGAAAGAAGATCCAGAATAAAATTTATGAACTTCACTAGAAATGTAACTTGGCATTAATATATTCTACTATCCTAGTTCATCCTTTAGATGGTTTTAATCTTAAATTTTGTAAGGCAGTGAGCCTTCCCTTTGAGTAGTGAGCTCTAGGAAACATTCTTGAATGCAAGTGCATTCTCTTTTGTACAAGTTTTATTTGAGTACTCAAATTGTGGATTAACCTCCACCGTGGTTTTTCCCCTAACATGTTTTCCACACTAAAATCCTTGTGTTATGGTGTTATTAATTTTTCCTTTGAATGCTTGCATCTTTCTTTTAATGTAATTTCAAAATGGTTTAAGTTTAAGAGTAATAAAGTTAAGATTTCTTGATAACTGATTCACCCCCCCTCTTAGTGTTCCCTTGAGTCCAATAATTGGTATGAGAGCTTCTGGTTCCTCAGAAGAAGTCTTGTAGCTTGATGTGGATCTTGGAATGTGATGGACTCTGGTAGTCTTCAACAATAGCTTTTGGTGGCACTTGACGACCTTGATCAGTCGAAAGAAAAAGTCTAGGAATTAAAAGGGAATCTTAGGGATACTAAAAAATTCATTCAATCATTGAAGGATCAAATTGTTAAATCCACAGAGAAATAAAAGGATCTCTATGACTAGATACATTAACAAGAAATCAAAAACATGGATTATGCTCACCTAAATCAGGCCTTGAAGGAAATAATAGAAGAATGTGAAAATGTTTCCAGAAACAATGCTACTATAAAATGTGAGATTTAATCTATGGTGATGAAGCTGACTAAAGAGGTTAAAGAAAGGAAGAAGAATGATGAGAATATTTCTTAGTAATTTAAAGAGAAATATGATGAATACAAAAGAATAAATGAAGAACTCGCTCAGTTGGAAAGTGAACTGCAACGATCCAAAAAAAATGAAGAAGAACTTGGTAAGAAGATTGTTATCCTCAGAAATGAACTTACCACTACAAATGAATACAAGGAGAAGTTTAAGATTAGTTCAGAGAAGCTTGATGAGCTAACTGAAGGAAAAAAGAGTGAAAATGATTAGAGAGGTATTAGATATGAAAAAGGAGAAAGTTGTACACTCAAACAAATGAATGTCAGACAAGAAAACCTGATAAACAAAGGTGGAAGGTATCTAGTAAGACAACCTAATGCTCAAAATATTAATGGATATTGTTTTTATTGCAATAAGTTTGGACATATGGCTACGTAGTGTAGAAGTAGTATGAAGTGAAGAGATTCATCATTTTCTAGTCAGTGTTTCAAATGCAAGAAGTTTGTTCATAAATCAATTGAGTGCATATATTTGTCAAATTACTCTATCAATAGAAAGACTGTTTTATGTTACACAGGTGGAAGATTTGGAAATATTGCTAATCAATGCAGATCAAGAAGAAATCAATGGAATGATTAGTTTGGACAAGTAAGTACTATGTGATACAATTGCAATAAATATGGTCACATTTGCAAGATTTTGTAGAAACAAAAATGTGGATAAAAGAGGTTTGGTATATAGAAGCATAAACATATAGTAAGATGACAAAGGAAAATGAAAAGTAACTAATAATGAGATAAGAGATGAGATGAAGAAGATGTGGGTAAGGAAGAATTATTTTGATGTTGGAAATGGTTCTACACTAGAACCTGCTTCTGACAATTCTTCTAGTAATTGATTTCAAGCTACTGGCCTAGGGGAGTTTTTCAAGAAAATATTTCCTCCCCTATTTGTAGATGGTACTAGAATGCGAAGAATGGTCAAGAAGCTATTTTCATGATGTGAAGAAGTTTTGGAGAACTTTCACAAGGAAATTCAGAGAATTCATAAGTTCGTAGAAAAATTTTCTATCACTATCTGAGAAAAAAAATCACCTAGAAAACTTAGGGAAAATGCATTTATTCCACGTGTGCGAACTGTAAAACTCAAGTTGAAATCATCACTTGTCACTTTTCATCAAAGAAGATAAGAAGGAGAGCACTTAGTAGAAGAATTTTGAAGCAGAGAAGTTGATTCATCGTCAAAACTGGAAATCTATTAGGTATTTCAGTTGGTGTCAAATTTTCATATAATTTAGTGTGTGGTTGTTAAACCTAAGTGCAAAAGGAAAATGAAACAAGTCAAAGGGTCAATCATTTTGGATGAATACAACAGTTGAAATATTAGGCTCATGAGGAATCTGTTATTACCCAACGAATCAAAGCAATTTAATGAAGCCAAACATAGAAATTTGGATATTTGGAATTAGTTTTTCATACTTTGAGAACACAAAACTTGTTAAATTCATCTTGAGTAGATTGCATGATGATAATTTAACTTTGGAAAAACTCTACAACATCTCAAAGGAGGTAATTGTGAATCTGACTAGATTATGCAAAGTCATAGATATACCAATAAAGAAATCCATCTGGAACAAGGAAGTTGAAACCCTAATCAGAATAATCAGAGATTAGAGGGCATTGATAATTGCGACAATCAAGAATCCTGTTACAAAATATATTGTGAATGGAATTTTATATAAATTCTTTTTCAAAAACTGAGAAGGAGTGACCTCGACTGGCACTGTCTATATTTCTCAGAAGATGATAATTGAAGGCCGCGACTTTGACCTGTGTGGGTTGATAAAGGATCAGCTAATGGAGAATGTGAAACTAACAAAAGAAACATGCTAACCTTTTAGGTTTGGTAATCTGATTATATGTGTAGAAATTTATTTCTTGAATTATTTTCCAAAGATTGATAATGTGGTGTTGAAATCAAACAAATCAGTATGCAAACAAATATACTCCTATTCTAGGAGCTTGGCTGATTGGGATCTAGAATTTGAATTTTTTTTTAAGAATGTTCTTGGAAAGAATGGATCATTCAATATATCCCCTCTGCTAAGAAAAAATGAAGTTGGTTCCTCTTCCGGTGGCATGGATAAAAAGAAGAAAAGAGAAAAATAAATTGTTGAATAAAACCCTTCAGAATGCAAAGTTCCCAAAATTGAGTGAAAAGGCAAAGAAAAGGAAATTGTGGATATTCCAGATGAAGAATCTAATGAAGAAACTAAGGATCCATAGAGAAATGAACTAGAACTAGAAAAATTTAGTGAGGAGTAAGATGATCTAAAAAAGGAAATGCTACAACAACTTATTCAGGAAGAAGGTGGAATGCAGAAAATTGCCAAGTTATGGTCTGTTAGACCATCATACGATCAAGACATGAACCTGAGTGTACTAAATACTCATGTTGAGCATTGTAAGATAAAATTGGAAATTTTTCAGAACATTCTACCTAAGGAAATGATTGAATGTAGTAAAGAAATAATGAGCTCTAAGGATAAAGACAAAGAAGAAGGTGAGGTCATTTCTCATTTAAAAAAGCAATTTAGACTATCATTTACCAAAATGAAGAAGAAAATGAATGAGTTATTGAAATGCATCAATGCAACTAATAACATCTACAA